>CM065359.1:16972346-17494846 GCA_033032245.1 Poecilia picta | reverse complement strand
CCTCTCAGCTGACTAACTGGGAGAGAGTCCTGTCACTGCAGAGTCATTAGCGAAACCTATGGCCACGCCAAAATCTACAAATCGAATTGCTTTCCTAATAAGCCGCAATATGTCACGGCAAGTGGGCTGCTATAACAGCAATGATAGCTCACCTGAACAACGTGAATTTACCTACCTTGGAACAGCTGCATTCGCTGCTGTTTCTGGAATGTGGCCAGTAATCTGTCAGTGAGCCCTGGCATTAAAGCAAACACATCCTTGTGAAGACAAATACCACTGAAATCATTACAGAAAGGGGAGGGGGGGAAACAACACACAAACAAAGCAAAACAAAAAATTCTTAAATGTCTTCAGATGGATTTTATTTTTCTTGTTAAGATTTAGCACGATTTTGTGTACCTGCTTCAACAGCCAGACTGTGCCATGCCGATCACTTGCTAATTTCTTGAGATTTATTTTCTTGAAAAATAGACAGTTGCTATAAAGTGGACAGTACAGTCTCATTTGAGTTTATTCTGTGCAGTTTATTTTCAGACAGACAAATTACTACCAAAATTAACAGTGCAAAATGTGGCCTTGTCTAGTATATGAACATATTGTTTGCAAAAGACAAAATCTGAAGATTTGACCAGCAGAGCTCCCCCAACTAGGCCATTCCAAGTGTGAATCAAAGTCTGTTTCTTTCCAGTCGAAAGCTTATTGACATCCTCCGAAAACCACATATTCGTCACGTGGTGATCATAATTAATTCAGTGTTGTGCTATTAACCTTCTAAACAAAGCTTACAAATGCCTTCTTTTAGCACCAAACTGAATTTAATAGGTGGAATAAGTAGCAAAATGTAATGCTTACCATTTATTGTTTCTTGAATTTTTCACCAATGGACTCAGTGATGCATTCGCTTGGATGAAGAAAAGTTAACTTTTTAGCAGGGAGAGGGGGAGATTGGAGGAGGGTTTGAGAGTGTGACAGTGCAGGGTTTGGCCAGGAGAGATGGCTATTAGCAGTGTAAATGAAGGGAAACATGTAATGACAGGACCCCAGAGTTACTAACAAGGGTGATGGATGATGTTCAGCTCAGACACGAGGCAGTTCATCACTCACCTCAGACTTAAACAAACATAAACACAGTCTTACAGCTTTTTTGCTCGCACTAAATTACAGCCCTTTTTCTCCCTTATTAACTTTCTACATAGCCACTTCTACTGTAGCCACAAGACATTCAGCATTGTAATGTGTGCAGCTCAAACACACAGGCCTCACAACACTTGCACTCAACAAATGCACCATTGTCCTTCAGTCACTTAAAGAACAATACTGGGTTTTCAATATTCCAAAGTATATTAATGAATACCAGGTAGGAAACATTTACCCTCTAGAATTAGATCCTTTTATAAAAACAGAAAGGTATCAATAGTTCACGCTGCTGATGGTGTAGTAATGGTGTTGGGGATACTTTATCAAGACTCTGGGCCCTTTAGTACCAGCTGTGCAGTCCTTAATTGGCACGCTGCTTAGTTGGGTATTGTTGCTTGCGGTTTCCATCAGTTCATGACCACGGTTTTTTCATGTTGCAATGGTTACTTACAGCAGAATAATGCACCAAGTAATCTCAGACGGGTCTGTGGTTGACAATGAGTTCACTGTAACCCAATGGCCTCCAGGTTCACCAGATTTCAATACAGTAGCAGATATTTGTGTACCCCTGAAGCAAAATGGGAGATTTGCTTTGGGTCCATACAGCTGAGAAATATGGACCTGCTGAGTGACGCTATTATGTCACCATGGTCATAAATCTTAAGTCTACACTACAAACATAATAACGGCAGTTTTGAAGGCAAAACAGGATTCAATCTGGTACTAGCATGGTGCATTTAATAAAAATGCCTGTTAAATGTGCATTAACAAATATTAATCCCTCTCTGGCAGAATATCAAAACTTGAACATTTAAAACTACAATATGTAACTTTTTAAAAATATATATGTTTTTTTCATATTTGTTAAAACTATCAGTAAGAGACAGATAATCTGTGCGGGGGAAAAATCGAGGTCCTCTGCCTTCTCCCAGTCCTGCCATTGCTAATTACAAAAATACACAGTTTGGTCAGAAACAATCAATCAGAGCTAGGAGGAGGGTCTTAGTGGTGTCAGTCGCGCGTGTGTATACCCTGCTAAAACCCACCCCATTGCTCTCTGTTACTACAGGTTCTTCCCGATAGCAGAACCTGCTGTGAATGCTAAGGCTAGTTAGCATGACAACCAATGATGGTGGAAAAGCAGTTTTCCAATAGCGGTAAGTTGTTTCTCCACCATTAGCAGATTTAGCAGCGAATGCATGAGCATGATTGACGGGGCTAAGACCTTCCTCCTGGCTCTGATTGATTGTTTCTGACCAGCAGTGGTGTATTTCAGGATTGAGGTATTACAGAAACATTTTAGCAGTTGGACTCTCTATCTAAAGCTAACATTTTAGTTTGTTTCTGCTCAGTCTCTGATGATGACCCACTCTGTTGTGAATGGTTAGCTGAGTGGTCGCAAGAGGAAGCTTCTCATTCTTTTTTGACATGCACCAAACTAACCAGTGGAGACAGAGTAAGTGGAGAGGGTTAATGGTTAAGGTTACCGGAGTCTGGACTTCACTAAAGGTTCCAAGAAAGTGTGCTCCATTCAGAAGAGATGTTGGCTTTGTAAATCTGGAGACTCTTTCCATGTACAAAAAACACTAAAGCATAGAAAAAAATAGAGAATTCAGATTTAAATGTCAATGGTTTATATTTCCTTTCTACATCTTTAATTCAATTCAAAAATATGTAATTATTTCCAAAGGAAATTGTATATCTTTATGCACATAAGTGCATATTTGTTTTAATGATTCTACACTGGAGAACCTCATCACCTTCAACAAGCATAAATGAAAACACTGCATTGTGTTAAATTAAAGCTCAATATTTCTCCCCAATGATGCTCTTGCTCTTTCCTCTGGTCTCCTTTCCATCATTGCTGTGCTAGTCAAGGGAAGCGGTGTGGGGCTCAGAGGTCCTGGATAAACATTAGATCTGAAAAGTGCTTTTCCCCCAGTCTGTGTGTACCTGGGTAATAGATGCAGTAATGGAGTTTGTTCAGGCTAAGGTAATCCTAGAGTTGTACGCGCAGCATCTGATGCTGTTTCTCTCTTCTGATGTCCTGTTCCACAGCAGGCACTGATGCTGTTGCAGCTGTCACTGTTACTGAGCCACACAAACCATTCTGGAGCAAAGCAAAAGAGTGCATTTCATTGTGCGAAAGTGTATTGCCTGATGGAAGTATTGGGTGCAAAAGCATGCATGTATGAGCAAGTGCGTGCGCGCGAGTGGCTTTGTAGTTAAAAGCGAGGAAAGGATGTAACGATATATGGCTGTTTGGATGTTATAAGTCACCTGTGGGAGAAGGGATAAGAACAAGGCTGGGGGCTAAGAATGAATTTACGGGGTCCAATCTCCTAGAAACAATTTCTTTATGTGGGCTACACACATTTAGAGTGGCTACTCGTCTCTGATGGGCCTCGACTGACCACAAACGGCTTCTGGTGATGGCCAATGAAATACAGCGCAACCTTTTATGGGACATGCTTTTTATTTCTTTCTCTTTATCCCTTGTGGACTTACTTGTCTGCTTCTGTCAAGGTCTTTCATTTCTGTTTTATTTTCACTCAACTCCATTTCTCTTTTAATTAAGCAGAGGTTAATGTATTTAGGTGCCCAAAGAGAAATGTCTCTTTTTATAGGACACAAGATGCAGTTATCGTAGCCTGGTAAAAGCCAGCCCCTTATTGTGTGCTTTACAGAGGGTCTGTGCTCTTGGCTATTGAGAAATAATTGCTTCCTGGTAAGGTTTTACATGATACCCAACCCCTAAAATTTGGCCATGAAGTTTGTAATGCAGCAGTTCGACGCTTTGACGCCTACCAGAAACTGGTGCGCTGAAAACAACGTGGGGAGTAGAGCCGCAACATCTTCGCTAGCAATCAAATAACTTAAGCGTTCTTCCTATTCCAACTTTAAGTGCTCAATATTTGGAAGAGTGACAAACATGTTTGCTTCCTTTGCTGCAATTGCCAAACTACAGCCATGGCAGACTACAATTCTGAAAACAGTGCAGAAAATCAACGTCTTGGTTCACAACTCCTCCTTCTCTCTGCCGATTCACCCGGTTGAAATTCAACCATAGAAACTGAGCTCTAGTTGTCCCAGACAGAGCACTGAAAGGAGATGAGAGTAGAGTGGAATTGCATAGGAAAGCAATCGCCAGGCTACAGTTATCTACTTCTGTTTGGTCTTTTTCACGCTGTCTTCTCTTTTAAAATATTCCCCTCTTTTTGTTGTCTTTCTTTGCAGTGGAGCCTT
The DNA here is from genome assembly GCA_033032245.1 of Poecilia picta. Lineage (NCBI taxonomy): Eukaryota > Metazoa > Chordata > Actinopteri > Cyprinodontiformes > Poeciliidae > Poecilia > Poecilia picta. The sequence goes on along the minus strand of CM065359.1, from coordinate 17,490,463 downwards.
GACATTACTCTTAAGGCCCAAAAGGCTTATTGGAAGAAAAGATGGATAAAGGAAAGAGTGAGGGAATTGCTGCAAAGGGAGTTGTATGTGTGTGTGTGTGTGTGTGTGTGTGTGTGTGTGTGTGTGTGTGTGTGTGTGTGTGTGTGTGTGTGTGTGTGTGTGTGTGTGTGTGTGTGTGTGTGTGCGCGCGCGCGTGCGTGTGTGTGTGAGAGAGAGAGAGTTACAGGTACAAAAGAAGATATAAAGCAGTGAAAAACATATATAAATATCTTTCAAAATACTAAATACCACATCGTTTTGTTAATATATTTCTTAAAGCTTCATGCAGAATGCACAAGCAGTGAGTAAACAATTTCTTTTCAAATGCCCAGACAATACAAACAGGAGGAGATTTTGGATCAAAGGAGAGGAATGACAATGATATATCCAACTCAAAAAATAAGATATTACACGATGTTGGGTTTACAAGACAAATAGAAAAAAAAGAAGAAAACTAACAGTTTGTTTGCTTGTTTTGACAGGGAAAAAAGCATATGCATTGCTAACTGTGTCTTAAAGAATCTGTTATCTGAATCCGTTAACTAAATCCAGATTTGACAACGCCGTGCTTTTCAGTTTCTATGCTTTTCTGATTCTAGGTTGGTCCTGACACTAAGTTATTACTCATAATAAATTACTAATTATTATTTGACATGTTCTGTTTTGTGGCGTTAAACAGAAGTAGGGCTACAAAAATCTCAAAACAGATTTTTTAAAATTTCTGTTCTGTTTGTATTAATCCCTCAAAGATTTTATCAATCCCAGTGTAAAGGATGTGATGAATAAATGATGTCCAGACTCATTAAAAACTGTGAAATAGCTTTCAGTGTTTATCAGTGTTAAGAAGCTTGCAAGCAGATGCTAACTCATTAGCAGTTATTACCATTACCATCATTAGCAGTCATTGTGATTTTACAGTACTTGAAAAAACATTTGTATCTTGTCTGTCACTCTGTCAGTGTTTCTCTTTTTCCCCAGTTCTTAAAGTCCTACAGAAAAAAAGGTTACCAGTAGTGAAGGATTCTTCAGTGCTTTTTGTATTTTCCCAGCCAACACATTGCAGACTCTTGTAACACTGTAATTACATCAAAATGAGCGTCTCAAGAATTGTGTAAATTTATTTTCATATCCAGGGCCCATATTGGATAACATTCTTTTTGGTAAGTGCAGCCGATAAAGGAACTTTGTGAGACAAACTATACTTTCACTTAAACAGTGAAAAATTTCCAATGGCAAGAAAATGAAAACAACCAGGATTTTTCCGGTGCCCAATCTGAGCCCAGGAATTAATCAGCAAGCTTCAAGTTGTAAAAGAGATGCATTTTTATTACTTCTTATGGCACGGTGTGATATGTCATGCAGTTTTCCACTTCTGACATGGCATTAAAGTGGTATTATAAGAGTGGTATTACTGTTGCCTTTTAACAGGAAAGTCCTGCAATCTTTCTTAGTTTTCATGTTCTCCCCATGCATGTCTGAGTTCTCCTCAGGTACTCTGGCTTCCCACCACAGTTCAAAAACATAACTGTTAGGTCAATTGGTCTCTATATTGTCTTTAGGTATGAGTCTGTTTGTGTGGTTGTTTGATTTTTACATCTTTGTGTTGTCATGGGGCAACTGTGGCTCTGTGGGTAGAGTAGTCGTCTTGCGATCCGAAGGTTGTAGGCCCAATTCCAGCTTCCTCCCCCCCCCACACGCCAACGTGCCCCTTGGCAAGAGCGCATAAATGTGTGAGTGCAAATGGGTGAATGTGACTCTAGTGTAAAGCGCTTTACCATTTGATGAACTGGTGACATGTCCAGGGTTTACCCCTCACCCAATGGCAGCAACAACCCATAAAGAAAGAAGTGGATATGGAAAATGTATGCACTAGAAGCAGTTTCTTACCTTAACAAAAACATGACATCCTGTTCAAATCTAGTTTTATAATTGTCTTGGCTGGTCATAAATGGACAGATCCGAGTGGGTCACTTTACACCTGGCACTGAAATGCATCTCCACGTGCATCTCCGGTGACCACATGAGATCGGAGCTACTTCCCCACTCTCTATGCAAATAAACAGATATGCAAGTGTAAGTCACCCACTTCCAGCCCAATCCCACACGCCATTCAGTGATGTCTTCTATTTTACTGTTAAGTTAGAGGTGAAAAGTATTTCAGATTTATCTAAGTAAACAAATCATTTTAATAAACACTTTAGTGATTTCAAGGTAAATATGCTCCAAGGCTGGCAAGTAAATAACACACAATCCAGAACATAACCTGTCTGTGAAATAAGATAGCTAAGAACAAGGATGTAATAATAATGGTATTTGTACCTATCTTTCACAGATGGACATTATTTACAAATACATTCTGCTTAAGAACACATCAATTACAGGCAATTGCAATTTTTACCCACAGGAGGGCGCTCACATGTGCTTATAATGTGTTTGGTAAGTACCAAAACTGATTGGTGTTTACCAAGAATGCCTAATAAAATCTGAAAGCAGCTGAATTTTCTGATGAAAGAGCAAAAGCAAATCAGTGTTAGGCAAACCTAATGGCAATAAAAGCATGGCTAAGGCAAGTCATTTGTATATTTAATGTAATTCCTTATACTCTGGCCTCATCAAGTTTGCATCTTGTCATACTTTATCAATACCTGATAAGAGTTCCCCATAAGCTAAATTAACACAAGTGAACTTTTCTGTCCCTATTAGCCGATGACATTCATGTCATTAATACTTATTGTAAACCATTTATTAAATGTGACTCAGTGTCTAGTGTTCTTCCCAAATATGTCCTCAATAACAACACATTTCCAAACGTTTGCAGCTAAAGTAAATTAAAAACAATCCACAAATATTACTTGGAAAAAATCAAAATCAGTTCCCCCCTCCCCTACAGTCTTGTTTTTTAATCTTGTTTCCCAATACATTTGCTCCCTTTCCAACCTCTACCTTCTCTTGTTGCAGCATTTGCGTGCCTGTGATTAATAATGTGAGCACAAAACCAGAAACTGTTTATTGAATAAGCTCGTGACACTAACAGTGTATTGTGATTTATTTTGTTCTGTGGCCGCATTAAAAATACATTTGAGCCATTTCTGAAAGCTACCAGTGAGCGGCCACATATTTCTTTCCGATAATGCATTTGAGTATCTCTCCATAAACACCCTGAAATCCAATCCAATCTCTGCGGCTGTTCCGCTCGCCATCTCCCTACTGCTTTTCCTTCCTGTCAGTCAAGTCTGGAGCATGTCCAAAAATTATATACAGTTTTGTTCAAATTGCGGCTTCAAAGCACAGATGCCTTGGCTTTTGTGGCCTGAGCTGAAAATAACAAGAAGGATGTTACGCAGTGTAAATTCTCATATTCTGAGCCTTGCAAAGGCATTTTTCCCATGTCAATTTTTCCACATCTTGACACATTACAACCACAAAGTTTTTCTTTTGTTTTTTTTTTCCCCAACAAATTCACAAAAAGTTGCATAATCCTGAAATGGCACATCAAAATCTAATGTCTACCATGTATTTGTAATTAGCCCCATTTAATCTGATATCCCTAAATCAATTCAGTTGCCTTCAGAACTAACCTAAGTTCTAAACATATTTCAGATGTGTGTCATTTAGTTTCACAATACTGTTATTCTGTGAAGGTTTGACATGTTTGCTAGTGAACAAGCAGCATCATAAAGACCAATCTACATACCAGAAAACTCAGAGATAGAGTTGTGGAAATGTTAAGGCTAAATTATATTGTAAAACTTTATCCTGAGCATCAAATATTCTCACAAACCGCTGTTCAATCCATAACTTAAGAAAGTGGCACACCTGCAAACTTACCAAAAAATTATTGTGCACCTACTCGTATTGGGTGAGCAAGGTTAGCAGCCTATAGTGGCCCATTCATAGTACTGCAAAAAATGTTTCTTTCTTTGCTAAGGCTGCAAAAGTAAAAATGACATCATTCTTTTCCGCCAGCTGTGGTTTGATAGTTCTTGCAGCGTCTTCTTGACATCCCAACAGAGCTTTTTTTCTAGTGTGATGCCCAACAAGTGCAGGTAAGAAATGTAAAGTGGGCATGCTTACTACACTGACTTATGCTAGAGTCACGGGTCCCAATAATGTTAGTGCAGGAAACATCATTGGGAAATGAAATTATTGTTCTCACCACCTCAAGAAAAGGGAAAAAAATCTGGTCTTGTACACGCCTCGTCTTTAGGTGTTCCAGAGATCTATCATGTAAAAATATCTGTTTCAGTCATGCACTCCACAACCCTGTACTTTATGGAGAAATGGCAGGAAAAAAGTAATTCTAGACTTAAAGGTACCATTTGCAGTTTGTCTTGAGGTTTGCAGGGTGCACTATCAAACATGTGGAAGAAGATAGTCTAATCAGATGAGACCAAAATTGATCTTAGGCTGTAGGCAGAATTCTGTGTATTGAAAGAAAATACACAACATGCCCACACCAGAATGATGGGGGTGGCACCATCATGCTGGGGGGGGGGGGGGGGGGGGGGGGGGGGGGGGGGGCAAGCTGGTCATGGTTGATGGAAAGATGGATGGAAATAATTACAGAACAGTCCTGTAAAAAGAAAAAAGTTAAGAGGCTAAAAAAGAATAATGAATAATTTGGATCAAAGTGTTAAATGTGTTAAAATGGCCCTGTCAAAGCTATTAGGGTGTTGCATCAAATCTGAATAAAGTCCCTGACGTTTAGCTATACTGTGACAAAAACGTGAGAACGTTCAAGAGTAGAGATGCTTAAATACATTGAATGGCAACTCAATATCTATAAGTTAAAGTGTTTCAAGAGCGTCAGATTCACGTTTGGCTATAAGACAAGTGAGTGAGTCGAAGAAAGACATGAATACCCAGCCCAGTCTTTTCATACAGCTCATATCTATTGAACAAATCAACTAAAGTGATAAAGAACCGAGACTTTGCCAATAAATAGCTACACAACACGTGCCCGCAGACGCCATACAGCTACCTCACCTGCGTGGCAATCAAGAGTGAGCGCGCGTGCGCTCACTTGCGTGTGCGCGCGTGCGTCTGAGTGAGTGAGAAAGAAAGAGCGAGCGGAGCCTTCCGACAAGCGGTGCAACACCTGAAACAACCGCAATCATTTGTCTTCTCTGTAAAAATCACCACCGTCTAAACGAAGCTGATTGCAGGGCAGCAGAACGTGGTCTGCTGCCCCCCCCCCTCCCCCCACTTTTTTTTTTTTTTTACCCCCAGCAACTCCTCCATAAAATCCTCTCCATTTATTTCCCCTAACACGGTCAGAATAAGATGCAACCCGTTCCATTGGTAAGACTTAATAGACCCGAAACGCTGTAACGCAGTTTGTATTCATGCAGAGCAGATGCGCGGCGTTCATGACTTTTTTTTTTTTTTTTTTTTTTTTTTTTATCACCCTCACTTTCCAGGCAGTAAAGAAAAAGCGCATAAAATCCACCCCCTTCCCTCCCTCTGCGAAGTGTGGAGGTTACAGCCAGAGATCCTTACCTGTTGGTGCAGTGTGGTCCTGATCCGTTAACCCAGCAGGTGAACCTCTTTCCTCATAGCCACTCCGCTATCCGAGACGGAGGAGATTCTCGCATGCCCTCTGCGCTAACACCGTTGAAGCGGCTCCTTTCTGGCACAGAGCAGGAAAGTTACACCATACCATCCACGCGTCGAAATATTGCGGAGATGAGGTGAAAAGACAGGAAGCTCTGACCCTCCTGTCTTGAAACCAAGCCTGCTGCCCTCTGCGACCGATCCGCCGCTGAAAGAAGGATCCCTGAAAGTTCCGTTTCTCCTTCTCCTCTTTCACACAAGAAAGTTCCCTAAGCCATGTTAGTATGATGGAAACGCCCTAAATGGGCTTTTATTTTTGGCGCGGGGGAATCTTCTTTTTATTCCTCGAGAAGAAAGTGAGGAGACCGCAGCCGGTGGCGGGACAGAGGTGCGATTGTGTCGGGGCGTCACGCAGACTGCTGATGCGCTCCTGTTTGTCCTGCCTGGAAGATGCTGGAGCGTTTGCTGGAAGCTGAGATAGTGGTGCACCGCCCCCTAGCGGAATAATGTGGAAACACGTGTCCATAGAAGAAGCAAGGCGTATGCAGCAAGCCCTGAATGATACTGTACACTAATGTGACTAGAGCCAGATGGGCTGCGCAAGGACGTGTGGAATACATGATATTATTTATCATCTGTCAGTGTGTCCTGGTAGTCAGACAGAAAGAGGCATGGGCTAATGTCGAAACACAATACAAACACACGCACGCGCACCACACACACACACACACACACCACACACACACACACACACACACAACACACACACACACACACACACACACACACACCACACGTAAACTAATTTAGGTGCATCAGGAATGCCCCGAGGAGTTTGGATGCTGGAGACAATGGGGCTTCTTGCAAGAATCACGCCCTGGGCAAGAACCTCCTTTTGCTGCCCTACACATATCAGCGCATGCCCACTCCCTAAAGCCTCAATAAAGAGCCTTCTCACTATGTAAATGATCAGATATGTCTTAGAGCCAGATACAAAAAAAACCACAATTCTCAGAAATTCTAAATTAGTTTTTTAGTGTTTGTATAAATAAAATAAAAAAGTTTTCTCTTTTTAGCCACAATGCCACACATTCCTTTAGCTTTCATAACCACACGATAGTTTTTTGATGAAAAATAAAAAAACGATTCTTTTCATCAAGCATTAGATCTTACTTTAAGAGATTGAGGTCTAATGCTAAGAAAACACATTTTTCAAGTAGAGAATTCAGATTTTATCATTTCCAAATAGTTCCAATTTAGAATCTTGTCTTCCCAGAATAATTAAACAGGTAATGAGTGCATACTTCTAAAAACAACACCAAAAAAACTGGTAAATACCTCTAAAACGTAGCACAGAATAATTGGTTTCAAATTTTATACCAACCGAGTTCAATGTCCTACATTAAAATTGGTATTTACCTACAGTGTTTAGATGATGTCCATGACAGTTTAATGAAAGTATCTTGTAAATTCTACAAACATCCTGATAGGTCACAAGAATTATATATAAGTAAAATGAAAAATCTTGCATAACTTGCATAAAAACATTCAATATGTTCTACGGATGCATCTGGCAAACCAATGAAACTTTCATGAGAGTAGCTTTTCATGAATGTTGTTAGGGAGGGGCGTGTGCTGATGTGTGTTCATTTCATTTTTAGGTTTCATGATAGCATCTGGTATAGTACTAATAAAAGATGGATGAAAGTATCTGGCAAGTTACCTACACATTCTGTAAAGCAATAATCAAGAGCATTGAAAATAGCCTCTATGTTCTAAATAAATATGGGCTGCATTGTGAGGTTTTACCATAGAAAATTAATTTGGGGCTCTTTTTTTTTTTTGCCACGTGGCACCGCTGGATGTGCTGACCTGGACAGATAGCCTTGTCTCCCATATCAAAAACTGCCACTGGATGGACTAAAGGGAAATCTGTGACCTATTAAGATGTATCTGTGATCTATGTGACCGAGTCCCTCTCAGCTGTGAGAAGTTCGTATCAATCTGATCTCAGCCTAACCGACCAATAGAGCAGAGTGCCAGATTGTCACCATGCAAACAGAAGTGCCTCCTTGTTTGTGGTGTGTGTGTGTGTGTGTGTGTGTGTGTGTGTGTGTGTGTGTGTGTGTGTGTGTGTGTGTGTGTGTGGTGGTTTTCCACTGGCTGAAATGACCCAAGCTGCCCAAAGACGTTTACTCACAACAAATGACTTTCTCCAGACTCTAGCCACTGCAGTTCATTTGAAGAAGCAAAGCCGAACCGGGTTGTAAAGTGCGACTGCCCGTGTTGTACAGGAGAATTGGACAGACAGGAGCCGACATGAAGTCACACCGCAGAGAGACTCCTGTTCGTAAAGCACAGCACAAAGCACGGCTGAAGTTCCATGTGTGTTTGAGATGTAATCGAGCCGATGATGTATGGTTGCCCACACATGTGACAGAACAATTGATCCGAAGACAGGGCTGTGATTGTGCACATGCGGTCATACATCATTTCACCCAGTGAGCTAATCTGTTACTCTGACCAACAGTGTATATCCATGATCTCACGTCTCCATTCTGCCCTATTTCTTGAACTTTCAACACCCTCCTCACTGCTCTCTCTCTCTCTCTCTCTCTCTCTCTCTCTCTCTCTCTCTCTCTCTCTCTCTCTCTCTCTCTCTCTTTCTCTCTCTTTCCCAGCTCCTTTTGCCTTTTGATGATCTTCTCGCCGTGCTTCTCGGTTCTTCTCTTTCTCGCCGAAGTAACACTGTTGTATCTTGGATAACCTGAATAACCCAATCAGGGGATTATTCTTCTGTTCTGCTCCCTGGCAGCACAGTTAAAAGTCAGCATGTGGACCGGGAGATAACAAACAAGCGACTCACATGCATGCAACATCCCAGAGCTGCTTGGAAGCCCTCAAAAATCATCCTAATTCACTTGGGATTGGTGGCATTTACCCGCATGCAACCTTTCCCTCACATGTACTCACACACCCAAAGACGTACAGCACAGTTGATGGCCTCCCAGTGACTCAAAAAGGGATTTAAACGTGTGCCAATCGGAGACCTCTGTGCATTTCTGTTACAGAATAGATAGTCAATTCTCTCCGAGAGAGGCTTTGCTGATCACATGACAGCCTTGGAGCAACATGCTGTGTGTGCGCACGGAGTGGCACATGCCAGCACTCTCTCTCTCCACACACACACACACACACACACCACACACACACACACACACACACACACACACACACACACACACACACACACACACACACACACAGAGCCATTTGAACATTATAATAGCTCAGAATAGTCCAATCAAGTTCATTTGTCATACATTTCCCTCAGTCAGCTCACTAAGTCAGCTGAAATGGAGACAAATGCTACAGGACCAGGAGATAATCTGCAGAGACATGTGGACTTTACCACACGGCTCTGTGCTAATACTCATAATCATCAGAGTAATTAATTATAATAGACAGTGCATTGTTTGGCAGCTGTCAAAACCTCAGAGGGAGAAGGGTTTTTTTTCTAAATAACATTTTAAATAATGAAAGACTGATTTTCTATTTTTGTTCATGTCCGAAAGAAAAAATTGCTCAATGCCCACTAGTTCTTTCATGTAGTTGTCACAGAGGTTTAAGGTTTTGTTATTAAGGCTCATTTTGTTGTAATTCTGTGGTCTTGAAATGGTCTTGAATACAAAGACAGTTTTGCTGTCTTTGTATTTTTTCTTAGTACATCTCTAAAAACATAAATACAACGTTGCCACTCCTTATGAGTCTTTGCTCCAATAATTTGTTCTGTATGGGAATTAAAATCACGACCATTACTCTAAATTCGGTAAATTTATAGCTATACAAAAACATAATGAAGATATTTTTAAAGTCATGATTGCTAAAAGAAAAGGCTTTTGTTAGAAAAAATAAATGAAATAAGAGTCAGAGTTTTTATGTTTCTTTTTCCTTTTATTGTTGCTTAGTTGACTTCATTGACACAATCAGGAAGAAAAAATATTCTATTTTCCTTTTCCAGTATTTTTTAGATTAAGATTGTTTGGCATGTTATTCAACTGATATATCTTGATTCTATTTTTTCATTTATGATATATCATATCATAAATGAAAAAACAATGTCACTTCATTCTGCTATTTTTCTGCAAAAAAATGAGAATTTCGGAAAAATTAGCCAACTTTCTTAAACAGCCCACTAACTGGGCATTTTACTAAAAGGTACCATGTAACTCCAAGTTATATGGTAATTTTACAACAATAAGCAGACATGTCCATATATGGAGAGACATGCTGTCTCTCCATATATGGAGGATTGCAAAAGCTCCAACATTAGCATGTGAAAGACGGCAACTGGAAGCTATTTCTGTCACTGTTATTGTTACTGGCTGACTTATTTATTTTCTGAGCCATTTTTCTATCTAGCCTCCATCTCTCTTCCCAGCTTCACCTTCTGTCTTTCTCAATGTTATTCTCCTTTGCAGTTACAGTTCCTTGCAGAAGTATTTAACTTTCTCACAGCACGCTTGTTGCAGCCTCACACTTTAACGTATTCAATTAGGAGTTATGTAAAAAAAAACTATTTATATATAGGCTAGATTACTTTAAAAAGTTTTTGCAGACAAAATCTGGTAAGTGTGATATGGATAATCATTTTTCGCTACTTAGTAGTGCAATCTTCCAAAACCAAAAACTCCAAGTGTGTTCAATTTATTTTCTACAGGAGATCAAAGAGGAATGTTCAAAAAATAAATTAAAAAAATAAATAAAAATTCAGAACTCAAATTCTGCAACATTATATGATTATCACATGAAATAGCAGTAGAATACTTTCATCGTAGACCACATAATTTGAGTTTGGTGTAAAGACAGAGCTGCCCTAAGCAGAAAACACTTTATCTCACATAGCAGCAGGGGGCCTCCAGCTTAACTCTTTCTCTCCCCCTGCTCTGCTTGACTCATTTCACTCAAACATGTAAAATGTTCAAACGAAGTAATTCCTTCAAAGACATGATGAGCATGAAAGGCCACTCTCCACCCTCATTCTTAATTGATGGCCTTGCATCGCAGCATGAAAGCCGCTAAGTCTTGCTCAAGACCATCATTAGCAATAACTGCACTACTGTTGGCTCCATTAAAATTACATTACAATTTTCAGACACACCTTTCCCTCGTTCACTTTCAGCATCATCCATTTCACTTTTTGCATGTCATCTGCAGAGTAAGGTCCTTTCACAAAACAATCCTCTCTCTCTCTCTTTTTTTTTGTTTGCTCTTTTCAAATGTTATCTGACAACTGTGGGAAGTATGATCATCTTCTTCTCTCCTCTTCGCCTGTCCTTTTTCAGAAAGCATCATGCCACACCTCCTACCTTCCTGTGACTGTTCAAACCACAGCTATAAGTGCCTTTCTCCAGGGGAAGCCAGTCCACGTTAGCTTGTGGCCTGCAGGCAATTGTTAAGCCTTCGTCTCCGGAGCCGTCTGACAGCTTGATTGACAAGATGAAAGAGACGCGATGGCAGCACCTGGCGATCATCCAGGAGGACCACCGCAATGATGCTGGAGAAAAAGACACCGGTGATGCACTGCTTGCTGTTTTCAAAAAAATCTGCTGCATTTTCTTGTTGTCACATCTGCCTCTTTCACTGGTTTATGTTTACTATCTCATGGAGGTTCTTGCAGAAAACAGCTGCAGAAATTCACATTTTTCAAGATTGCTAATAAGGTGTTACATTCACTGCCCTCTGCTTTTTAAAACACTTTCCACATTTATATGAAAATGTTTGAGTATGTGGTGTACAATATACTCAGGTTGCTCAGATGAACCTTGTAGAAACCAGTGGTTGGACAATTACTTTGCAAGTCATACGAAAGTTCTAAGTTTTCTGTTCATATCTCTTGTCAAATTCTAAGTTATTGTACCAAAGATGTAACCTGACTGGAAATTAACACGTTTCCAAAAATTATTTGTGCAGCTTCATTGACCTACCTGTTAGGAAGAACAAGCAGGAAGTGGAAGTGACCTTCAAAACATTTGTAAAATCTGCTCTGCTCTTGCTTTCCACACTAAATATCATTGCAGTACAAAAACATAGAAAGATTTTTGTCCTTCTGCTGTTCCCATACCTGAAGTTTGCAGCAGAGGGGATTGTTTTTTTTTTCAGATGAAAGAACTCTGGATGCTTCCAATTTTTTTGAATGACTTTATCTTCCCAGGTTTGTCTGAACAAGCTGGGGACTGTCTTGTTTTATATCTTTATGCTTAATCAAAAATGTTACAAAACAACAACAAAAAAACACTTTTCTTCACTAACTTTGTAAAAGTTTATAACAAATCCAAAATTTTCAGCAATTTTCCAGTGAATAAAAATAGTGAGTGAAAAGAGAAAAGAAAAAAGAAAACAGGAGAGATGTTACATTGCTCAAAGCAACGGCACATGATTCTCACACCAGAAATCAAGAAATGCCAAAGACTTGTTAGTTTATTTCTGAGCTCTCTGACTCATTCAGAATGCTGATCAGTGTATCAGTTTACACCACCTCAAGGCCTGCAATCCAAGTAATTTCAAATATTAAATATTTAAATTAAGTTTAAAATTACATTTTTATATTTTAATTTAGATTAATTTAATTTTTCGCTGCCATTTCCTCGCATCGTCTTATTTCTGCTTTTATCCCAAAATTTATTAACCAAGCCGTAGCACAACATGGCAACAATTACAGTGTTTCCTGCTGAGGTGAAACGTAAAGGTACTTCCTGTACAGTTCCTGCTAATATAGACCTCACTTTAACAGACGTGCTCTGGATCTGAGAGGAGAAAATCAAAAGAGATTAAGAGCACTCACTGGTACTTCCTCTGTTCTTAAAATGTCACTGCATCCTGCCTCATTGTCAGGTGGTTCACTAAAATACATGCATCAGAAGACTAACAGGGCCACCTTTTCAGGAACAGATTGTCCTCTTCAGAAATACACCAACATTGGCCACAGCAGTGGTGCAGCTGGGATAGAGCATGCAACCCAAATATGGAGGCCTCAGTGTTCAATGGGGCCATCGCGGATTTACAGTTTGTCATAAACCATGCAGTGGACACAGCAAATATCCTGTAAAACCACCTGTTGCATTCTTTGACATTGTTTGTACAGTAAAAATGAAAAATATGTACCATTTTTGTTATTTTCACTTCAGAACTGCACACCAATTTGTCTCAACACATATTGCTGAGCAGATGAAACAAAGGAGCAGTCGTTTGCTGAAGTTGCGAGACGTAACTGAAATTATCTGTAAATGTCTTTGGTAAAAGCTGGCAATACTCTTTCCTCTGATAAAATCTAGACTATTTAAGATTCTGGTATAAATTAACTGCAAAGACAATCGTGGAGAAAACACATTTTGTCAAATGAGCTGCTTTTGGAAGAAGAAGAAGATGACACCTCATGGTGATGATATCAACGGGGAGAAGAGTCAGTTATCCCGCAGGAGGAGAAAGATACACCAGCCAGCTGGACGGCTCTCGCTGTGCAACTTGAGAGGGTGCGAAAGGACTTGTTCCCGAAGCTTTTTTAAATATTCAGTGGTGAAAACACCCAAACCAAAAAGGTATTTTGAGCATCATCCAGCATTTATTTTGTAGATGTCCAAAAGCAAAAGAAAGCATCTCTTCGTCTGTTTCTCCTTTGCTCATTTTCTTCCGTATCTTGTCCACTCACCACCACCAATATGAACAGCAGGACAACAAGGTCATGTATACAATTTGTTGAGATATGCCTTGTAATGCAACAGCCGCTTTAAATCCAAAAGCCTTTTAGGAAAAAAATAAAACCCAGACACACACAGACACAAAAAAAAATCCTGGATTACTTCGTTTCACACGGCCTGTTTTGGGATAGGAATATGTCAGACTTCTTCTCTAAATCTTTTTTAATCCTCTCTCATTCTCAGTTTTTTTCCTGTTTTTTTCTCTTTTCTTCTCTAAAGCTCATAAACAGCTTTAGTTCTTATCGGGATGGGATCAGATAGGGGGTGGAAAAAATGGTGGAGGAAAAAAGTTTTCCGCAGATGCGTTTGTCAAGTTTATGGTGGACTTAAGTAGAGATAGGAGAGTCTGAGGACTCCATAAAGTACTAGAATCATTGGGAAGTATAGTCAATGCCCTATGGATCTATGGATCAACATACACAAACACAAGCAAAGATCCACGCCTTCAGCTCTGCATACTGAAGCTGCACAGTTAGGTTTCTGACTCGCTTGGACTGCAATAAAACTTACACTATTTCTTAAACTCTGCCGATTCTGTCCTTTATTGTGGTGTTTTCAAAAAGCCTTTCAAACAAAGTCATTCAAATTGAAATTGTCTTCTAACTACGACTCGTCCCAGCCAAGCAGTGCTACGTGTGTCTATGGAGATGTTACTGTGGAAAAAACAGCCACTGAAACTGCTTCAGCCCACTGCTTGAAGACACTACATTCATTCATCTGTCCTCCTCACCCTCCCTGTATCACACCCTCCCACCTGCTTCCCTACCGCCTCACCCCCCTTCTCCTCCCTCATGACAACACACCCTAGTGATTTATGGCAAACCTGCACTGACCACCGGCCGCACGTTTGGGAGCATTTGAAATGAGCGGCAGTTCATTTAAAATGGGGGGTGGGGGGGATTTCCACAGATTTTCTTTTTCTCTCCTTTCCCAGCAGTTTCTTTTTCTCAACCAACTTAAGCTCATACTGAGGAAAAATACACCAGAGGGAGCTGAGATAAAAGACACTTTAGAGACAAGAGAAACAGGAAGCCCACATTCTCTGCTACTAATAGCAGTTTTTGAAGAAAAATCAGCTTCAAGCGCGAGTAGGAGGTGGAAGACGAGGTCGATGGTTAAAAATGTCATAATGTGGAGGAATGTGATTCTTTCTACTGGAAAGTGGCCTAGTTTTTTTTTTTAATCCCCAAACTTCCTGTGTTCTAAAAGAAGGCATGTAGAAAGTGGAGTATATTCAAACTAGTAATGTATAACATTTCACCGTGAAGGCTTACACCATGAAAGATCAACACATATCCACACGGGTAGATCTCAGTCTGTGGCATGTGAAGGCCCTCTAGTGGTCTAGCAGGTCCTGACTTCTATTTTCAGATATTGTAGTGAAGGGCTTACCAAAGTTTTCAGCTTCTGACCTCGAAAATGAAAAACTGAACCCAACTCTTGGTTGAGCATACAAGCGTTTTAAATGCTGCACTTCATCAGATAAATTTTATAACAGTGCAGAGTAAGCCAGTAAGAACAAAAGAAGCAGTTTCCAAATGGTGGTTTAATTTATCAAGGAAGGGGGAGAGCAATTCAAACCAGTCACTGTGAAAAGGTAATTACTCCCTGAAACTAATAGGAGCTGGGGCAGCAAAAACAGCTGCCGTCATGTGTGTTACTGACAATATTTGTTTAGATTATGGAAACTTTGGTCCACTTTACCATGCAGATTATTTTTATTATTTTTAATTTAGCCACATTGGAGGGTTTTAAACCAGGAACGACTTGTTTATGGTTATAGCACAGCATCCCAAGTGTTTGAATTGCCCTTTGGCTTGGCTATTTCAAAATCTTCGTTCAATTCAGTTTTATTTATGTAGCGCCAATTCACTAAATATAGTCTCGAGGAACTTAGCAAAAAATAAATAAATTAAATCAGACATACATTCTAATTGAATAGCTTAATTAGTTATTCAAATTAGTTTGAAAAAGCTTCTGAATCCAGCAGATTGCATTAAGTCATTGTCTTGGAGCATTCCAAACACCTGGATGAGCATGACAGTGAAACGATAGAACTGTTGTCATTTATAGCAATCCCTCATACTCATAATTCATTTTTGTTGTCTACTGTCGCTACACGCTCTCAACACTCTTGCTAAGGATGAATTTTTATCTGCTTAAATAAAAACTTTTTAAACTACTGTAATCTGAATAATTGCCAGAGCTTATTATATTGTTTACTAGACCTTACTGTCCTTTTCTTGTGGGTGTTAACTGTAGTGTTCGTGTAACACCACTAGGTGTCAGCATTTCCACACAGTTCAGCTTATCGCTGACGTAAAGGTGAGCTGAGGACATCACGTATGCAGCTCCTGAGTAAACTTCCTCTGGGACATGAAGAGTGACTCAGTGGTCCACATTAGCCTACAGCCTGTTTCCTTGTTTTCTGCGTTTACTGATCCATATAAGGCAACAGTGGAATGAGATCATAAATGCTAACTTTAGTTAAAGTTTTATTGATATTTTCATTTGCCTTGAGGAAGAAAGCAGAGCAAGACCACAGAATTACAACAAAATTAGTCAAAACGTTCAGTCATTGTGCAGTTTCTGATACAGAACATCCTTGTGCGTCATTGGTTCATTATTTTTTCAATTAAGTCTTTATCTTAGGAATAAATTACCACAATAAGATACGAGGGCAGTATGTCTTCACAGATACAACAAGAATCAAGTTGTTACATCAGGATTTGCTGGGAAAATTTCAGTGCTTTTGCAGATTATGTTCAATCCTTTTTCCACAAATCCTGATTAATCTAATCAGTTTATTTGAGTACAGGCATGACCTAATGACATAAAGGGCTGAATCGCTTTTTATCTGCTTTTAAACTGAGAAAAGACAAGAATTGAAATATTTTAACCACAAGAGACTGTGGTCACAAGACTCTGGCTGGTTTTAGCTAGCCTCCAGTAACAATGTAAAAAAATTGTTACATATATAGTTGGGGTTAAATCTAACTAGGAGATGTTCTTTAAATTTCACATTAAAATAGCTTTCTAGGACATCCTTCTTTCACCTTGTGGCACAGAAAATGTGGCACATAAAAACTAAAGCCTTTGTCTGATCTAAAATGCTACATTGAAAGTTCTGAAGAAAATTATAAGGAGAGCCATATATTTCTCACGTTAGCTTTTCTTCATTATCTATCTGAAAGAAAACTTATAACTCTTCTTCTAACAATTAAAGCCCCTAACAGAACTAAATAGAAATAAGAAAGAGACTAGATTTAGCACACTATTGGCCGGGCAGGAATTATTGTAAAAAAAACATAAAGAAATTTTAGCTTGTGAAAAAGTGCTCACAGGTTTTAAATTAGCAATTACTTTAAACTTTAAATGAGAAATTCATATTTTCATGAAAATCAAGACACGTTTAATCTGCCACATTTACATAGTTATTTTTATTTAATTTTTTCATTCTCTTTATAGTGCACAGTGGCGCAGTTGGTAGAGCTGTTGCCTTGCAGCAAGAAGGTTCTGGGTTCAATTCCTGGCCCTGGCCTTTCTGCATGGAGTTTGCATGTTCTCCCTGTGCATGGTGGGTTTTCTCCGGGTACTCCGGTTTCCTCCCACAGTCCAAAAACATGACTGTCAGGTTAATTGGTCTGTCTAAATTGCCCCTAGGTGTGAGTGTGTGAATGGTTGTTTGTCCTGTGTGTCTCTGTGTTGCCCTGCAACAGACTGGCGACCTGTCCAGGTTGACCCCGCTTCTCGCCCGGAATGTTAGCTGGAGATAGGCACCAGCACCTCCTGACCCCATTAAGGGACAAGTGTGTAAGAAAATGGATGGATGGATGGATTCTGTTTATAAGCTGATGAAATAACCAGCAGTCATATTTAGTTCAGTCCACAGTGAGACTGTTGTTCAAATGGAGGATTAGTAGTTTAATCCTTGGCTCAGGCTTGTCTCACCAACAATTTCACTTTGAAAATATATCTCTCAAATGTGCTTTTCTATTGCATTGTCAAGCATTTAATTCTTTGAGCCAGTACGTCTGAAATGACTCCAGTACCCATGAGCTTTTTCTCAAAATACATATTTGTTTATTGATGCCTTGCATACAACTGCCAACCAGACATAGGTCAGAACAAATGTTATTAGGGAAACAGGTCTGAGCCATCCAGCAATTCCACAAAAAAGACCACAGACTGCAGGGCATCATAAGGAAGATTCAGAGATTTCCATCATCTCTCTTGTGTGACTTGTGCAAAAATATTTACTGTTTTTCTATACTTTAACCACTGAAATAACTCTAAAGAATTTTTAAATATGAGTTACAACAACATTTAATTATTACGACATTCAATTGTTGAATTCAGAAATACAAGAGTATTTTTGAATTTGAAAACATATTTTTAGACACAGCACCAAGACTACCATTTTCTTGTTCTCATGGTTCCATTTCATAACACCGTCATGCTATTACCTCCTTGCCTTTTTTTCTACAACTAACTAAATGATTCAGAACTTGACCTCTTTAAGGACTTTATTAGCTATTGACAGTGCAGGAAAAAGTATAAAAACATGTTTTTGACTTGTTGAAAAGTCCACAAGTGTTTCAATTTCTGCGACATATGGAGCAACAGTTGTTTTCAAGTCTTAAAACTGGACATGTTTACCCAAGTATGAGGACAATTTGTAAATGATCCCTTACGTTGCTGCTCACACATACTTCACAGCGGGGCATATCCTGCAGGAGGTATGTTTTTAGAATACAAAATATGAGGAAGAGGAGATTTTGTTGCCTGAGCTTGAGAATCCTGGGGAAAGGTCAGAACAAGCTATGAAATTTTCTGTGTTTTCTTGAAATTGCATCAAAATTGCGATAGAGATATTTCATGACATTTGTTGTGTTTTATCAGCATGTTTCTAACTGTCCACAAAAGCAAGGAAGCCATTGAAAAACATTACAGAAAGTACCCAGACAAGGTGGTTAATCAGAAGGAATTCATCAGAAAATCTCAACAAGAATCAGAGCAAATCACTGTAAATAGTCCCTAAACATAACTTAATAGCAATAGAATTTGTTCAGCGGCAGGAAAAGTAACTCTTATTCCTTCAGATATGGTAAGCAAATTTAGGACATGTGGGTCAGAGCGACCTGATTTTTAGAGAAAATGTTCTGTACTGTGTTGAACTTCACACAGAGGAATGCCTTAAACTATAGTAATTTAGCACAGTCAAGTGCATTTACAACCACTCCACCTGGAAGGATGCACTATTATTGGTTGAAAACTGCAAGAAGCAAGCTTATATAACTTTTGGTCATCACTGATGGATTCACTAAATAGTTTGCATTGAAGTGGCTCCTGCTGTTAATGATTTAATGATTTCCTTTCCCAATAGGACGGCCCTTAAGTTTTCTCCTATAACATTTCATGAGGTCAGAGCAAACCAGACAGATCTTCAACAATTCATCTGTGCACCATCCATCTAGATTGTCCATTCTGTTGCTCCTTTCTCTTCTGCTCACTACATATAGTTTCAAACAGATTCAGGTCTAAGAACTAAAAGGGTCACATTTTTTTCTTCTTCTCTGTTTAACCATATGCGCTTAGATCATCATTCAGCTGAAAGTCCCACTGATAACAGTGTTCAGTTTACTGATGAATTTAATCAGATTTTTTAAATTTAAAATATCAAATAATTAATGTTATCATACCTTCAAGAAAGGTTCCCAGAGTTTTTGGAAGGGAAACACTGGCTGATTACATTCGCCATACTTGACAATGGGCATATTTCCAGTTATTCATTCTTTGATTCAGGTCAAACAAAACCCGTGCTTGTGGTTGAAAAGTCCAATCTTAGCAGAGTCATCTGAACAAATGACATTGTTGCAGTTAAAGTCTAAGTAGAGTTCAACAAACTCTACAAATGTAGACTTGTGATAGTGAGACATATTTTCTTTTCCAGATATGCTCCTCTAACAGCTGGGTAACAGCTGATTAGTATGTTGATAGTCTATTATGGTTGTTATGGAGACCTCATGCTGTCACTCTTCTCTAACAGCAACAATAGGATATTTTTATTTCCTCCCTTCCCATATTTCCTTTTGTGTGTACAAAATTAGCCAGTTGGTCAAAGAATTGGGCCTCTATGACATGGCATATGTACCTTTTAAAAGTAAAGTAATAACTTGTAAAGGAAAACTGAGTAAAAGCACCTTTGTTTATTATAAACTGTTGAGGTTATGGGCTTTTATTTTGGTAACTTGTGAGTGTTGCTATGGTGACGGAATGCAGTTCTACATAAAACGGTTAACCACCATACACAGAAAAGGATAGCAATACTGTAGAAAGAATAAAAAGCAGCTCAATTTTAGTTTCAGTCGACAAGAAAAAAGGTTAGTAACCAACATTGAAGTATGTTTGGGTAACCTGAAATGTTTATGGAAAAATTTGTGGTCGTTTGTATTAATGAAATGGAATGTACTAATGTAACCGGTGTGCGAAACAACAGAAGATGAAAACAATTCTAGTTATTTGTTCTTGTCTAGCTCCATTGGTTGAAGATACTAGTGTCTATATTAAGTTATCACTTAACCATCAGTTCTGAAGTTCTCAATATTGACTAGATTCTATAATAATAATAAAAACATTTGCTACATTTATTTTAAGGTTGTCAGAGTACCAACAACTGTGGCACTCGTTATTTTGTTAAAGGGGTAGTAAAGAAACATCAACGTTTTTGAGCTTCAGATCATGCTATAATGTTTTCTTCTCTCATCAAAAACGTGTTGATTCGATTTTGTCATGCATCTTTGAGAAATTCTTTACTTTCTTGTGGCAGCCATCTTGAAGGACGAAGCTATCATGATTCGGCTGTGTAGAAAAAGAGAAGCGCGATGGAAGTCCCAGCAAATAGTAAGTGATTTCCTTTGATGCCGTCAAACCTGTGAGGAAAGTTCAGTCAGACACAAGGGTTGTAACAAGTGGAACAGGTAGGTGACCATAAGACACAAAGCTGACTAATAAATGACGTAGCTACAGCGAGGAATAAAGCACACAGGTGAGGTTAAATACACAGAGCATAACGAGGAAATATGAGACTGCTGGAACCAATAAAAGAGGAAACAACATGACAGAAGAGGACCGAGATAACCGAGGTACATAACCTACCATAATCGTTGCAGAAGCTCCTCCTTGGTGTTGTAACTTCTTAACGTCCGAGTTTCCAGATTACAGAGAACCCCTCCACCAGGTATCTCCCACTCAGGTCCTTCAGGTTAGCCAGCAGCAATTTCCCATCACCTGGTGGAACTGCACATCTGTGCTGAGCTCATTATCGAAGCTACTTCTCAGAACATTGCTGGTAAAAACATTATTAAAAGGTTAATAGAGGAGCACTTCCTGAAAGTGCAGAGTTGGAAAGAGCAGGACTTTGTTAAAGAGACAGAGGCCCAATTTCAAGATGTTAAATTACAAAGTCAAATTTCTTCGAAGTCATATCTGTTATTTACAGCATTTTTCTGACAATTGAAGCAACATAGTTACTTTATTGTGCTATAAAATGATACTATGTTGCTGGAAAACACGCAATACTGCTTCTTTAAGCCCTATTATATGTAGCAAAAGTTTTTTTGATAGGGATGTTACATTTTTTATTTTTATGTGACCAATGACCAAAATAAAAGGCTTTTTACACATTATTACCGGAGGCAGCAAAAAAAATTGCCCATGTTTGTAGATTAAAAGAGTGAGTCAATGTAAGCTTTTGTGCCAAATGCAGCAACAAACAACTGTTGCAAATCCTCTTGCATATTTTTTCCTCAAACTCGAGTACCACCTCAGACATTCTGAAATCTGCTTACTCAAATCAGAAGGTCCAGTCTAAAAAGATAATCCACAGAAATAACATAGCGCCTTGTGGCACTGAGAGGGACCATTTATGTAACTATAAAAAGACATATATTATGGAAACTGTGATGGACTGTATAGTTTACGAGTAAGGCATCAGAATAAAGAATATCTACAGACTCAACATAATGAGAAAGATTTTGATCCTAATCTTAAAAGGCTCAGTTTTAACATCAATGCTTCATGGAATCTTGCTCAATGACTTTTTTTTTCTTTCAGTCTAGTAAAACTTCCTGAGCTGACTTAGAATAACTAAGTTCTGATATAGGAGTTACTGTGGTAAACCACTGTGGTCTAATAATGTCCCTACTGTTAGTGGAAATGTTCCTATTACCCTGAAGCCAATGTTGCTGTATTACAACAGTGTGCCGCAGTGTACTGAGAGGGGGACTGAACTTACGACCTCACTGGGAGAATGGCATGTTAAAAAGCTCAAATCCCTGTTGCGTGGTTTCCTGTTGCTCTGTGGGAGAACAGCGCTTGGGTCAAAGTCAATTTCCTTACACGAGAAACATAAAACAATAACAACAATGATAATGTTAATAATAAGGTGACGAAAGTGGAAATGAAAATGAGGGCCCCTGTTAAATAAGGATTATTAGTTAAAATATACAACCTTGTAAATAAATTATGTCATTGTACTTTAACCGTAAAGAGGAGGGGACGTCGAACCGTTAAATGATTTCGGCCAATAGAGAGCAAGCGTGCGACTATGAAACGATCAAGATTTTGTGCTCCATTTGCGTGCAGCTCGGAATTTTGAGTGCTCCACTTCAACAACGTAGTATTTCGCTCGACCTGACGCAAAACGACTCTGACTGACCATGTTAAAAATAATTAAAACAAATAACACATGATTAAATTTAATCGTTTCATTACATAACCAGAGAGTGATATTTATGTATTCATTGTTGGTTTACTTATTCCTCGACGAGAGTGGTGACTCTACGAGTGTCTTTCAAACGCAGCACAATGGGAGGGTCCAAAAGGAGTATCAGCTTGACTGCTGCTGCTCCGCCAGTCGCACTGATTAGCTTCTGGGATATTAGGACACCAGTCAAACAGAAAACACGGGGGGATTTGGTTAGCTGAAGGCACAATCCTTTGGGAGAGGTAAGGTTGAAATGGTCATTGTTGCGAGAGGTGTATGTAGTCCTTGACATCAGTTTGTTGTATCGGGGAAAGTGTGTTTGGTTTAAGCGGCGCCGCTCCTGTGAACACGTTAATGAGTCGAAATACCAAGCAGCAGCAGCAGCTCGGCGAGTTGAAACCTGTTACTTGGTGAGAAGTTTTTTTTTTCCCACACGTTTTCCGAGGTTTGCTCGGCAGGCTTAAAAAAATAAGGGGCAGAGGAGAGACGCTGAAAGCCGGAGACACACCTGTTTGTCCACGCAAAGGGCGTATATCGGTATTCCTAGCTTCTTATTTAGCTTTACACAGTTTCTGCATGTCTTACCTCGTTGCGTACTTGAATTAACCGGAGGGATTTCCGCTGTGGACGAAAATGGACTCTTGTGTTCCGTAGGGGGGGAAAAATACCCAACTTTATTTTCGGTTTCCTATTGAAGACCTGTGTGACAAGTCGACAGAGACTGGGAACTATGTGTTTTTCTTTAACATAATAATTCCTGGAAAGCAGAATAATCGAAACTGCCTTCAAAATGGTCGACTTTCTTTCTTTATTTGGTTATGCGGTCAAAGTCTGTCCTGCTCATTCTGTTGTGAGTGATAAAACATTAGTTCTGTCCCGAGGAAATTCCTTTCTCCGAGCCACCACACCCTTGTTATGCTGCTCGGCTCCAGTAGCGCAGACCCTCATGTCTCACAGCAGCTTGTTCCCTTGTCCTGGCATGTTCTCCATAACAAAACTGCACTCCTGCTGTTTGTCGTGAGCCAAAGTCAGACCTGCTGAATTGCTGATGCGCTTCGGCTGGGTCACTCCCATGTTTGTTCCCGGGCTGATCCACACGAGTGTTGTCCTACCTAGTGCTATTGGCTTGTTTGTGATTAGATGTTTGTCTTTACACCAGCAGAACTTGGACAGGGGGGTTTACCCAGTGGTATGCGGACATGGAGAACAAAATCAGAGCTCCTCCTGTGAAGGATGGCATTTCCAATATAGAGAATTAAATGCTCCTGACTACGGTGGGAATTGGTAGGAGCTGTTATGTGATTTCTACGGATTTAACTTTTTTTTTTAATACCACAATTTAGGATGCAAGGGGTTTTAATTTAATACCAGATGGCAAAAAATAGCTAAAAATTGATTATTACAGTGATTATGTTATATTGATTCAATTTCTTTGAGGTCAGACTTGCTGATTTAGATTTAGGGTTAGGGTTTCTATAATGTCTTTGATAAAGATACGTTTGGAGGTAGTTATGTGTGGATTTTTTTTACAGAATTAGAAGATAATCTATGGCTTAAAATATATGTTGCTTACATTTTTTGCAATGTATGCAATTTCTGAAATATTTCAGTTTTATTTGTAAATTTTTTTGGGGGTGGGGAGTTGTCTATATTTAACAATAGAAGTAGTGCCTCACTCTTGTTTTGTTTAGCAAAGTTTAATAAAGGTGTGTGTGCAAATGGTGTGTTTTTCAGTAACGGTCACTCGGTGTCCATTGGTAATAAATGGCTTTGTATAGCACTTTATCATGATCAGAAGACCTCAGATCACTTCTCACTAATCACAGGCTTTGTCTTTATAAAAACAAATATCAAAATTCCACATTGTTTGGAAAAAATTTAAGTTTAAGAAAAGTGTTCACTCACGCATACATCCTTCAAAACAATCATGACTTCCTGTTAGGAATGAAATATGGGACCAGGAAGTTAATTTGTCTGAACAGACAGAGATGTGTAACCTAAAATGTAAAATAAACAAAACGCAAGACGATGTTGACTGGGAATTGTGTTCAAGGAAGTATGTGAACAATAATGGATGCAGAATCGCCATTTTGAATCCATATTTATGAGGCTTAGTTGGTGTAAAGCAAATGACATCCAAGCACTCTTTCTCCTTTGTAATTGAATGTATTGGAGCAGTCATGCTTATAAAAATAAACGAGCAGAAAGTGTCTGAACCAAAGTAAAAATCAGTAGCTCTCTGACAACAGCCATTTCCCCCCCTCCACTGCATGCACTAATGTAGACATGCAAGTGCAAATAAATAGAAATCTTAAATGCCACTTTGGTTGGAATTTTAATTAATAATTATTTTTAATGATATTAAGCAATCTATGAGTGGATGAAATGCCAAATCGCATTCAAATCTATTCGGTTTCCTAGAT
Organism: Poecilia picta; assembly: GCA_033032245.1. Classification (NCBI taxonomy): domain Eukaryota; kingdom Metazoa; phylum Chordata; class Actinopteri; order Cyprinodontiformes; family Poeciliidae; genus Poecilia; species Poecilia picta. The sequence goes on along the minus strand of CM065359.1, from coordinate 17,465,924 downwards.
AACCGGCTGTGTTTGGACTAGGCCTCAGTTATTCACTCACACATTAACACGCTGATGGTGGCCAGCTACTGGATAGTAGCTACAGCTGCCCTGTGCAGCCTGACGGAGGATAGTGGTCCAGATTATTAAATTAAAAGCAAACACATGGCTATCTGAAAGACTATACTTTTTCCCTTGTCTTAACATTTTTTATGTTAGAAAATATGTATATATTTTTTTCCCTTTGGAAGGCCTTGCATTTGTCAAAATTGCACTCACCATTTTAGCAGTCAAACCAAATTTATGCCTTTCTTGTATTCAAGGGTTGTAAATGGCTGCACTTTGAACACCTCTGTTCCAGTGGGTCAATTGATTTTGTTTTCACACACAAGTGAAATGTGGACTTAGCTTTTTCTGTTAATAGTGTTTGAACACTCATCTGTTAATCAACTGGCATGAAATAATTCTGCCTTTCATAAATAGTTAAAATTGAGTTGAAGGTATGTCTAATAAGTGGATAAATTCATTACAGCTCTTGCGTTAACTCTAAACACTTTCTGCATTATTGAGGTCAAGCATATGACCTCCTTTTATAAAGGACTATTGTGAATCAGGATATGCATGCACCCGTGATATTTTAGTAGTTCGACTTTGGCATGTCATGTACCTTACCTATCCGTGCCTTTTTTTATGACGAGCTTAGGAAACATACGATTCTCTCAATTCTTGGCAACATGCAGACTTTTACTAAGTCACGCACAGACAGAAGAGTGATTGTTCATTCTAATTTTTTCCCCATCCTGTATTGCTCAGTCGTAGTCTGTGGAGGGCTGCAAGTCTGCACATTGTTAACTTATCGATGTTTATCAGACAAGGTGTTCAAAAACAATTCACCACCATATCCTGCCCCAGGTTTGCGTAGGCAGCTTTCCATCAGACCAGATTTCCTGGGAGGCCTGTGTTCTTTTAAGGAGCTGATGCAGCTGAAGCGTGTTTTACAGTCAAAGAAAATATATGGAGTGCCTGAAAAATATCAGCTCTACTTTTTAAGAAATGCAATTCTTGAAATGTTTCTTTAAGGGTGTCTCTAAATAGACTGGAATTAGGACGCCATGAATAAGCTGAGGCTGCTCACAGATGTCAGCTTTCATTTGTGCTGCATGTAGTTTTTTATTTTTATTTTTTGCATAATGAGCGATGGAACTAGCTAAGAATGTATAATATTTGCTCCCATATGGTGACGGCTTGGAGGAAACGGACTAGAGAACAGGGTGCCGTACTCTGGTGTTTTAACTTCTCCAAGTCTGTATAGTCATATCTTTTTTAGCTAAATGCAAACTGCATAATTTATTCCTCAGTATATCTAACCCCTTGTTTAGATGTACTCGAGAAATATTGGAGGCTTGCATATGGTATTTTTGTTGCCCTTAATCTGCTGCTGCTGCAGTGCTCGATGCTTTACTTTTGACTGCCTCTCTGCTTCATTCCCCTTGAATCTGGGACTTTTTCAGTTTGTTTGAACTGAAACCAGAACCCTGAGTGGCAGCTAAAGAGATAATTCTGTGTGATAGTTTATTTTTTTTCTGTATACTTTGAGCTGAGCTGTACTCTGATGAATTGGGCAGCAGGAGTCTCAGTGGCTCTGTCCCATTTTGTGCTCCAACTTGGTTTTTTGACTTAAACCTCCATAGCCTCGATCTTGAATGGGTTTAGATGGTCTAGAATTGTATTCAACCTTCAAAATGTGTGTTTGACATCTCGTGTTGCCTAGTTGTAGTAGAAGTCTGTTTTGTTGTTAATGGGGAGTAAAAAATATTTTTTGAATTGGCAAACCTCTAGAGCTGTGTTCTTTACATTTTATCTGAACAATTAGCAGCTCTATGGTGCTCATTTATCCTTTGCAAGCCAAGCAAGTTTGCTCCTTAAATTACGTTACAGTGAGCCTGGATTGCCCTAATTGAGCAGTTTCAGAGGAAAGTTACACAAAGCCTTTGTGTTAATTTCTGTTCGTTTAAAATGCCCAATAGAAATTCAGAAAGTTGTTTTTCAAGTGTACTGTCACTTTGGAAAACAATTAAGTGGAGTAAACACCCAGTAATGCACAGTGGTTGGGGATCACATCCACCTGTAAATAACTAAAACACAAATACCTGAGATCCACTTTAAAAATTGCTCATAACTATGGATACACTGGTAGCAGTTTTGAGGCCAATGTTGAAAATATTGAGCAATACCTATGAAACAATATAAGTTTGTTTTATCTGCACATGCAGCAAGTCAGAGCATTGATGTCCAAACTGCCAAGTGAGATAAATTTAAAGCCAGTCGGTGGCAAAAACTTACTCCCACTTTGTTTTTTTTTTGAGTCAATGCGCTTACAGTTTTTTTGCACCTTCTCAAACTAACTACCCAAGGAATTTCATACATTAAATGTTTTATTTATTTTTTGTGTAGTATAACTTGTCAACAGAATCACCTTTTACAACTTGAGCACAATTTTGACCTAGAGGGATTTCAGGAGGATGGGTTCTGTTGACCATGAAGTATTAAATGTAATTGACTGACTTTTTAGAGAAACTGCCTGAGACATATTTGTCTTTTCTTTTGATCAGATGCATTTTGTCCAGTGTCTTTATTTATAGCCTCCTAATATTTTCAGATCAGATTGTTGACTCTTTAAATGGTTAAGATTTGTGTTTTGGACCATTTATATCTAGCCTGTACAGACTTTTCTTCTTGCTTTTAAATCCAGAACACACTTGTTTGCTCAGCCACTTTAACAAAAGTCTGATAAGGCAGGTTTCCCCTATTCCATCAATTAAAAGCTCATGCACAAAGCTTTAATGTATCCCAAGAAAGTTTCAATTCAATTTTAAAACAATTTTTTTTTTACAGTTGAAAAATGCGGTTTTAAAAATGGTGGAATGTCAAGACTACAACTTTATGGTCAGAGATTGGCAAGCTGAGAAAAGAAATGTAGGTTATATGAATACATTTTTTCAGGTTTGGTTTTCACTGGGTTTGAGTTCCTGGCTGGCAGGTTAATTTGGAGTTCATAAGGAGGAAGTATTTGTACAACGCTCTGTAGCCACCCAGAGCTAGTTTCTGTGCTATTTTTTGACCCTTGTTACCTCCAGTGATCAAGCCTGGCTAATGTGTTACCACCTGTGGCAGTTCACAACCTGCCATTGTGGAGAAATGAGGAATCTATGCCACATGTACTGGGAAAGATGACTTTGCCCCCTGCTCCCTTTCCATTTCAGGAGAGTCATGCAAGGCGAGAGAACGTGTTTTTCTAATAAGCATCTAGCTTTTGGATTTAGGAAGCAATTATACAGATGCTGTTACTAATTATGATTCATTATTCAGAATGTCCTTAATCTTCATCTTGTTTCTTGAGTTTTGGCCTGGTTCAAATAACTTAGAAGTGGTTTTCACCTCCATGGCCATATGGTGAGCTACAGTTAAAATATTCATGCATGTTAATATTTTTCCATATAAACTGAAACTTTGATTTTTTTGAATGGTATTCCTTCTTCCTTGGGCTCTACAAGCTGACTGGAGTTCATTGTAGTTTTCAGTGTTTAACATTTTTGTAAATGTTGTCAACTAAGTTTTGATCTATTATCATTTTCTAGATGTAATGTTCCCACCACTTTGGCTTATCTTCAACATTTCAGCCACCAAAAAAGGAATTCTCCTGAGTTCAGCATTAAGGCCGTATTGCCCAAATAGTGGGCCGGTAGTGGGAGACTGAAGGTTTGTTTTTGGCATCCGTGTCTTTATTCATGCTTAAATATGAATGAAACACAAGCCTCCAGTCAGTAGGTGGCAGCAGTTCTCAAACTAGCAAACAGACTGCCTGTTCAACCCAGTGGAAGAAGTAATCTACAGAGTCACACCAGTTTTCAAACACGAATGAGGAGAGAGGGAGAAGTTTTTGAGAGACGAGTGATAGGCAACAGAAGACCAGGAAATGCTATGAAGCCTCTATAATCCTTTGCTTTACTGTGAAAACATTATGTACTTCTGATCTCTTCTGATGAGCTGAAATGCAATTTAAGGATTAATTTTGCGTAAAAAAAAATCTTACTTGTATAACGTTATTTGCAAAGAATAATCAACCAATGTTTACAGTTTAAAATGCACATCCAGTGACTCAGTATGCTCGTTTATGCGTTATGTTCGACTCTTGTCAGTACATAAATGATGTGTTGCATGCTAAATGATTTTAAGGATGTTTGAACATACTTGGTGACTAACGATGACATACTGTGGAAAATAGTACTTTGGATTTGTGCTCTTCCTTGTCCCTGAACAGTGGAAACGCTTCAGATTTGCATTTATCCAAAGTAAACCGGCCACTACCCCTAATGTGTGCTGTGTCATGCTGCTGTAACAGCAGGGAGCCTGGTGTGACAGCTGCTGACATCAGTAAACTACATTTTGTAGTGCATTACTCAGTGTGCGCATGCAGCCTCATTTTCTTTATGAAGCTTCCAGGGTCGGCTGCCAGTCCAGTGGGTTTGTTTCTGAATGTGGAGCTTCCCTCTGGCAATGTCAGTATGATGTATGGAGCAGTAGCAGCCTGCCGTCACAGGGAACAGGTGGCTCTCTCCAGAGTATCTGACGGTACACTGGCCTGATTTAATGTGTAGAAATAAAATGCTAACAAAGGTTGTCTCTCTTATGTTGTATTGAAAAGGAGCGCTGCGGTTTAGAACTTGGCAACGTTTGCTTGACACTGTCGTAAGGTTCTTCCGCAGGGTTCCTGAACAGCTTGGTTGATGAACAAACATTAAAATCAAACTTTAAAGAAAAAAAATTGCGGCGCACTTATTGGCGTTTTCTAGCCGATTGTCAATTTTTAAAAAGCTTGACCTGCTCATTTTGATTTTGGGCGATACAAACTGTTTTGTCTGAAATGTTACTAAATATACAAAGAAACTTACAAACTGCAGACATGACCTGGTGGGTGGATCCATCTGCCAGGCCTCTCTCACGGCAGAGCAACAGAGGACAGTGGCTGATTTTAAACCTTTGCAGAGGCAGATGAGATCAGCCTTATTACGTATCGACCAATCATCAATCTCCTAAAATTAAGGAAATTGAGACCAATTTATTGGTACAGCCCAAAAAACAACAACTTAAAGTTCAGATATTGAGCATTTTTTGTTACTTTATCACTTACCTTGCTCTTAGGAAATGGAGGTGTTTTTTTTTTTTTTTTTTTTTTGTCTAACCTGGCATTTAAGAAGAGGCTCCAACTTTTCTTGATCTGAACTAGCATCTCACTTAACTGCACTCTTAGCTCCTCAAGAAGCCATATTGTTTCTAAGATGGAGCAGACATTTTTTATGGGACTAGGGGCCACAATTCACAGTAATGTGATATTTACATTGTGGACTAATGGTGTGCATACAGAACATTGTCAAAATCCATTTTTGGAATTTGACAATGTTCTTTAGTTTGTTTGTTTTTTCACTCCAATTTTGTAGGTTTAACTATACTAGTTGCCCTAAATTAGCTGTAAAAGTGAAATAATTAGTAGCTATTGGTTATGATCCCCTGAAGGGGATTTCTTTTAACTAAGCATCCCAATGCCAACAAGCTCTTACAAGCGTATGAAAGTTACTTTAAAGTTTTTGGGTAAACGACTGCATGTATGAATCTGAGTTGGAGATTTGTAGCAGATAATGCATCTGTTAAACAGCCAGAGCATTGCCTCATTTTGACGTTTCTTCATTATCAGCATGTGGGACATGAGAATTGATCCATGGTGGCATCACAATATCTCTGGCAAGCAACACTGATGATGCATCCACACATCTCTCTGACATGAGAGAAATATGCAGGGGAAACGAATGTGATCGATAATGCTGTGTCAGAGAAAATCAGAGGGGCCTGTTATTCCCTCATGCACTGGTATGTAAAGATGGCGCAGCATGTAGCGCTTCCAGGCCCATAGACCGCACACTACCCAGGAACAGGAAGAGGTGCAGCTCTTAAACAGACAAGGGTCTTCCTCACCCCCACCCCCTGTTTTTTCCTATCTCTTCTCGCCATTTATGGTCACATTGCTTCTCGTTCGTCACTTGTTTGAAACCAGTATCTCTGTATGGTTTACTCTCTGTCAAACCTGAACCTAAAGATAAATCTTTGTTGCTTCTAGATGGCTGCAATCAGGAAGAAGCTGGTGATAGTTGGAGACGGTGCGTGTGGGAAGACCTGCCTCCTCATTGTCTTCAGCAAGGATCAGTTCCCAGAGGTCTACGTCCCCACCGTATTTGAGAACTACATCGCTGACATTGAAGTTGATAGCAAACAGGTATTTTGTATTTTAAATCTCATACATTTACCGAGTGTTTTAGTTTAAATTTATGTGCAGCTTCATTGTTTTTTGTATGTGCCTCTGAGGTTTTAACGGCGGCTCTTGATGCGTTGAAACAGAAAAATAATTTGATCGATCCCGTTACCCTGCAAGAAATAGTCGCCACCAGACAAGCTACATACACAAGCAAATTTTTTTTCTTGTCTTCACAAAGAGCTCTGTTGGGTTTTAATGGAAGAGACTGATTTCAGTTTTCCTTTGACCTGTGATGAGAACTGATGTTGAGAACAGGCAATTTTATGCGACACTCCTGACCTTGTTGGATGTGAACCACGTGCGATTTTGATTAATGGCTATAGGTGTGTATTGTTAACAAAGCTCTTTGGGGCATTTCATTGTTTTAAAGGTACACATCTCTGGCCAACAACAGGAATTGAACCTTTGCCACCTTCCTGTGGAGGGGTCAGTTCCCACCAAACACTCCCTCACCCTCCTTGTAAATCATGACTAATTTCCTTTTCCCGTTTCCTGTGCTGCAAAATGTGATGTCAGCGTCTTTTTCCATTGTTCTGTAATGTAAAATTGAATTTACACTACATAATACTGTATTAAAAAAATTGTCACGTTTTATCACTTTAAGAGCCTGATACTCGCTTTTCTTTTAATAAAGTGGGGTGGAAAAGGTTCCTCCTTACAATACATGCTCCAAATTGTTGGGATTTATACTTTTTTCTTTTCTTTTTTTTAAGTGGGGTTGGAGGGCTTTTATGTGTGAGCTTGACTGCAGGTCTTGTCTAATGCGCAGCTCTAGTTAGCTGCTCTTGTTTCCAACAGTTTTACTTCCACTGTTTTTTTTGTTTTTTCTTTCCGCTTCTTGATAACTCAGAGCTTAAAGGACAAACATACGAAAGCATAGAAAATTATTCAGGAAGTGGTGCTACATGTGAGATTAACTACATTTCTTGTCATATTAATGATTTAGTGAAGACATTAAAAACCATTCAGTTTAATCTTATTAAACTTAACACTTAGTGCTGTGACTCAATTCTCTTTGTTCATTTTGTCCTTTTTCTCTGCTTATCCTTCTCTGTTGCATCTCTTGCCATAGTTACGACCTTAGTCTAACATACACTAAAGGAATTGAAAAGGTTATTGCTTTTTTTTTTGTCTGGCTCAAATATAGGATCTATCAGCACACATTGCGTACAGTTTTTGAGGTTAATAAATATGGTTAATATGGAAAATTAAATTTTAAACTGGAAGTTGGGATGCAGGGGGAATGGAATTTGAAAAATGTATTAAACAGATTTCATAAGACCTTACTAATGTCCAGATGGGTGGTCTCTAAGGTACAATTACCTGTTTACACCCAGATTTTAGCTTCCGTTTTAGATGCTATTGAAGTGTAAGCTCTGTTTAATAAGACCAGCAAAATGCATTGCTAGAAACGCTGTGGGGTGCAATGCAGCTGAGGCTTGGTTAATTTTGCTTGCACTGACAGTTCCAGGCTACATGGTTCTAAAATTGGTAGTTCTACTGCTGAGGTTTTGAAAATGTTTTTCGCAGGACATTTATTTTATCAAGAGCAGGTCAGGCTCTCTGGGACTGCCGCCACTTTGATTAACAGCCCAAGGCCTGTGGGAACTTCCTCTACCACTGGGAAGTTGCTTTGTAGAGCTATTAGCAAAGGAATTTTACTTCTGCTCTCGTCAATACCAATTTTGTTTGTTGTGATCCTCTTCCGTAGTTCAGCTTCCAGTCAGCTGCAGATTTTCAGCAGCCGCCTTGTCCTGTCTCTCTGTCACGCAGGTGGAATTGGCACTGTGGGATACTGCCGGCCAGGAGGATTATGACCGACTGCGGCCTCTGTCCTATCCCGACACCGACGTTATACTTATGTGCTTCTCCATAGACAGTCCTGACAGTTTAGGTAAGGCATATTGACTGTCCACTGCACCAGTTGTTAAATATAGGGTTAATAAAAAAAAACGTACTTTATTTTCAAAGGATGAAAATTAAATTAGGTAAATTAGTTAAAAAAATCTTTGCAGCTAACTAATTTATTTCCCTCCTTCTATCCTGAAAGACTTGAGCTGTACGCTTAGAGTCATGAGAGAATGTAAGTAGTTTTTGTGACGTGGATGGTGCCTCATTTGGTACCATCTTCCCAAAGAATGAGCGCATATCAGCCAGGGGGTCAGTGACTTCTTGATGATTGTTTGTACTGTCACAAGGGAAACTTCTCCCACTCTTTGGCAGGAAAAGAAATTGGCATGCTTTTTGCTGGAACTCTAAACTCGTGCATCACAATTTATTTATTTATTTCAGAGAACATTCCTGAGAAATGGACCCCTGAAGTAAAGCACTTTTGTCCCAACGTCCCCATCATCCTTGTGGGCAACAAAAAGGACCTTAGAAATGATGAACATACCCGCAGGGAGTTGGCCAAGATGAAACAGGTGAAGTAATACGCCGACTACAACAAATGACAAGTATTCCAGCATTTACCATTTACCGTGTATTAACGTTTTCCCATTTAACCCTCCTTTTCCAGGAGCCTGTCAAGTCTGAGGAGGGCAAAGACATGGCACAACGCATCGGTGCCTTTGGCTACCTGGAGTGCTCAGCCAAGACTAAGGACGGCGTGCGGGAAGTGTTTGAGATGGCTACCAGAGCAGCGCTGCAGGTCCGCAAGCGCAAGAAGCGGGGCGGCTGCCAGTTACTGTGAGGAGTTGTATCTGCTGGCTGATGAGCATTTGAGGGAGGACCCTCCCAGACACGCAGAACAAACTTAGAGAAACCTTAAATCCGTGGCTTCCATAGACTGTACTTACTCTACAGATGCAGGCGTATATGAGAGACTGCCACACCTGTTTAAAAGCAAAACAAATCAGTTATTAAATGTTTTCTTTCCAACTTCCTGCTCCTATCCTGCTGTTTCCTGTAACCAGCACACCAGTCTGCTTATGTGACGGATTGAACCCGTCTTTCTGTACGAATGTATGTTTGTATTTAAATGTGCATTACTCTTTAAAAATGCCATGCCTTCTGCTTGCGTGTCATGATTCTGTTTACAGAGAAGGGTCATGTGCTCTTCCTGCCCCGTCATTGTTTCTCCTTCAGCATTGAATGTTTTTTTTGTTTTGTTTTTTTCTCTTCTTTTTTTTTCCTTTAGATTTGCTTCCTTCCGCTTCTTCTGAAACCTCCGTGTACCACTTGGTTTCCTTTTATACACCAGATTCTGTTGCGGTTATCTGCATTGTACCACTATTAGTTTTGTACTCTAAAACTTGTATGCCACCAAGTGCTGTGTCTGCCGAGCCGTTTTTCACCATTTGCCGTTTTGCAAGAGACTAAATTTAGAACTTATTCGCACCTAATTAAGCAAAGCATACAGAAGTGCACTGAAAGAGCAGACAGGATTTGGAAGGAGAGGCTTTGGACGGCACGCTGGTCCCTCCCAGTAATGGCGACAGCTTAAACTGGCACTGCAGACAGTGCTGTATTGTTGAGGACAATACTAGCAGTTGCACTCCTCTGGCTCTGACAGACATGGCCAATGCTTTCCCTCCTCCAGGCCAGCCTCCTCTCTGATCTCAGTTCTGTTTCAGAATCGGGATACAGTTGCCTCATTACCGTGTAAAAGATTTTCTGAAGATGACTGCGCTCTGTTTGTTTTGGTCTATTTAGAAGAGCAGTGCCATCTCTTGCTCAGCTGCAACACTTCTGTCGGCCAAATTTTTTTTTTTTTGTCTAATATGCACTACCAACATAAACAGGTTTTTCTCTCTAGATCACTTTTAATTCTTTGACTCATCATATATGCGCATGTCTATTCCTTAAACCAGTTTACGCTACAGTTTGAGTGTAAAAAAATCCACGAACCCCTTTCTGTTTCTTTTATTGTCATCATTGCAAACTGATAGTCACCCGTTTTATACATTTAAATTCAGAGATTTGAAAGTAGATGGCCTAGAAATAATACCTGCACATTTGGGCCGCGTGTTAAATGTCTAATGCATAGCTTAAGAGAAAATGTTGATTGTACAAAACGCTTTGCAAACAGGAGAGGATTGTTTTGTCTGGATGAGATGAACGTGTTAATAAAATATTTTTGAAACTCATTACCTTCACTAATTTTTCATCTCAGTTCTGTCGAGGTAATAATCTTACTCAGAATATGTGGGCTTAAACTGAGCTTTACTACCATCAGCCTGAATACAAATACACAACAGTTTTCTGTTAATTTCTAGAAATAAATACAAAACCATGTCTCTTTTCCGTCTCTTTATACTTAATTAGTACTTTGTATTTTGTATATCAGATAAAATCAAATACACTTGAGTTTCTTTGCATGGCCACAAGAACTTGGTGAGCGTTCAATTTCATGTTTCACATAGTACTTTTTATTAAACAAAGTGCATCAAGTTAATTTGGTAAATATAGGTTGTTTTTTTTTTTTAAAAAAAGCAGTTCAACAGTGATTTGACAAATTATTTTCTCAATTTTTAAAAAAACAGTGATTAAGTTAAACAGATCAAACCTGAGAAGAAAGTCCCTGAATTTCCTGTAACTCTTCAGTTGTCATCATGATGTAATCAGAAGCTAATGTTTGCAGTCGTTAGCAGCTGAGCTCTTATTGTTGTGGTCTTTGGCTAAATGTTGATCTTTAAAATATGCTTCTGGATAATATCACTTGAATGCTGACATTGTTTCTGATCAATATTGAACAGTAATTTTTATCCTGGACATTTGTAATGCATTGATGCTCTTCAAGTTTCCCAGGTAGTCGTGTGTCTCTCTCTCTTTCTGCTGCTCACATGTCATTCCTCCACTCGGGGTCCAGTTGCTGTTGAACAACACTCTCTGTAGTCTGAACTGCGATGGAGAAACATTCAGAAGTAATGTTTGCATAATAACACAGCTCTTTAATTTAATTTAAAATACAGATGAAACATGTTTTACTTTCAGCCTCGATGCTGATGAAGAGTTCAGACAGTTTGGTCACGATCATCTCCTCGTCTTCTTCAGCATGCGAGAAACCGCTGTAGCCTCCCTCATCTTTGCAGTACTCTATGAAGCTGCAGAGAAGAGACGGGGGATGGGGGGAAGCTAAATTAATTTTATTCAATATAATCTATGATTTAGCTTCTGTGATGTGAGACTGAGAGACGTACCTGGCCCAGATAGGGTCTGCGCTCAACATGAGGGGGTTCCCCACCACGATCAGCAGAGCTTTGGCTCGAGTCACAGCCACGTTGAACCTCTGGACAAACAAAGAGTCAGGACGACATGCGGGCATTTGAGGCGAACTCGCCTCGTGTGTGTGTTTTAGTTACCTTCTCATTCTTGATGAAGCCCAGGCTGAACTTTTTGTCAATGTCCATGTAGTTGGCACTGCTTCTAACAGCGGACACCAGGATTACTCTCCTCTCCTGACCCTGGAACTCCTCCACTGAACCAATCTGACACACACACACACACACAATTTAAACTAATAGCAATCCAGCATCACCAACTGGATCAATATCTGTTTTTAATAGAAATTATTCTCCGCATCAAAAGCAGCCAGTTAAGGTGGCTCTGGCGTCCGGTCAGGATGCCTCCTGGAACTTTACCTCCTCTTTTAAAAAACTCAGTACTGAATGTCTGAACACACTTTTAAAGCTCCAGTTCCCCCATAATCTCCTCACATCGTGGAGGGAAAAATTGTTACCTTCAGATTGCTCATGTCTATACATTTTAATTCCTTCCCAACTTTTTCCAAGGCTTTTCGGATTTTCTGAACCTGTAAAGAAATAAAACATCAGTACCATTTTGTGTTTACAACGCCGGACAGGCGTTCATTTTACAACGGCCATTTATGTTCTAGAAATCAAGCGGTCATCATCGATTGTCTTTGGAAACGATTCACACCTGCTTCCTGTAGGGGGCAATGATGCCTATGTCTTTGGGAGCAATTTTAGCCACTCCTTTCTTCCCTTGCGACTGCAGCAGTTTTTTTACGTAGTCCATTAACACCTCCACTTCTGCAACATTGAAGAACGAAGGGCTGGTGGACTCGCGATCATCAATACCAGCAACCCCATGAAAAATCACTGGGAAGTCCTGAAAGATACACAGAAAATATACTGTTAAAATAACCTGAATCCCTGCTGGAAACCAAGAATACAGGAAGCTCAGTTTCCACATAGCTTCTAAATGAAAACACTTCAGTCAGTGAAATGCGGTATTTTGGTAGGAAGGAACTTTCTATTTTACCACAAACGTTTGATTCATAAGTCCATCTGCATCAATCCAAGCAAAACAAACCTTTCATTATAATCTTTTCGAGCTAGTTTTCACTTGATAGAAGTAATTTGAGTCTAACTTAGTCTGTAAAGTGCAAGGAGAACACGTAATTGAAACGCTACTTCTGATGACAGTATCAATATTCATGTCTTTTTTTTAATCCCGTTTTTTAATCTGCCTCTTATGAGGGAGAGGTGAGCTTTAGCATCCGCTGTGTTTATAAACGATAGTGTAGCACCACCCAGCTGTCAATGTGTGGCGCCTGGAGTAAAACATTACTCTTCAGCAGATTTTTGTGATAATATACAAAAATGAATATTTTTCTTCATCTGTAAGTTCCTCTCTTTTCTCTAAATTCCAAAGGAAGTGAATGATGAACATGCTATCTTGATATGTCTTCAGACTAAGAATTAAAATGTAATATTTTGATACATTTAGTGAATTTCTGGGGGGGATTACTGGTATTGAACTTGCCTATTAACAGAATTGCTACCATATATATTTATTATTTAATATACATTTCTATTCTATCCAATCAGAAGTCAGAAACAAACATGATCACAATACAAGAATTCAAGTTAAACGCAGCAACAGAAAAGCAACTTTCTTGAGCAACAGCATCACGAAATCACAAAGTCAGGCAACAACTTTGTGACGTCTGGCAGAAAAGTTTGATTTCTGCTGCTTCTAAATGCACTTCCCTCTGTGTGTTTTGTTTTTTTGACGACAGGATAAATACCGGCTTTGGAAGGTATTCCCATCTGCAGTAGAAGTTGCGTGAATACTCCTCGGCACACGCCTGCAGCTCTCCTTCGTAGAAGAGCTCATTGGGAATCTTGAGAATGGCAGGATGCGACCTGAAAGAGACGCATTAGAAGGTGTGTCTTCTGAAAACGAGCGCAGATAATTTCTGTCACATTAAGCGTCGCGTTCTGACTCACCTGTAGTTGCGCAGCAGCTTGGTCACGTAGCGATTGTCGTAGACGCCGTCATTCTTCAGGTAAAGAGGGAAATCAGTCATCAAGCGCTCCAAGAGGGAAATCCCTGCAGACGGCACAGTATTTAAAACTATACATTTCAAAGTAACGGAAAGCTTTATTTTAGAGTGAAAGTTGTATGAAATGTCGCTTCAAAAATAAAAGTAAAAACGGCTTTTTCTACAGGAGATGCTGAATAAATTAAGTGGTTACTGGAACCAGAAATAACTGGTGAACTCACTAGCATAATCTCTCACAACTTTGCTACTTTTGAATGTTGTGAGAGATCAAACTTATGTCAGGATGTTGAACATATTACACCAAAATTGCTCAGCTTCATCCTTTTGGCAATCTTTTGGAAGTGTCCTAGTTAGGTCCAGCTCTACGGATGCCTGACATGTGCAGCATTGATTTTGATAACTTTGTTAATCCCTACCATAGGATCATGCAGAGTGTCTCTTTCAGCTGTCTTTGCTTCGAAATGTATTTTCTAAATTTGCAATAAAATTTAAAAGGTGTGTATTTTCTAAATTTAAATAATCCAAAGTTCTTATAGATTTCGAAGCAAAATGCTAACTCCTACATTTGTGCAAGTACAATAAATGAGTTAGAAATAACTTTTGGCCAGTTTTTAAAAATACTTTTTTTTTTTTTTTGCTTCATACATTTTGCTAAGAATGTTATATTTCAATATGGGAAGAAAGTATAAAAAAAAGCATTTAGTTTTTAAGAGAGATTGGTAGTAAGTCAGGGCTTTACATAATCGGTGATTGGATATTGACCACAAAATCTCTGACCAGTCCATCTCCACTTCTTACCCATTCCGTATTTCAGAGCAAAAGGAGACCTGAGGATGGGTCCAAGCTGCTTGGGGTCTCCAGCTAGGACAAGCTGTGCAGTCTCAGCGTTTAGCAATCCTATGTGACAGAGAAAAAAAAAGCAAAACATGTTAAAAGAACCATCAATAAAACTAAATCCCGTTACAGAAAACGCTCCAGACTGTGCTTTGTTACCTGCCAGTGGGACCAAACACTCCGTCTCCATGGCGTGTCCAGCCTCGTCCACAAAAATGTGAGTGAAATGTCCAGGAGGAATGTTGCCTGACACAAACCTGCGACATTGAAACAGGCAGAAAATCACATTGTCGAAATCCATTTGTGACGTTAAATGTGGGTGACTTTTGGTTAGAATATTGCCACAAAAAGTGCATATTAGCAAAATACGTAGTTCTGAAAGTTATTCTTTACCTTCCAGCAGTTAACAGGGTGGTGACAATAATTCTAAACTCCATCAGCTCCTCTTTTGCAGGAAAAATATAAGAATCTCCTAAGAGGTTAGAGCATCCCTGTGGAGCAACACAAATGCATTGTCCCAAACAGAAGCTGCAGGAATGATTCTAAATGTTGATTTTTGGCCAAGAATGAGATGTTCAACAAAAAATAAGTGAGTGACTTAAACTGCCAGTCAGCGCTAACCTTCAGGTGCTCAGGGACGAATTTTGGGTCCCGGCTGCTGGCGTACACTCGGTAGACTTTGTGCTCGTCTACATGCCCGCGAATCTTGCTGCACAACAGGTCAGCGGCGCTGTTGGAGGGAGCGCAGGCCAGGATGTGGCAGAACGTCTGGGTCTTCTCAATCTGCTTGATGGCCTCCACCAAAGTGACAGTTTTACCTTAACGGGCAGTGAAATTCAAAATGATATTTAAAAAAAAAAAGAGTAAAAGTGCATGCTGAAGCTACAATACCTCAGTATGCTGAAATGAAGCAGAAACAGAATAGCAACTTCAGGTTTTCACATTTTTTTTATGTGATTCCTGCAATAAAATATTGGGAGTATACAGGCAAGTGTCATGAAGGTCTTTTATACATTATTTCCATTATGTGTGGAAGAAACTTGCATCATTATATGCAGAATCTTTTGTTAGTGTGGCATAAAGATCATTGCCCTTAAACATTTCAACATGTAGAGAGTCAGCAGAAATGACAGCTGCTTCATCAGTTACCTACATGTACTGTAATTTCAATCTGTTTCATTTTTGTTTTCTAAATCACAACATAGAAATGAATCACAGACACATTGCTACTTGTTTGTTTCACCTGTTCCTGGTGGGCCAAACACAAGATACGGCGCAGGTCTGGATGAACCGGCAACAATGTGCTGCACAGCTTGATACTGCTCTGGATTTTTCTCCAGCTGATAATCAAACAGTCTGTCGGTAAAACAGAAAAAGGAAAGGAATTGTGTCCTTTGTGCAGTAACAGCAGCTTGACCTCATCCACACAGTCTGTTTTTGACCTCCTCTCTCATAGTGAGCACAAGCAAACTGATTGTACCTTGACGAACAGACATTCTCCCATGCCTGATATGAGCTGAGTTCAAGGAGACGCATGATTGCTATTGTAGAAATGATTAGCCTGGGTCAACACTGTCTTTGTTGAGACTATTCTGATGATGCTGGTTGAGCAGTATCACCTTAATGTCTGTCCCCTTTTATCTTTTATTTAGTGTAACATCACTGAGGCTGAACCTTAAGCTGAAACGTGTGTCTTTGGTGCAAACTATGGGGGAAAAAAGAGAGTTATACATATAGAGATGCTTACTTGAGTGAGGGGAGGTCGGGTTCCTCGCGCGGCATCAGGGGTGCAGCAGGAAACAGCACCCTGCTCAGTTTGTGGGTCCTTGCGAATTCTGCAGCTCTGTGCTGGAGACGCATAGTCAGGCGGTTGATGATGAACTCAACGTTGAACTTTATCCCTTCAATCAAGCAGAAGTCTTTGCCCTTCATGTATCGATTCAGCAATCTGCGATGAAACAGAGAGAGGAAGCTCGGTCAGAGTCGTGGACTGCTGCTCGTCTTTGAGTTGTTACTGAGCGTCTCAGTCTTACTCCGAGGCGAAGCCCAGTTTGACTTGGTCCAGCTGCACGCTGTGCACATAACCACGATACTTCACTTCCTTTTCTCCCTGGGGGTACACCAGCAGCGAATCCCCCCGCAGCACAGAGGGACGGTTCTCCGAGACACCGGGCACCTGGGAGGAGAACAAAAGGTCACATTTCACTGATTTTGCTGAATTAAACTAACGTTGACTCAGAGAATAAAGTTAGTTCATTTAAGTGGCAACATAAGGTTTCTGCACATTGCTGCCGATTTAACAAGGCTAACATTTTCAGAAACGCTTTATTTAAAAACTGACATGACGACACTGTCAGAAACATGACATAACACCAGTCAGGACCCGTCATTTTGTTAACCTGTATTTCACCTGGACAAACTCACTGAGATTTAAAATCTCTTTTGGAAGAGAATCCTGGCCAAGAGTACAAAGGACAACCCTTTTCTTCAGAGGCAGCACAATTTTCTATTATATCTGATCCCAGCGACTGGATCGCAGTCATACCTCCAGAATAAGAAGTTTTGGGTTGCGTAAGTCTCTTTGTAGCTCAGCGAACTCTTTGTCTTCGTTTGGGATGTTGTATCTCCTGATGTCGAACTCCATCTGAAGCTCCTCCAGGTACAGCAGCATCTGGAACTTCTCGGTGTAATTCTCCCAACTCAAAGGACTCTCCAAAACCTTCCTTCAAATGAAAAATTTAAAAATAAAAATTAATGGTTGGACAAATTTCAACCAATATCTTCATTTACTTTTTTTTGTGCTCAATCTCGTGCCAATTTACTTTTTCTCATTGAAGACATAGCGCTGCTTCAGCTGACTGATGAGCTGGTTCACGTACGGTGGGATACGATACTGTTTTAGCTCAACCACATGTCTCAGCCGCATATCAGAGAGCCTGTTAGGGGAACAAAGAAAAAAATAAACACAATTTGGTAAAGTTGGAAACAAAGCAGAAATGCTATCTAAAAAAAGAGCATTTGCTGCATCCTAGTCAGTGTGGATGATGATGTGGATGGTGATTCAGTTCTGTCAGGATTATTTTTCTCTCCACATTTCAGGTACAACATAAACCAACATATATATTTTCATAATAATCACAATCCTTATTAAAACTCTTCACTTCTGACCTCATGCTAAAATGTACAGAGATAATGCAATCATGCTGTTATTTTCTCACAAAATACAAACAAGGGTTGATTTTTTTTTTTTTAATTTAAGGTTTCTTACACATTCTCAACTCAAGAGGGTGACTAATCCAAACAATACTTCCCAATAATTTCTTCTTCTTCAATCTAACTTTTATAAAATATTTTGATATCTTTTAAAAAAAATACATTTATAAATTTTTGGGCGTTTACATAAATATATATTTAGTAAGAATGAGCTGGGTAAAGGTTCGTACCCCTCTGGTTGCAGCCCGTCAATGATCCTGCATGTAGGGTCGGGGGTGAACGCTGGGAGGGAGCGAGGCTTGTAGGGAGCCACGGCAGCGAGCTCCAGTCCTAACGAGGTTATGCACCGGGCCTCGATGATGCGCAGGATGTGGAAAGCAGTGGAATCCAGATCTGGTTTGAATTCAAATGCCAGCGTAGCCGGGAAAAAACCGACCAGTTCACAGCGGAAGCGGACCTCTATTTCATAGCTGTCACCTGAGAACAGAGCAAAATAGGTAACCGGTTTATGTTTTTTTTAATCATCTATGTAAATAAAAATAAACTTGTTTGAAAACTTCACCTGGATTCAGAAACAAGGGACTCCGCTTGGTTACGCTTTTTTCATCAGACAGACTAAGGTACCGAAGCCAGTGCAGTGGAGTATAGTAGGTGAAATACACAGACCGAGATCCAGTGTTTTTCACATTCAGCTTGACCACATACTAGTAAAAAAAGTAAAAAATTAAAGGGTTTTGGAGTTATTTAATGTCAATAGATTAGATGCTAGCCAGACAAGGACAGCGGTCAAGAAGCATTCATACCTCCAGTGTGTTTTGTACACACAGGACAAGTTTGCCATTCTCGAAAGGAGAGTCCGCAGTGATACTGATTCCATGTTTATCAGTGATCAACATGGAGAGAAATCTGAGGATCCAAAACAACCAAAGGTTAGAAAATAACTGTACAAGAGACCGCAGAGTTTTCACTAGCTTACTCAGAGTTTTTAGTAAGGATGTCTGCCCTGACAGCAGGGATTTTATTTTACTTTGTTTCCTCGTTTGGATACAGTTTTACTTCTCTGCCAAGCAAAGTAGTAAAAGAATTTGTGAGGACTGAGATATGGAAAGTATCAAAAACGAACCAGAAGAAAAAGAAACATTCACAAAAATGCAAAAGGAGAACTTTGTCCAGTTACCCTTCCTCTCTCAGTTTGCTCATCAGATTACTGGCCAGTTTTCTCCGAGCTCTGACTCCTGTCTCTGCGTCGTCTGCAGAGCTGGAGTCAGGTCCGGGCTCAAGGCTCGCCCGCCTGGTCCAGTTGGGTTGAGGCTGATGGGTCCTGGGTGTGTGCCTGGGTGTGTGCCACTGGTCCAGATACTGATCTCTGACCTGCAGAGATTTAGTCAACTGTTTTTCTTTTGTTTTTTATGGTAACAATGAGACACAGCTATTGCCTACGTGAGAGGCAATAAAACACTGGTTCTGGTTGGATGCAGGCTTTTACATTTAGAGATTTTTGCTAAAATATACTAACTGCAGTCTGTAAAGTGAATACCCTAAATACAGCCTTGCCCACTTAGTATATTAGACCAATAAAAAGAAAACTTTTACATGTAAAATAATAATAATAATGATACATGATGGCATTTTTTGAACCATCTTCTTTGGTGCTGTTTGTTGAAGCAGCAGCTTATCTAATTGCTGTGAGGAAGCGGTTAGATCAGGTGCACAGAGGAAAGTTACTGCAGACTCTTCCTCCCAGCACCGGTAAGAATTTATACCCTTTTCTAATTTCAATAAAATTCCTGTTGTTACTTGTAAAACCCTGCTGTTTGCACAAACGTTCCTCTTTCTTTGTAAATAGTCTGGTGCTGTTTCTATGCACATCTTGCACAATTTTTCATTTCTAAATATGTTGGATCAGCTAATTTTCTAACTAACAAGTAAAGTACTGTGCAGTACTTTTTAATCTAAGCATGGCATTATTGTTCTTCTTATGTACATGTCATAGTTCTTACATAGACAGATCTAAATAGAACTCTATAAGTCCGTTATTACGCTAACAAATTAGTATGAATGTTCAAACCTTTGGCCTCAACCATTAAGTTTGTAAATTTAAAATTAAACGTCTTTAAATATTTCATTTTCAACTTGGCAAAAATAAAAAAAAAGACAAGAAAAAAAGTCATACATGTCCAAAGATAAATTTACAAACCGCTGGTGTGAAGCGTATGTTGTCTTTCCGTCTGGTTATTTTATTACACACTTTGAGAGCGTGAAGCACTGAACAAAGTTTGGATCTTTGGTTCCTGGGGTTCTACAACGGAACAAATAAATAAATACAATTAAAACAAAATAAAAGTCTGATCTCCGTGAATTAACAGAGCGTATGTGTGTGTGGGTTTATGTGCTCACCTTCTCCGGAACTCTTCATTATAAATGTCTCTCAGCTGAAGCCTGTCCGTGATGGAGGTTCGTTCGGTCTCGTTTAGAAACTCGAAAAAGTCCAGTCCTATTTGGCAAAGTGCGCGTAAGCTCATTTTAACCATGATGGCTGGTCGAGCAAACACAAAATAAGTCCAGAACGTCCACTGAGTCTCTCTGTATACGGATGTAGATGAATTCGTAGAAATGCAACCTAGAGAAAAACCCAGAGAGGTTTGTTCGCTCTGTTGTTCATTGACATTCCACACGGGCGGTGTCCGGGTGAGTCCAACGGCACAGAATGACTTTTAAAGAACAGGGCGAGGCCTAATGTTAAAACAGGCACAGCCAAACACTTTCACAGTGAGGAGAAACGAAACCTAACTTTGTAAACGGCACAGTAAAGTCTGATGTCATACATAAAGCAATAAATTAAACACCTAATTTATGCTTTATGTCATACATAAAGCAATAAATTAAACATAAAGCAATAAATTAAATTGCTTTATGTTTACATAAAGCAATTTATTGCTTTATGTAAACATAAAGCAATAAATTGCTTTATGTAAACATAAAGCAATTTATTGCTTTATGTTTACATAAAGCAATAAATTAAACAGATTCTAGTTGCTGACCACGTCAGCAACTAGAATCTAATCTATCTATCGAATGCATATCCAGAAATATAATAATGATATAATAATGATATAATAATAACAATAGATTTGGAAATTCATAGATGTCAAATGACTTATGAGGCGTTTTAAAAATCCAAAATTCAGTTTCTCTGAATATTTTAGCTTTACATAACACAAATAAAAAATAGAATAAATTATGTATTAGAATAAAGTGGTGCAACGAATCAATCAGCTCCTGAACACAACACGACTTTGGGTTATTTGAAAAAAAAAAAACAACAACCAGAATCTATTGTAAAAATCCATCTTGGGCCTGATGGTTACAATAGAGAGCAAATGAATCACTCTGCTTTATTTCAATAAGACCAAGTCAAATATCTGATGGGTAAAGAAAGTAAAACAATGATTTTTACATATTACAAAATGTCACTGAATAGAGATTATTCATCTATCCATCCATTTTCTTTACACCCTTGTCCCAAAGGAGGCGGGGTCACCATGGACAGGTCACCAGTCTGTCGCAGGGCAACACACAGAAACACACAGGACAACACACACCACACACACACACACACACACACACACACACACACACACACACACACACACCTAGGGGCAATTTAGACAGACCAATTAACCTATTTTTTGGACTGTGGGTGGAAACCAGAGTACCTGGAGAAAACCCACGCATGCACAGGGAAAACATGCAAACTCCATGCAGAAAGACTGGGGCCGGGAATCGCATGAATAGAGATTAGGTATTTCTAAATAAAACATTGTTTTTGCATCTAATTTACTTTCGCTTTAGGCTATTTTGAAAAAAACATTGCGCAAAAATAAATGTATTAAAATATATAATGTGGACATTTTGGAGTTATAACCTTAGGTAAATGTATTCCCACAAAGAATCTTCCAACATTATCCACAAATCAAACATTATTATTATTATTATTATTATTATTATTATTATTATTATTATTTTTTTTTTTTATTATTTTTTTTTACGACAGAAAAAAAGGTAAATTTCCACCAGAAAACTCAGATATTAGGGATTTATCTCAAAATTCCAGAGTTCTTTCTTGCATATTTTTTACTTTTGAAGTTCAGAGATGTCTGTTTTTTTTTCTAGAAAATATTTGAGATTAATACCAAAATGACTGAGTTTCTTGACAGAAATGTGCTCTTTCTTTTTTGTCTACTTTCAATGGCCCTAATACGCTGTCATATTACTTTCATTCATATCTGTCTATTAAGTCTATACATTTTAAGAAGCTAAAAAAGAAGCTAAAATGTTCATTGTGTCCGGTATGCTTCACAAAATATCTACGGCACAAGATTTCCTCAGCAATTAAAGACTGCAGTTTGACTTGAGTTTGTTTTCTATTTCTCCACTAGAGGGAAACACAGACTCATTTTTCCTCAGCATGTGCAGAAGAAGCAGGCCCTGCTGGTTTTCTAGCCCCTAATGTCCCCCTCCTCTTATAAATAAAACAAGTTCAACAAACTCTAAAATAAGCAACCTGTTGTTGATTTGTGAGGCAATTCCTATGTCTATGCTCACATTGTGCTTGAGAGTCTTTGTCAGATGAAGTTTCTTGCTTTGTGCTGTGACAACAGAAATATTGGGAGCTCTAGTTATCAATTACACCAGTTTTTCAGAGATCATAAGATCTTGATTGTTCCCCTGAACAACAGTTATGCCATATGACAGAAATGTCATATAATTGTTTTTACAACATCATAGGTGTATTCTGTCCAAAGTTAAATCAATTTAAGCTACTTTATCGCATATTTTATAACGTCCTGAACACTTTAGCTCAAATTAGTTTGTTTAAGACAGAAAACAAATTTTACTTATAAGGCAACGAACCTCACAGAGAAAGTTGAAGTTTCTGAACTCTACCTCAAAAAAATTTTGGTTTGATATGCTCTCAAACATAGAGCATTTTGTCCTTTGTTTATTCCGGAAATAATGAAAAATAACCACTAAAATGTTGTTTTTATGCCAATATTTGAAACATTTAAGCTCAGCATTAGTTTTTAAAGCAGATATACAAGACATGTTATTTGAAGTGAATATTAAAAATGTACTCACTCCTTTCAAATTGTCAAGTTGTCTCGTGATTTAAGACTTTTATTATTACTCTCTAAGACCCAATAGAGTCAAAACTTTCATGCATCTGCTCAGTAGATAGGTTACAATTTTATCATCACAGTGAGTCTAATCTCCAAAACAATAAACTAATGGGTTGAACACTGTTGACATAGCCCTAAAACACTACCAATAAATGATATGTCAATGATAAATGACATGATTTATGTTCAATGTTGATGTCAACTTTATTTACATCACACTTTTTAAACAAACAGGAGTTACATCAAAAACGAGAAATAGGTAGGATCAAATAAAGTGTAGGTCATAAAACCTAATAAACTACAGACTTGAAGATTAAAAGTAAAGTGAAATAAGCACAAATGTAATTTTATAAAACCTAAGTAGACAGAGTAAGTCTTCCTGGCCAAGTGTGGCTTCAAAACTCCTCTGGCTGGGTTTGTTTGACAGAAAATCTTCCGAACAAGCGGAGCTGTTTGTTTACGCTGTGTGTGGATCTGTTTGTGTGTTTCTGTCTGTCTGTCAATGTGTTTGACCACATCTGAGGTTAAAGCTAAACTCTGTCCACTGGCTAACTCATTAAGATTTTCTTACTGCATTTAATGGGACTCAGGCTCAACCTCAGACCCCACATGAACGCCCGCAGGGGGAGCTTGTGTCGCTTTGATGGCACTGTACATATGTACATATTCATTTAATAACACATCCATGCGTTTGTGTGTTTTTGTGCATGTGAGTTGGCGATCCGCAGGGACCAATAAATGGCTTAAACGGCCACAGCTGCAGCACCATGGAAACGGGGTGTTTAAATGGAGGCGTATTACGGGCTAAAGCACAGGGTAATGACCGCTTTGGCTGTCGGAATGCCTTGATCTTATCACCATAGCAAGAGGGGATGCTCCCACTTTCTGATGGTCTAATAGCCCCGACTCTCTAGTAGACAGGCTGCCCGGGCCACTGAGGTCATCCGGAAACGCTGAGACCTGGGAGCAAAAGCTCACCATAACTGAGTGCAATTCTCTGGTGAAAGTCCATGGTGGCAACAATATCGGGGAGAGGTAATGTTTTACTTTTTCAATTTGAATACAATAAATGCCAACTTTTTTTCTGTCCTGTTTTTGTTTGAGAAGCAACGCACATGTAAATTTTAACTCCAGCCTTTCCTTCACGTTTCTTTTGCAAAACTGGTAAGAAGATCTTTGATGTGTGTGCGTGTGAGTGGGTGTGTGTGCGTGTGCATGTGTGTGTGTGTCCATGTGGAGGTGTGCGAGTGATTGCTGCACTTTATCTCAGTCAATGAGTGAGTGGAGGCCGGTTATAAGGCCATCTGTCCCTCTCAGACACCTCATCCGTCTCTGTCGCTGCTAGTGCAGCCACTGCACACACAAATATGCACTGGAACGATCTCCTGTTGCTGAATACAGTATCTCAGGTCTAAATGGTCGTACTTAGCGTGGAGACGACCGACTTAGATTAGTGCATCTGCATCAAACGCAGTTTTGTTGCGTTATCTTTCAGCCAAGATAGGCCACCAGACAGCTCGCGTGTACTGAAGTGTCCCATTGAGTTCGCTGAAGTGGCCTTGTCTCGTCCAATGGCGAACCAGATGCCTCTCGCATCTCACTCACGGCTGAATCCAGACACTTGTGAAGTGGTCAAACTCCACTCACCTTTCTCACACCGCAGGAGAGTCTTAGAAATAGTCAAGCAGGGAAAACGTGGTGCACAACTCCAACTCCTGTGTCTTAACATCAGTCCAAGCAGTGACGGTTTCTGATATGGGGGACTTGGGCAACCACCCAGGACGGCATCTTGTAGAGAGCGGCACATCAGGATATTTTGAGGTGTTTGTAGTGTTAGCAATAGGAAATTACAGACGGTTGCAGAGATTGCTGCTGTAAGTGACTTAGTTAACAATCCCTCAGAGTTAAACAGCATTTTGTTTAATGTCATCACCACAACAAACAGATCAAGTCTATCAGGTAACTGTTGTTTTAAGTCAAAAACAAGATAAAAAAGTACATAAATAATGAATGCCGCATATTCAGTTACTGTAGTTCACAACCTTGTAACATCTTATTTCAACAGTGACGTCTCTTTTTAAGTCGTCGTCTTGATTTCTTTTGTTTTAGGTAACTGGGATCAAACTAACTTACATCTACTCAATATTTTTTTGTAACCATTTTGTCCGGTGCAGAGTTGATGGGAGGAGTTTGTGTTGGCGCATTTGTCCTGCAGTCAGTGAGCAACAGGCCAGGTTCACATGGAACTGGTCACCAGTTTATCAAAGACACACAGCTATTCACATGCTATTTTAACTTAAAAATCAGTTCTCAAACAAACAAATTGACACAAGGTCAGCATGCAATCTAACACAATAGATTACATAATTTTGTCCACCAAAAGATTGGGTAGAGAATAACTAAAAATGCACATGCAAGCGTATTAAAAAAACAAATAGGTGAAATAAAAACAGAAATACTTAATACCAAACTACAAACAGGAAACACAGGTGTAAGTGTAAAACACAAAGAAAAAGAGAAACGGTGACTCTAGACCCACACATGCTTAAATACTGATGTATCTGTGATGGATGTACAGAAAGCTGAAGGGAGAAAGATGGCGACCAGGATGCAGATGGTAAAGGTGCATGTTTGTCTCGCCTATGGTGCATATTTGCATTTTTGGCAGGACGCACAGATAGCTGAAAGTGAGAATGATGAAACCAAAGAGTTTGTGCTAAGTCTAACAGCTGTAACTTATAAAATCTGGCAGGGCATGTTCCTGATGCTCCTCGCCGAGTTTGTGTGAGGACAAAGACTCACGTTTTCCATCTGCTTGAGCTGGAAAGAGCTTCTTTCTCAAAACCGCTTGCAACTGTACTCTGCTTCTCCCCTTTGGTTGAACTACTGTCGATGTTACCTCACTTAAGTAGCAGCAGGACTAGATAACAAAGAAAAATGAGGTGGATGGAGGATGCGAAGGAAGGTCACATGATGTCTTTTTTGCGTGAAGTACAAAGGCTCCATGTGTAACTGGGTCTATATTAATAGTTGTATATATTTCCACAAAATGTGTTCTTTAATGTATTTGTCTGCCTCTGCTTGACTGTTGCAGTGTTCCCCTGTGTCTACAATAAGGGTTTGGTCCTCCAACTCCGCCTTATTTTCTTCTTCTATTGTTCAGGGTCCTCCAGAACTTCTATAAGTATTAAGTTATTAATTTCCTCTTCCCTTTTCTTATTCGTTCCACTGGGAAGAGGCAAGTTTTATAATCTATTGTAATCCTTTCATTTATATTGTTCAAATGTTTATTTTTCCTTCTGTATTAATAACAAGTGTTTGGATATTTTCATTTGAGTTGCTATTACACCTTTATATCATCATTTGATGCATGCTAACTATTATTTTGTATAGATCGGGTTGGAGAACTGGAGCACATGCTAAGTGCTAATGCTAATATCTCCCGATTGACAGATTGAATAAACGGAGACCCTCCAAACCCAGACTTGATGTCTTGTGGTTTGTCTGATCACTGCACAACACACAACGCAGAAATCCACCGGTCACACATGCAGCTTTGTGAGACCTCTGATACTGAGGAATTGAGTTCATTTAAAAAAAATTTAAAATATCAAAAGTGGGAAATCTTTCAAGCATGTCTTTCACTTCATCATTCTTTTAGACTAAATTAGAGAATTGGAAAGCATTCTACAGCAGCTTATACCCCCAGAACCGCCCAGCAAGCACATGCAAAACAACAATAACACCTTCAAAATCACCTTCAAAATCACCTTCCCTTTCAATGCAGAACATCAGATTGCATGTTCCTCTGGCTGTTGTTGTTGTATGTGATTGGTTTCTCTGTTGGATAAACAGCTGTTGGTGTGTGCTTTGGTGTCTGATAAACACATTAGACCGATGTTTATTCTTGTCCAAACTATCCCATTTCAAACACTTGACAGATGCGGCGCTCTGAGCCAATAATAAAAATGGGAGCGTCACTTCAGAACAGTGAAAGAGTCCAGAGAGAACAAGATCATCTCAAGCACCGGCATTTTACCTCAACATGAAACATGCAAAGGTCCTATTTATGTGCTACATGCAATTTGTGAACAAAATTAGGGTACGCAATTAAGTAATTAATCATTTTCACGTCTAATCTTGCTTTAATGTCTGGGGAAGGAAATTACATACAACGAAATTAAATGAAAACCCGGCTGACCAACAAATTAGAATCCGCTACCCTTTAAAATCTAGTCATACCCCACTAGGACTGTCTTTGACATTAGAGAGAGAAAGTTTGTCACACGTCAGTATCAACTTTCAGATGTCTGAGGGGTTTCCTGCATGTTCAGCCCATTCAGGTCACCTCACAACATCTCAGCGAGTTCAAATCAAATCTGGGATTTTATCCAACATTTTTTTAGTTTTTACACAGTGGATTTACCAGTTTACACTGGTGGATTTACTTTCATGTCTGGGGTTATTGTGTTGCAGGGTCAAGTTCTCTATCACTTTTAACGTTTTTTTTTTATATAGTCTCAAATTTTTCTCAGGTACTCGCTGACACACGGTAGAATATACTGTAGGTTAAATGGTGGTGAGCTACAACAAAGCATTACCAAAGTATATCGCCTCAATCTAAATGCTTCACAACTGGCATTAAGATAATTTCCTGGAATGCTGTTGATTTACATTAAACACGTTATTCGTTCTGGTGTCCAAATAGCCTCATGGTGCCCACACAGATGTTTCACTTTCAGTTAATCAGACTCACCCATTCCCTGTCTTAGTGGTCACTGGTTCTCTGTTTTCAGCCAATCCTCCCTGGAGTCTCCTATTGATTTACCACCGTGTGCCCATGCCCCTGATAACTCTTGTGATATATTATTTGCCATGTGTTTCAATTCATTTGCTGCCTTTTTTGATCATTTATGTGAGCATTGGGTTCTTCATTCTGTTTAATCAACACTTGGTTTATCTTGGTTAACACTTGGTCATGGTCTGCCTTTCTCCTCCACTCTCTCTTTCGGTGGGTTTCCTGTAAAGGAACATTTTTGGGAGTCAGGGTAGGATTTTAGAGTTGTTCTTCCTCCTCTGAAATTTCCAATGCATGGACCAGGAACAAGTCAGACACAAAGTGGCTTATATCTATGAAAGAATAGTCATTGTAGGAAACTAGGACCTTTTTGTTGGACTCTAAATTATCTCAGTCATCTCCCAGTTTATCCTCATCCTCTGTAGTCCATATTATGTTGACTTTAAATTACAAAGTAAAAAGTCTGTATTTTGTTTTTCCAACCTCAAGTCCAGTCGCCTGTGATGAGTATAAAAGTGTTTGACAGAATTTGAATTTTTGGACAATCCAACAACTTGAGTGAAAATACTCCAAAACTGACATAATTGTGTCTGATTTAAATCTCTTTTTACTCTCCTCCTGAAGTTGGGAATCTGGATTGGCCAAAATCCATTCTGAATATATATTTCCATCCTTTTCAGTTTTGAACTCTATGGTTATTGATGTGTACCAACCTGAATAAATACTGTATTCATCTGAGTTTACCATGTTTAACCACATTCTCGGCTCCGTTGTTGGAGTGGGCAGAGATCAGGTGGAATCAGGAAACGTTATCTACAAAAACAGAATGCTGCTCTGCAGCCTAGAAGATAAGAACGATCTGGGAAATCAAATACCCCCCCCCAAAATATGCAGAAACCAATCATGCTCACCCTTTTAGATAGACTTCTGTGTTTTATTTAAGTGCTGGGACAGAACCTCACTTTGAGTAGTCTTCAACTTTGAAGTATCTGCATTTGAACGGGGATATCTTTGAATCAGCATAAACATTGCACAAACACAGCACTTTAAAACTATGCAAAACATATCGCACGAATGATTTATAGTGCTTTTGCGCCATACATGTGCAATCTGGCAAGCACACCTACACTTCTCTCGCCTCCACATTCTCTGCACAAGAGGAGCAAATCTCCCTTCTGAGGTGGATCAAAACAGTGTCAGAAGTTGGCTGTAGTAGCTGAAAGAAACTTGGATGCAAAATGTTATTGCCAAAACAATGCGTGTCTCCACTGCTCAGTTTAACGCAGTGTAATTGAAGTACGGCAGTTCATTCAGACATCGGGACACCGCTGCAGATCATTTCCTTCCCTTTTCCATGAAGCTCTTCTTTCGTGTGTTTGTTTTGCACTTCTGTCATTTACGTGGTTGTGCTTCTTGTCTATGCAGTTTAAAGAATTTGCCCTTGCGTTACTAAGATAGATTATTTTTCTAACTTTGTCATTCTTGTCTTGTAATTTTAAGTTGGTTTACATTTACAGTACTTTCTGTAGTGTTTACAGTATTTGCTTTCAGTCACAGTTTGAAAAAACAAAAAAATACCATGCAATTAAAAGAATTAGCATCATTTCTGGATTCAGTTCTTTTCAAGAGGGACAATCGGACACAGCCTAGAGCAAATCATACTTGCGTGTAAAGGACATATTTATGAAGTGCACGACTAACAGTTCTTGTATTAATATCTGTTCCTTGGAGTTACTGATGTTGCTTGTTCAGTAATGTTCTCAAAGAAATCTCTGAGGCCTTCACAAAACAGTTCTACATACATGATTAAATTATATGAGTTTACTAATTAGATGGCTGCTGAAGATGAATTGTAGCACTCTATTTATTTAGGTGTATCAGAGTAAAGGGGCTGAACGCGAAGGGAGACAACAAATTTCCGACTTTCTGTGTATAATTCCACTTCACAAGTATGCAGCATTTTGTGCTGGTGTATCACGTACAATTCCTATAAATTACACAGAATTTAGCTAGTTGTTGACTTACTTTTGCAAATATTGTGAATCCATGAGATCTGGGCTCCACATTTGGGTCTTAGAACCTCTTAGAACACAGCTAAACGTTTATAAAAGCACCACTATCAACAATTTAATGATATTTTCTAAAGACAGCGAGAGGCTGGAGCATAAACACGTCTCTGAACACACAGAGGGACAGATGTGTCCCCTTCTGTTGTTTTAGTGAGTGCAGTGCTTTATTGTAAAACTGAAATGATATTGTTCCAGTGGCAGCTCGGTGTAAATGTTTTCCACGCGGGATTTGGCCGTGTCATTCCGAGTGCTCGCTGTGTTTACCACTGTTTACCGAGCGACTCAGGCTACTGTACCGTGTCCTTACTCATGATGTGCAGCCTTGATGATTGTTACAACGCGATGCCTAGTCAAAGGAAACAGTTACTACTCCTGGCTGTACGTGAAAAAAACAGGAAGACATAATGACCGTCCCAAGGCTTTATGATGCCAAATACATACTCCGAAGCAATAAAACCCAGAGAAAGCTGCACCTCGAAACACAACAAAACAGCCTCCCGCATTCCACATAGAGTGTGTTTGTTTGTGGGACGAGTTCGAGATCTGTCGTACAAGTGAGCCTGTGTGTATCTTTGGTCGGTTTGTGTTTTCAAAGGTGAGGAGTCTCAGAGACTGAGAGTAGAATATTGGCTCCGGTGATATACTTGAAGCAACAACAAATACACAATTGTGAATTATGTCTGGGTGCAGGTAGACATCACAGAAGAAGCTTTTGACTTATTTACCACACACGCAGGGCTTGAAGTCGATGTGATTTTAAAACAAATGCATTTCTTATATATTTCCCTTCACCAGTAGAAGTCTGAAGAACATCTGAGGACGTCAAATTGCTTTCTAAAAATTCATAAGAATCACTTCTGGCTTGCCGTCTGGGATGGCTCTGCACTATCTATCAGTGTCACTCAGGTAGCCGCCGTATCGCTGTTAGTGTCAGCATCAGAACGTGTCAGCTGGTATCACTCACTGGTATCTGCGTCTGTGAGGCCTACACAAGCTGACCCTGACCCTCTATCTCCTCTGTTTCCCACACCTCTGCCTCGCGTCTGCATTGTCAGCGCAAACCCCTAGATTCTCTGGTATGTTGCTGGAATTTCGACTATTTTTCTAGGTCACCGTTGTTTGTGCCTTCGTGAGGTGTGTCTGTAAATTCCCACACAGGGAGTTAGATAAACACTCTAGCACCATCGCATGCATGTGAAGCCTTTGCCTCACAGCGGCTCCACACGCCGTGCAGCAGAAAATCTGCGCCGCAAACGAACACGTTTGTTTATGCAGCAAATATCTTATGCTAGGTGATGCTGAAAAAACATAAAACAAAAAAAAAAACAAGCCCATGCATTCGGTTTTTCTAGTGGATGATTGCAATTCTTTATCATCAGGATGCATGACTTTATTTTTCTTAAAAGGCTTTCAGCTAATTCTTTATGCTTTACCGTCAAGCAACATCATATAGCTGGGAAAAATCCCTGTTTTTCTGACATATCTGGGCACACGGATGTTAAATGTAATAATTTTTCATGAAAATACGCTCCAACAACCGAAGGACATTATCATAACTTTCCGTAAAATGCAAAATAAAAATGTAGTATGTGCTGCACAATCAATTAAGACACCCTGGCCATTCACACAAATACTCTGAACTCTCTGAACTCAGACAGCAAACCCCAAAAGAGTCCTGAAGTCATCACTGGCCTAGGTTTTTATTTTTGTCTAAATGAAAGGCATAACTCTAGAGTCAGAAAAAAAGGCCTAACTTGTCCAGTTTACCGTCATACAGTCCACCATGTTATCTACCTTGATTAAGAGGTTGCTTGAGGAAAACTATACAACAATTTATGAAAAGTCTGAAGCTAAACGCTTTACAGTTATCTTGTGAGATAAAACAGCAGCAGCATTAATACTGACTCTCCGGTGGAGAGAATTGGACAAAATGTGCTGCTGGGAACAGAAAACACATCCATATTTTCAGGCTATTCATGCGGCCCTTGCTTGCTTGCTTTGCCATTTCTCATTGCCATTTAATCTTCTTGGATCCTTTCTGTTTGACAGAAACTCACTTCCAGCTCCAGCATTACGAGAAAGGTTGACTCATTGCGTGCCAGATCTAAACCCGGCCAAGCAGGTGTTCTTCTAAATCACTGCACCTCACCGCCGGCCAGCCAGAGCGCAAGCTGCGGGTGTTTAGAAGGTGTCAACAGGCACCGGATCAGAGATGGTCATTTATGCCACAGCTGAAGGCTCTCTCTGCAGATATACCTAAACTCTATGACCCCTGACCTCATCGGCCTACACTCCTGTCAACTTTACCCCACAAAAAAAAAGAAAAAAAAAAGACAGCAAGAAGACAAAGGTTGTGTTGGCCCCGAGGGGTAAACTAACCCAACTGCACACATGCACGCACAGACTTATGTATTTGTGTGCTATCTGGTCGCGAGCAGTGAGTGACAGAGGAGAAACACTTTTAACATTCTGAAGCTTCGACCAGACAAGTGATAGGTGAGGTCTTTCTGTCCTAGCCTGCAGGTGTATACATGTGTCTGTGTGTGCAAAACAGATCGCTTGGCTGATGCTCCGACCACCTAGACGAAGCCGATTCCCGCTGACAAATACCTGCATCAGAGGCAGGAAGGAGGAAAGAGGCGGTCAGAGGGATGAGCACCAGATGGAGCTGGTAATGATGATGAATCACAGGAGATAAGGCTCAGCTTAGATTAGCATCTGCTGCAAAAAAAGACTCGCTAAGTAACGTTTTCATCCCTACGTGAGCCATTTTGACTTATTCTGTTTCCTGTCGCTGTGTTGCACTTCTTGTCTTCCAGTAGCAAACGAACCAAATATTATAATCCTCTTGCTTGGCCGAGTTTTGTGTTGGACGTTGAGTATGCATAAGTGCGCATGCATGGATGTGGACGTAATCCTGGAGTCTGATCTCTATTCTCAGACTTGTCATTTGGCAAAGGCTGTCCAGACTGACATGCGTTGCAGCCTTGACGTAACTTTCATAAATCTTCTTTTACTGTCAGATTTAAGACACCAACGGAGCCAAGAGTGAGAACAAAATCTCAAAATCTAGAGCAAGAAAAAAGAAGACTGGCACAATTTTAAACAATAGTGATAATGTCGAACAAATGTTTGCTCCGTCTGTGTTATGAATAGTTGAACTGGAATGAAGCAACACATTTGTCTGAATTGCCTTTGCATCATGACACAATGGCAGGTGTGGTGAAAGATCTGGAAATTATGCAGCGCTGGAGCCTGGAAGTTAGAGTGGATATGAAAACGGATCAAATCCCTGTTACAAAGCCACACAAATGGGCTGAAGACAAATCAATCCAAACAAATCTGGTTGGGAGAAAAAATAAATAAATAAAGTGCAGTACCCCAATTGCACAAGTGTTCAACAGGTTCAACCAACACCGTGTTGAATCACCTTTTGACTGAATTTCATTTTTCTTTATTGTTTAAATTAAACCTGATTAATGTGAGGAACTCTTGAAATGTGGTGACAAAAAATGCTTCAAGAAAGAATGAGTTTTAGGATATGAGCAAACACTACAAGGTTATGGCACACATTTTATCTTTGACATTTTTTCCCCTAAATAAGAACTGTTGTTTTCCAACTAAGTTTCTATAAGTTTCTTAGGCTATTTATGTAGGGGGTGGAGGGAGGCCGACGATCATCTGCATCTGTTCCGACATGTTCCTCTTTATTTTTAGCCTAGAAAAGTTGGCCTACCTGTTTTATGTAATAATTCTTCTCTGCAATGGAAAACAAACACATCGGATGCTTGATGTCACTCTTGTGTCCTCATTTCGTCTGCTCTCCCTCTCCTCCACCACCTCGTTGCTCCAACATTGTCTGTGAGTTGCTGAGACTAATGGTTTGTCTGTGACGGCAGGAACGCTCTCAGCTTGGCATTCAGAACAGGGATAGAAATGACCACAGGACACTGGCACTATAGTCTCACTAGTGTGGCTTGATAATATTACTCTTGGGAAAGGCAATAAAGCTTATCTAATGATATCGGCCTCTTGTAGCTATTTAAAGACCACTTGGGGGGATGTTGATGGCTCTTTCAGGGGAAATAAGGCTTGCAGGATAACAGGTAAGTCATAAATCATGTCAGGCTTCTCTTCCTATACTGTGAAGGAGAATTTTAATAACCAGCTTTTTACTTAGGATAACATTTCTTGTGGCTCTTTACTTCAGATCTCCTGTTCTAAGGAGAGATGACTTTATCACCAGAACGCAGTGACATGTTACAAAAACCTTTGCAAAAAAACCCCACAAAAAGTTGGTGACTGAATTGTGTGAGTCTCAACAACATTTTAAAGAATCTGTTGGCGTTTTCCTTCAGTGCTTGTGTGCGATATATTTTCTAGACTGGAGGTCTTCGGACTCAAATTCAAAAAAGAGTCAACTGGAGTCTGGGAAGCAGAGGGGGCTGAGGCTGAGAAGATTGCTGGAAAGTATTCCCTGTGATAAGCCGCCCAAGAAGCCTTTGATTAAATGTGGTCCCAGTAGGAGCCCACACTAGGCCCTCTGTGGCACGACCATGTCCCATCTCCAGCTATCAACAGCCCTGGGTAATTACAGCCATCTAGTCATTAGCCTGGGACCCACCTGGAATTCCACACAGGGAGGTGGGTGGCGGTGGGGGGTGGGAGAGGGCGAGCAGGGGTTGGGGTTTTTAGGCTGGGTCTTTAATAAGACACTTCCCTCTCCTTGACTGACACAACACTCCTCACCCAGATCCACACATAACCAACCTTTTGTTGCTGAAATACAGTTCTGCATACAAGTCTTGGGTCATCTCTCTATTTTTTTTTTTTTTTTTTTTTTGAGGAGTTATCAATAATTATGTTTCATTTAGGGGGTCTTTCAAGTTTTTTCTTAACTTTTTCACTCTTCTCAGTCATTGAAAGTTCAACTTCTTAACCTATTTGGGGATATTTTTGTGTCTTTTAAAGCAATTCAATGGTGACTTAAGTTTCAGTCATGCATCACATAGCTTCTACATTCAAGGGGTGAATTGGTGGATCAGTGCTAACATATACACAACTTGGCTATGAAACTATTTTAAATTGAATCTTTGGTTACATGTTCCCAACAATTTCTTGCTAAAACTCAATTTTGTTGCCATATCTATTGTTAGTTAATTCCTTGAAAAATACAAAAAATGGCTTTCTTAACTTCCTTATATGTGTGAACATCTTAAAATGTGTAGCTAAACATAAACAAAAGAGCACACTTTGTGAAGCATTAAGTTCTGTCAAGTTTGTGAAGTATGCGTATCATTCTTGATGAATTCCTGTTTCATATAGTGCATGTATATTGAGATCAAGGGTGTTTAACTCATTGTGCAACGCTGTCAGGATGAAGGAAGTTATGCTTGGAGCTACTTTAGGCACTTAGAGCGCCAAGAATAGTAAATCCTAATAGGTGCAGATAAATCATTTGCATAGTGAGAATTATTAAAGTCATTATGTTGATATTTGAGTACAGCTTGCTTACATATGCAGTGACATATATAAGCTGTATGTATAACATCTATGCAAAGCTCATGAATGTTTCAAACAGTTCCAATAAAGAGATTTTCAAAGCTAAGCATCAAATGATGTATGGCAGATTTTTATGGAAACAAAATTATTTACAAATAACTGCTTATCCCTGTAGCAAAGAAACAGATATGATGGAGAATAAGAAATAAAATGTTTACCATACACTGTACACTACCCAGTAAAATAGTTCCTTAACCACTGTTAGCTGAAAATGTGAAACACAATATGTTAATAAACTAAACGTAGATGAGTTGCTTAGACCCTTAGCTCATTACTAGGCAGAAAACTCAGTCCGGCTGGGAAAAACTATAATCAATACCACTTTAAATAGACAGCAGTACCTTGGAGTCAAATTTGGAAAACAATAAGACTTTGTTTAAAATAGTTGCATAATACTGCAGTTTGTAATATTAGTACTTCTTTCACATTTTATGTGACAGCAATAAAACTTTACAAATATATAGTTGCTCTTTGTTTCGGTCTCATCAGGACTGACTCACTTAACTTGCCATCATTTGCCCATTATTTTATACATGTGACTGGACAAAAACAAAACCAAGCAGCAACAAACTAATTCACCATATATTTTATATGAACATCTGTTTAGATAGAGAGTTATACAAAATGTTATACAAGCAAGTTCAAGAGCAGAAAGGTGAAATCTGTGGGTGTCGTGGTTGATGTGTGACCCATAAACGCCTCGGTTTTCTTTGTCTTCTTCTCAGCAGCAGGTTTTTCTAATCATACGTACACACACACACACACACACACACACACACACACACACACACACACACACACACACACACACACACACACAAAAGACTAAAACTCACTGTATAATCACAGTAATGCAAGTGCTCTTCTCTCTTCTTGCATCAGCCAATGTAGTGCAGTCTCATCAACAGATGAGGAATGAAACAACACTTTACAATTTAAATAATCCACTATAAACAGTTTTTGTTTTTCATTTTCCTCCTTTTTGTCTGTCTTTTTTACACAGTGTCACTCTATGCTCCAGTGATGCATTTGTCCATTATTTTAAAATTCCTCTGGTTGTCCATCTCCTTTTTCTCTAGCAGTCCTCTTCCTGGACGCTTGTCCGGCAACGAGTTGCCATGTTTAGACATCTTGAATTGCACTTTCCAAGGTACTGTCCACAGTCCAACCAAGTATGCTTTTAGTTTTGTTTTTATCCCAAAAGATAATCCTCATACCCCCCATATCCCAAAAAAGACCAAAAAAAACATAAACAAAGCAAAGTTATGTGAGTATATGATATGATGCCATTAATAATACTGGATATGTTTTGAGGCTCAAGTAACATCTGTCTTTGAAGAATCATGAAAGCAGCAGACCAGTTGAAAAGTAGCAGTACCACACACCAGAAGCAGGTCGTCTGGGCCCAATCTGTGTTTGAACCCAAGTTGTTATCACTGACATCTGATCCCAGCAGGTTTAATCACACAGACATTCACAAATAGGAGCTAATATGTGTTGACTCATTACGATGGATAATGGAGTCTTAGTGCTTTCACAAACAAGTAAAAAACAAACAAAACAACAAAAAAGAAAGAAAAAAAAGCCATGCAATGAGGAGACAAGGTCGGGGCGGAGATGCATAGCGCTTTTGGACAGACATTTCCAGAATGCCACTGTTTTCTACATGATGTCCTGCGAAGGGGTGTCGGGTGGGGCTGCGTTTGATGGGAACAGAGGAGCAGCGCAGCCTCAGGTCTTGTCCAACCACTCTGCTCGCTTAGGGGCCTTGCACGTGTGTATGTCCACAGCCTCCTCACAGTCCTTGCACTCCACCGCGCAGCACCATTTGAACTTGCACTCGCACTTTGTGATTTGCATGACTCGGGTGGTGTCGTAGCCTCTCCCGCAGCACATGACCTCACAGCCGTCCGTGCCGCGCGATGTCTTGTTGCAAACACGTCCGGCGGTGCCCAGAGAACCTGCGCAGAGAGTTTGAGAGTTTACTTGTCTGTCTTCCAAAAGAAATAAAGACATACAGTGCAAAATTTTACATTTTGTCACAAACTTCAATGAATTTTATCAGAAACGTGTGTGCATGATCAAACCAAAGCAGTGCGTTAATTATGAAGCATTCCTTCTACAAATAAAAAAAACTGGAAAGTGCGGCGTTATTATGTATGTAGTTTCCTGATTCGATATGTTGTAGAGCCACTTTTTCTTGGAGTAACAGCTTTAAGTCTGTATGTCTCTACAAGCTCAAGTTATGGATTGCATGGAATGCATTTGACTATATTTAGATGTATCCCAGTAAATGTTTTGCCAGGCACTGTAAATTTATTGAATGTTCATCAGGACACACCAAAGTTTTACTGCTGTTTCTCACACTGCAATTCCTAGATCTGCTACTGGCTTATCTTTTTGATCCTTAGCAGCTAAATATTGTATTCTCCTTTTTCTTAGTTCTCCTGACCCAGATCTTATCAGTCTTTCCTGCAAAGATGATAACCTTTGTATTGCAGAAATTCTGGGAGAATTCATCAGTCTGACCTGAGAGAATTTAAGAATCACTCTTTTAAGAGTCACATGAATAAGAATGTAAAGTATCACCTATTTGCAATGCCCAACACAGACCAAGCAGTTTGCTGATGCTTCAATACAAAGAGTGAAGGCTCTCAATCAGATTTAAACAGCTTATCTTAGTCTAGAAAAATATATAAACCGCAAAAAAAAAAAAAAATGGTGCTAACTGAGAGCAGCTAAAAGCGGTAAAACAGCGCAGATGAAACTTTTACCATTTCTGGGAAAGCGAGTGAATCTGATGCCGTTTAGGTGCTTTGAGTTTCAGTATGTGCAATTATGATGCCAAATCAATTTAAAACGCTCGTCAGCAGTGATGAATGCCTCGTAGCGCTTAGCAGCCGGGCTACCACTCAGCGCAGCGGCACATTGTCCATGTCTTATGTGGATGTCATCCCCACAGAGATTAGCGTTCATGTTTGGTGTGAGAAGCTCCCTGTTTGAACTGCTACCTATCACAACAAGCGGCCTGTACAACAACAGACCCACACACACAACTATGCGGTGTTGGTAGAGCGGCCTGTAGTTACACTGCCTTTCCCAAGCCACTGCTCCCTTTGAAGCATCTGTGTGTGTGTGTGTGAGGGTTAAATGGACAGTGGAGCGTGACAGACAGACAGGCTCTCACACTCAGAGGCCCACTCTGCCCTCAAGCTACGCTTAGCTCAGACAGACAGAGAGGGAGAAAGACTGTGACAGACACAGAGAAGTGACTTTTTTTTAATTAGTTGCTTGTGTCCCTAGGCTGTGGATTCCACTGAGAAGGTGAGAATGACAGGGGGAGGGTGGATGAAGAGACAGAGAGACAGGGAGGCAAGATGAGAGAGTGCATGGAAAAGCTGGAAAAAGCTTCAACGTAACGTCATCAAATAGTGTCCAACCGCTCTTCATCCATCACCCGGTCAGTTTGAAACAGTCATGTATGATCAGGTTCATTGTTTAAAGAGGAATCAAGACGTCTCCTCACCACAAGGTTGTGTGTGTGTGTGTGTGTGTGTGTGTGTGTGTGTGTGTGTGTGTGTGTGTGTGTGTGTGTGTGTGTGTGTGTGTGTGTGTGTGTGTGTGTGTGTGAGGGAGAGAGAATTGACAGACTGACAGAGGTCAGGTGGTCACAGAACAACCATGTCCTCAGGGTACAAGGATATTAGCTTCCACCAACATCACAGGGGAGGCCTGCTGTGTTATCTGACTACTATTACACACACACACACACACACACACACACACACACACATACACCCGCACACTGACATTCATGACCACAAAACACACTAGTCATGCATGAGCATACACAAAACACATAAACAGCACCTCTAAAACATAAGAGAACCTGGGCAATCCATCAACATCCATGAGAAACAGCCCCTCTGTCTTCCACCCCCTCCTCGGCTTCGCAGTCCTACCTGCTGCTTTGTCTTGGAGGCAATAATCCGGAGAGTTCTCAAAGTACACCAGATCGTTCTTGGTGGCCTTCCTGAAGGCTTTGTTGGCCACAGTAAAGCCTGTCCCGTCCTGATTCATGATCACCTCCACCGCCCCGTTGTACTTCCTCCGCAGGTAGTCGCCCGTCTTCCTGAAGTCCGACAGGGCCATCCAGCAGGTCCGCAGCGTGCAGGAACCGCTCACGCCGTGACATTTACACTCCATGTTCATGAAGCGCTTCACCGCCTGCACGAAGAAGTTTGGCGTTTGATTAGTGTTTGTTTCGATCAGTATTGCATTTGATTTAATGTCTTACAAAATGTTTAAGGCTGTCTGCTATTATTATTTTCTCTTTTATTGCTAACTTTTATCTGACTTCTGTGTTGTAAAAAATAAAAATAAATTAAATCATCTGCTCCGATTTTGAGTAGAGCTTTAATCTTGTGTGTAACGCCTACTACGGCATGTAGAGTTACATTTCAATGTAGATGCTTGTCCTCAAATTAAAAGCTTGGTCCCAGGCATATAAATAAGGCAGCAATCTAGAAAATTAAGAAGCATTTGAGCAAGGATAATAACCAAATTAATCAAATTAATGAGTACCAGGCCTCTGAAGAGCTAAAATCAGCTGGTTCAGTTCTGTTGGAGAGAGGAGAGAGGAGAGAGGTGCAAGGTGCGTTTTGGTAGAGCTCAAAGGCTGGACTAGGACGCCCTTGATTTAGACTGACCTGTGCATGTGAAGTCATAAACAGGTAAAAATAAGCACTTGCCTTCAGCTGATTCTATTTTTTATAAATCTGAGTTCAACAGCACTGGTGTTTTGTAACATTGCTGGTGTAATTCATATGAATATTAATCAAGATGAGCAGATCTTCTACATTCAATGAAGTAAAGACTGATGATTTAAAACCAGTGACTGAGATGCCGTTTCAGGAATGCATCCCCAACTGCTTGAAGTTCAAGAACAAGATGGACATGCACATCAATATATATCAATATACAAAAAACATATCAATGCTGAAGCTAAAGAATCTTCAAGTTTTGTTTATTTCTGATTTAATTTGGGTACAGAATTGCTAAAGATTTCCCAAAAAGTAAACAATGTTTAAACGTTTAAGAAATCCAGTCTCTTGCCCATATTTATTTCAAATTTTTCAATAAATACTAAATATTTTTATTTTAATTAAAGCTTCCGGTGTATCTTTATGCGTAAACAATTTGGCACATGAGCCAAAAGTGCCCAACGTAAATAGCAGTTATCAACATTTTATTTATTTAGTATCATTATATTTAAACCATCAAAATCACATGATTTTTATATGGAAATCATTTACTCACTGTTCTGCCACAGCGGTTGTTGTGGAGGTTCATGAGTGCCCGACCGTCCCGGATGGGTCGCTCTTTGGCATCGATGAAGGTTTTGGCAAATTTGATCCCGTAGTTGACGTTATCGCTGCATCCGCCCCAGTCAAAGTCTCCTTTCCCATCGTTAGCTCGCCCCCGCCGGAGGGGGTCGCAGTTACACAGCTTCAGCTCCCCCTGGCTGCAGGCACGGGTCAGCGCGTACACCACTCCCGCTGAGGAGATGGCGTAGACAAAAGCTGCTTCACGACTGCCTGAGAGGGACGGATACAAATGTAGAAGTTTCTGAGTACAGGTGACGCGGTCATTCACTCGCAGCATGCAATAAATCCTTAACAAACCAAAAAAAGAAAAAAAACAGCATCACGGCACATGCTACACTTCCAGAGATGCACACACTGCCATGACAAGACCTGGTTGTGAGCCATGAGGACATGAAGGTGCAGCTGACAGAGTAAATCAGCCCCAATGTGGAGTAAAGAGCAGCTCTGTTTAAATATTATCATGGAAATAATCCTCGCTGTGGGGCTCTCCCCTGCTCACATAAATTGTTTAAATACAGACACAGTGATACCCCATTTATCAGCACCAGGGTGATGTCATGAGAACATTATCTACCATTGCACCGCTCATCTGTTCTTTGCCGGCTCCCCAGGACATGACTCATGCATCGTGTGGCCAAATACAAGAGGAAATTTTTATGATGTGATCGGTCACGGTTGCTTTTTGCAATGTCTCTGTGAGCAAAGTGGCCTAAAACAAAGCAAAGTTAACCTTTATTCTCTTAAACTGAAACACAATAAAAACGCATTTAAAGCTGGTTTCTATACAATGACAGAAAAACTCCAGTGCCTAAATAAGGCTGCGAGTTTTTAACTACAACAGGTTTAAACGTTTAAGAAAAGTTTGTCCTTTCAGTTTATCGTGTACATACGAGCAAATTTAGCAATTTCGTGGCCCAGTGCCAGTAGTTTGGAACGTTACAATAATAATATCTGAATTTTCAGCTGTTTTTTTAAAATCACGTTGAATTTTCATGCAAACGCGTCCTGACACGCTGCAATCACAGAGCGTTTCCTCTTGTCCCGCTTGGAAGCTATTTGTGTGCAGCGAAGAGAAATCAACACCTAATATTTACACAGGAGTTTATGAATGATGAATTCTTTTTTTTATTATTCAGGCAACCCATTTCCTTAGCACAGCTCTCCGGGGTTCATGTAATTTTATCATATACAGACATCTAATAAATAGATTTGCATGTCACTTCCAAAACACATTCAGCTCCCAAGGGTTTAAACCTTCATTTTAACATTGTTGACTTGCAATGTCTCAG
Source organism: Poecilia picta (assembly GCA_033032245.1). Lineage (NCBI taxonomy): Eukaryota > Metazoa > Chordata > Actinopteri > Cyprinodontiformes > Poeciliidae > Poecilia > Poecilia picta. Next base: position 17,423,994 of record CM065359.1, on the reverse strand, counting down.
CTGAATTTTTGTCCTATCTGTCATCTTCTTATCTAAAATCTCCATTTCAAATAAGATAAGGTTTTGATTTTTTGGGGCCTCATGAGCCTATATTCTACCCTATACAGCTGTTTACACTGGCTGCATACCAAAAATATATTTTGCATCTTTGAAGAGCTGACCAAGTGTGCAATTTGTCGATCTGTGTGTGTGTGTGTGTGTGTGTGTGTGTGTCCTTCACTTCACTTGATGTTTTTTTTGTCTTTTAAACTTATGTTCCGTATTTTTGAAAGCCTAAAAAATGTAAGTATTTAGCTTTTTTAAATAAAAAAAGGAAAGAGCACACAAGCATTAAGCCAACATTGTAGCGTAGTCTGCAGTGAGCAAACCGCTCGTACTGTATATTCGCTAAAGTGTCCCGTTTATTCTTGGAGGTGAGGAGTTGGGGGCAGAGGATGCAGACGGGATGCATGTGGGAGAACAGTGACGAGGGCATCGCTGGTCATCTTTCAAAACTGTGCTGTTTGCATGACAGTGAGAATATTTCTCTAAATATTTATATCTACATTACTGTTTATTCCTCTCACCCCTCCGTTCCCCCTGCCGCACACACGCAGCCGTACAGGCAGGGTGAGTGTCTTCATATCTTTCACTTTCCGCTGTTCTCCGACGGCCCCCACACATGCTTGAGATGGTTGGCCCGGGCCCAATAACAATCTGTAGGAAGTCACTGACGTCAAAATCTAGATATAAGGACACTGACACATTCTTTTTTTTTTTTCCTTCCAACTGAATGTAACATCTTAAAGAGCTGCAAAAGGAGCTTGCTGGAAAACAAATCGGTGGAGGAGAGATTTTATTTTATGAGTAACTGTATCACAGAATTATGAAGATAAATAGTTATGAACATACAGGAATTTGAAACATATTTCAATTTAACTGTATGTTTTTTGCTAAAGGTTTTATGGTATCCATTTTTCATTGATTGTGTTTTTGATCCTATTTGGGTCAACTTACTTGCTTAAAACTTTACAAACTGTGACCGTTACAGAAATAAAAATAACTGACACACCTCCTGTTGGTTGATAATATGCATTGGAGTCCCATGACCAAATTTTTCTACCCTGAGCAATAATAGAGCTACAAAAACTGACTGTAAGTCATTGGTTGTTAGTGGAATGACAGAAACTACAGAAAAACAAAACAATGTGAAAGGAAGAGAAAAAAATCCTTATTTACTTATCCTTATTTTTATTTTATTTTTTTACATTTGTCATTTTAGTTACATTCAAGTTTTATATCAACCAGCTAGAATCTGCCTGGTCCTGCTAATGTGAGACTATATATGTGTGATGTGCACTTAAAACGGCAATTCTTCCGCACATGTAAAAATGGATGATTTTAAAAAAACCATCAAATTCTTGATAAGTTGTGGTGTATCATTTAGAAACAATATGGTTGCAGAAATCAACTCTTTGTTGCCGAATCTTCAGCTCTGCTCAGCTTTTATAAAAGCATTGAATAGAAAATGCTTACCACCACACAATTCATATTTGAACAACTGGGTTTAAACAGAAGGCTTTAAGTGATAATGAACAAAGTGGAGAAGTGCAATTTGGCTCTTCTAATGGAACGAGATGGCAAAAGCACCGAACCTTTAGTAAGAAATCTTTTTCTCTCCTCTATTTTAAGTTGACATTAGCTAACAAGTGCGAAATCTGCTGTCTTGTGGGTAGGTAGGCCTGTGAGCTAAATGTCATGGTGAAACTGATCATCAAAATTAAAATTTACTTCAGCTAAAATACTGATTCCCAAGCACAATAACACAGAACCAACCCTGGACCTGAAAATCTGGACTCTCTCGTCAAGGCACCTCTACAGTCTAAAACTATTCATGGCAACAAAAGGTAGCTCAATAACTGTAGCATTGGATCCATCCATCCATCCAGCCAGCCATCCATACATACATCCATCCCTCCATCCATCTGCTATAGCCACTTAGCTCAGTTAACTTTGCATCTTTGTGGAGTGTGACGGGAAGAAGACAAAACAGAGCATTCACTGGAAAAACATCCCAACACCAAGCAGAAAGGAATGAGCTGGGACTCAAATTCATTGCCTTCTTGCTGTATGTGAACTGTGCTAACAACTGGGCCACCATGCACACTTAGCATAGCCTGCAGAACGCAAGAGAATGCAGAAAAAGGTTGAACATATAAGGTCAAAGAAAGAAAGGTTACAGGTTCACCTAGAAGTTTGTTTTTTTTTACACTCAAGAGACTTACTCCGGAGCAATACGCGTCCAAAGACGGTGTGATCGCGGTCCAGTGTGCTGCAGTTCCACCGGTGGTGTCTGAACTGGTGTTGGCACTCTCTGATCCACTCCTTGGTGCCCTCGCCGATGGCTTGCATGATGTCTGGGTGGCGCTGGCAGAGCTGCCGCTGTTTGTTCACAAGCCCGGGGATGTTGTCACAGATTACGCGAGCTCCCAGAGCGCCGATGTACCTGAGCGTGCCAGAAATAATAAAGTTTGGAGATGCTGCATTAGGCGATCAGTAATCTTCTATGTTATTTCAAATATCACTAGGAAATGGTTAGGACACAATGATTGGTGGCATCCCACAGCTGAATGCTCCATGTCGTTTCGACTTGAATGTGTGTTCTCAAGAGGACGCAAAGAGGAGAGTGGCATGAAAAAAAGCTACCGAAACAAGAACCCTGTGAGTCAGAGTTCACTACACTTAACAGTTTAAGGTTTGCGAGTAGGAGGGAGTGGAAACCATTTACTCCACTCTCCAAATAAATAAGCACTTAACCTCTCTGCACAAGACCTGTGAGTGTATGTGTGTTTAAACATTTCCCAGTCGAAATCATGTTGTCACAAATCAGAGCTCCAAGTCCGCAGAGTCCAATAACCCTGTCAAACTTTATTCACTTTATTCTCTTCTGCCTTTCGCTTAATTGCTTTTACCTAACCAGAAGGGTCGTCAAATGTCCAAATAAAGCAGACTTTTACAGTATCTTCTCAAGACACTTTGTTGAGGCTGCCCAAAGTGAACTTTCTTGGCAAGTGAACTCTTTTTATGTCTGTACATGTGACATCTTCCAGACTTATGGCTCTAGGGGGGTTTGATGGATCAGACAGGGAAGGCAAGGGAGCTTGTAGCTTTATCGGCCTTTTGTATAAGGCTGAGGAGAAGGTAGTCTCTAGAGACTCACTACTCCCCTGAGTGGGATTAGAGAGGAACTAGAAGAGTTGTACACCCATCAAAAGAAATGCTGTAACAGCAATTCACACCTAATTTTTCTGTTAGTGTAGCTCTCTAAGAGAAAGGAGGGTTTGTGGACAGTAAATCATTACCTAAAGGTCAAAAATAACATGGTGTTAAAACTTCTGAGTATACCAGGGCACTAGGAAAACACAAGGTGTAGAATTTGGCTGGTGGCTAAAATCTCCTTGTTTTCTACTTGCCTGGGCCCTTAAGGTGAAAATCTGTTGTAAAATTCAAAAATGCAGTCTTTCATCTAATCATTGAGTAGCGAAATATGAGCACATGCGATGCACATGTGCCATGCAGCAACACTCTTCAGTGTGGAAGATGTCCACACAAAGGAAGAAAGTGAGTTGCTAAAATACCCTGAGACATAAAGGGTTGCTTAAAAAGAAACTGTAGCTTTCCACCCTACACTGTAGTGTATTCAGCAGCAGAGACAGACTTCAGTGTGCAGCATTGCCATCTTGCTCCAAAACCATTTTCAAAGTTTTGCTGGTTTCATGGTGGACTTTTTTATAAGTTTAAAGGAGTTCTCTAATGTTTAATGCCTTTCTTACATTTTTCTATTCTCTTGAGTTTTCCATCTCTGTCTTGTTGGCTTTGGAAAGCTAAAAGTCTTTGGAAATAATTCCGTTAAATTTAGCATCTGCATTCTTCAGGTACATTGACATTAATGTTTACTTTTGAAAATAGTTATGCTAATTGCAAATATAAGCTAAAACCTAAAGATAACTTAAAATGCAAACCCTAAATGCTTACTGTTACAGACCACATTTTACAGTGACTGTTCTTTCAAGCAAAGCATGTCACATCACCTCTGCTTCTAATACAAATAACTGTTGACTGCTCTCAGCATGAAGCATAGAAAGAAATATTTTGAATGCAGTTGTCTACTCTTCAAGAAAAATCCCAATGGGTTAAAATTGGTAGCAAAACAAAACTCAGAAATCTGCCATGAAGCTATGATTGCTGGATCTTGAGAAAAAGATCAGAGTTGGAATGGCTGGGTTCTAATGTACAACAGAGTTTTTAACACCACCAAAACCTTCAGTTTTATTTTTCTACAGTTAAAAATCCTGATGCCAGAGTGTCAGAATAACCCTCTCCGGGAGCTGTGCACTGCTTGTATGGTGATTGAAATAAGTCTACTGTAAATTTGGAAATATGTAATGAAAAAAAAACAGACATTCGTGGAAATGAAAACAAAAGACCACCACTCATCACACATACTAATTTAATACTGTCTTGAAACTACAATAGGTAATCCATGAAACAAATCAAGCAATTTCTGTAAGGAGTCTGATTGCAGGTCAGCTAGAGGACAAGAGCCAACCAGCTTGCTTTGCTTTTGTTGCTCTGGATCAGAACAGAGCAAAGCAGCACTCAAAGTACCTCACAAAAAAGCAACTTTATAAATAATTGTAGCTTTCTGTTTAAACTCAAATTATTAAGATTATATAATATATCTATGTTTTATCTTTTTGATATATTAAACACCTTGAAGTTATTGTAGTTTTACTCAAGTTTATCAGAGTCTGAGATAATACAAGCCCATGCCTACAACAGTTTTGACACACTAGTCATACATTGACTTGTTAAAAGAAATAGACGACCGGACTTCAAATTTGCAGGGAATGTAGGTTAATAATTATTTAACTGGAAACATTTACATTCTGAATGAAGAAAATAGAAGAACTGCACTCAATCTCTCAACTTATATGACAAAAAAAAAGTTATGTAAAATATAATTTATTTTTAACTAATGTTATGTTTTTTTTAGTTGGCAGAAACATGATTTTCTGCAGGACCTTCTAATCCCCCAAAATAAAAATAATAATTAAAAAGAAGGAATAACACCTGTTTCCTCCACAATGCCTTCTCCCATAATCAACACAAACTAGACATTCCAGCAGACACCAACACACACACACACACACACACGCGCACACACACGCACACACACGCACACACTCCCTCTACTCTCACACACGAACGTTTTCTCTTATGTAACGTCGTCCGAGCTTTAACATTGGTAAAGTCATCTACGTGTGACGCAGATACAGAAGGTGGCTGCGACCTGGTGAATTAATGACCGGAATTAGCCTCTCCAGCTGAGCAGCGCGAGCTTAGCCAACGACGCTGAGATAAATTACGCGCAAAGCAAAGCGCCAGTATTTTTATCGTAATCATTATTACTGCTCAACGCGGCAAGGCCAACAAACTGTCACGAAAAGCGGGCAGGCTCACCTTCGAAAAACGCTCGAATCTCATTCACAAACTCATAATTTATTTCACACCCCGGCGTGTTTCTTGGCTAATATTTTTGGAGACACGTCATTAAGAATTCGACGAAATTATGATTTAAAAACACTAAGAGTGTTTTTGCTTCCATTTACTTCTAAAATAATACTTCCAAGTGTAAAATTGTATGTGATTTTAAAAATAACAAACATGTATAAAACGTACTTATATATTTTAAAGTACTTGTTGAGGAACTATAGCGACAAAAAACAACAATAAAACATAAACATTTGAATAACCCCTTATTGGATATAAACATTAAACACGTGGTTATTTAAATTCATTCCAACGCAATTTATCCCTGTTTTACACACAGTATCTTTTGAAAGTTAAGATAACAACTGTGAGATATATATAATATATATATATATATATATATATATATATATATATAATATATATATATATATTATATATAATATATATAATGTCTGTCTCAAGAATGTAAAAGGCAAACGGCTCCAATGAGTCGTGTGGGTGATAAGAACAGGTCTGTGTGATGGATGCGCTCACCACCAGGAAGAGTCCACGCGAGGCGTGACGAGCAGCAACAGCAGCAGACACGCACAGTACATCCTTGAGCTGGCACCGTGGTTCTGACACGAAGAAGGCCCGGGTGAGAGTCCGGCTCCCGGAGAACCACCGCGGTGAATCCGAGCTGCACGGAGGCCGAGAATCCTGCTTAAACCCAGCATGGCTTCTGTCTTTTCTCTTTTTCTTTCTTTTTTTTTTTTTTTTTGTTTTGTTTGTTTTTGCCACCACCCCCCCCCCACACACGGTAAAGAAGGGCAAGGAGAGATAAATCCTTATTCCAGATGTGAGAGCTTGTTAAGTTTTGTTGTGAGTTATGGAGTTAAAAAAGTTGGAAGGCCTCATTATCCAGAGTGTGATTCCCGTGTTGTGCGGCTGTCAGCAGATGGAGGAGCGCGTTTGCGGTGCCATGTGCGCACCAGACCCTCCACTGAGAGCTTCTGGCTACCAACCCGGAGCCTTACCTGACGGAGCGGGGCGGGGACGGGGGGCCTCAAGGGAAGCCGGCTTCGCCCCTGCTGCTCACAATTCCCCCTCCCCCTCCCACCCCCACCCCCCCACACACACCTTGGTCTTGATCCTGCTGTTTTGTCCTTACACCAGAAGCTGGGACACTGCGTGGAGAGTAAGGGCAGGAGTCAAAGTTTGGAGAGTTGAAGTGGCCGCTCCCCAGTCTGCCGCGGGACTCTACGCTGGGTCGGATGCTCTCCTTTATTAGCGCACGGTGGATAGAGTCCGAGTTGAGGGGGAGAGGAGGAGAGAGAAAAAGATGAGGGAGGGCTCGCCGCGGACAGCTCCCCTCCCTCATTGGGTGGAAGCAGAGGTTGCAGGGTTTGGCGAAGATCGAGATGTTTAAAAGGACGGAAGGAGAAAGGTGAGCGAAAGGAGTGATGACGCTGCTGATGTGACGATCTTGAGCTGATCTGGAATATAAAATGGGAAATTATTAAATAACGCAAAAGGTGATGGCTAATTAAATATTTAGAATATAAATAGCTTTTCTCTGTACTCCTACAATATTGAAACATTGGGACTTCGACGAATTTTATCAGGGTTTTATTACATAGAATCAGATTGTAGCTCGTTGTTGTTAAGGGACAGAAAAAAGTGAGCGTAAAAATCCACAGCATTTTTGCTGTTGTAGCATAAAGTCTTGTGTGTATCTTGCAGATTGACACATTTACAGACTGAAATTATGTCCAATGTACTTTGCAATAGTGGTTCAACCTCAGCCAGGTGGGATGGAGAGATTCTGTGAATGTTCATTTTTAAGTGTTCAGAGAGAAGGAGGCAGAAAGGTCTCAATAGGATTCTGGTCTGGACTGAAACATGAACATATTTCATGACAAGATTATGTCATTTTAGCCCTGACTTACAGTCTTTAACATGTTTTCATTTTTTGAATTGCCACCTTCTGTGCTGAACAAAAACATCTCTAAAGCATGATGCTGCCACCACCATATGTCGCTACGGGGATGTTGTACTGTGTAATCTGCTGCAGTCTTAGTTTTCCTTGGTCTTTATGATGCTGTTTGTACATTAGGTAATTTGAAGGGGGGTAAATAAGACAGACATGAGACACTGTCATAAACATGACATAACATCTGTCATAAACATGAATAAGCCTTCATGAATATTTATGACTGTTGTCATAAAGCGTCATTCAATAAATGATGACACTTTTAATACAAAGTTGACATTATTCAAAATGTCTTATGACAACTTGACATCAACCAATAAATCATTACTGTTTAAACTTTACCTTTAATGACATAAAGTTTCCTCATTTTTAAAATGCAATCAGTAATACTTTTATAACAAATTTATATCAGTAATAATTTATTGGTTAACGTCAAGTTGTCATAACAAAGACATTTTTACCAAATGACACTTTATGACAACAGTCATAAATATTCATGAAGGCTTATTCATGTTCGTGACAGGTGTTATGTCATGTTTATGACAGTGTCATGACAGTCTTATTCACCCCCATTCGAATAAAGTGTTATCGTACAGGAATATTATCTCCAAAATCTCTGAGGCCTTAAAAGAGCAAATATACTTGAACTGAGCTAAAATTACAGACAGATGGATTTTACTAAAAGAACCTATTTTTCAAATGTGTTGGTAAAAGAAATCAGAGATCCCCTACAATTATGTGCTATATTATTTTTGGTTTATCAGACCATAATCCAATAAAATACATTAAATTTTGTGGTTTTTTGGTGATAAAATTTAAAAAAAAAAAAAAAAAAAAAGTACTTTCTGCAAGACATTATGCTTATATCATTACCTCATCTAACCAGCCGTATAAATAGAGACAAACGTAATTAGATGTGTATTCTTGTGGCTTCAGCTTCCAGCAACAAAATAGATAGACCACAACAATTGTGAGACCATTAAAACGGCTGAGATGCCAAGGTATGGACAGCAAGAATCACAGCAAGGGTGACAAACACAGCAAAGCAAAGTTAGGAGCAAATGCCATTAATATTAAAAGTTCAGTCATTCATTGGTGCATGTTATAAAACAAATGCATATTTAAATACCCCTTTCACTTGCACCCATGCCCCTTGTGTAGTTCTTCTAAGGTTAAAATGTGAGAAAAAAGCTGGGAATGTAGAACCAAGAACCAAGAAAACTGTGCCAACTTGTCCATTGGCTCAGCATCATGGCCTAAATATGAACCATATGTGTGAGGCAGAATGCTGAGTGCTCAGCCACACACACACACACACACAACACACAAACACACACAAACACAGACACACACACACACACACACACACACACACACACACACACACACACACACACACACACACACACACACACAACACACACAAACACAGACACAAATTTCTCCTCCTACAACCATCCTTGCCCTCTGCCCAATTTTTGCTAGTCCATTTATAGTAGCTTTGAACTCGCTATCATCAGATTTGGGATTATTTTCATCCCTCACTGACATTTGAGAAATTACAATCTGCTCCTAAAATTCAGAAATTATGTTCTAAAGCAAACACAATCCACTGCTTTCTGGCAGTTTTTATTTTTAATTTTTTTAAACTAATCCTTGGTGGAGAAAGTCGCAGTTGATTCAGGTGACCCCATTAATACTAATGAACAAGCAAACAAATCAGGAAAATCCCTGTCGGAATTGAAACTATTAGACTTAAGGAAAGCTGTTGCGAAGTGCTACGTCTTCAAACGCTTGTGAAAACAGCCTCAGTGTTTATGCCAAAGCCAGTGTTAAAGCTAAGCTTCTTAGGGTGTTTCTGCTTATAGCCCAACCAGACAGGCTGCTGCTGCTGACAGAACAAACCTAATTTTCACAATTTTCGCAGAACCCCCCCCCCCCCCCCCCCCCCAACAGACGTTACACAGAGGGCAGCATGGGGTGAAGGTTTGTGAAAGTCAGCAAGGTGAGACAGAGGAGCTCAGGCTTTGGAGGATTTTTGCACGCTGCAGCTTGGCATGCTGTTTTCTGCTAAATCAAAAGGAATTAGGGAAGTACAAACACATCTGAGTTATGCTTTCCCTCCTGGGGCCGTAGCTGGATCTCCTGTGTCTCTCCCCTCGCCAGCGAACTTGACTCCAGCTTTCTCTCCGTAAACAATAACAAAGTCAAGTGCCTCCTTGTCAGACGGATGAAAAGTTTACCTTGATGTGCCAGGTTCAATCTGACAGCTGTCTCCGCAGAGGAAAAGTACTGATTTGGGCTGCGCTGTTTAAACTACGTACTGCAGAGAAACAGGGATAAAGATGAAATTTACAGTGATGCGAGATCTTAATGTTTATACGTTTGAGTTACTCAGGATTAGATCTGACAGTAGGAATGACTTGCAGCTAGGAATAAAAGGCATTCGGTTTAGATGGAAGAGTTGGACTAATGGTTTAGTAATGTGTCCTTTCTGTGGGGATTATACTGTGTGATTCCATGAGTCACCAGTCCAGAGATGAGCTCAGTGAGTATTCATATCCTACCAAGTGTCTGGTAGGAACGGCAGCCCCCAGGCAGGTCTGGCCGAGTTCTTACAATGATGTGACAAACGGGTTGACGGGAAAAGGGAAGTGGCATGTCGAACTCATCCAAATTCTCCCCTGTAAGAAAGAATGCCTCAAACACAAATTCATTTGCTCGTTATTTAATTGAACAAGTCAGTTTTGCTGATGCTTTAACTTTCTGGCTGATGTCCTCAGATGTTTTGATATTTTCACACAATCTTCTGTCCTGATGGTCCCTCCTGCAGCAAACCTCGCTCTCAACAAGACACCCGCCACTTGAGAACTTCTCAATTGGAGGTTTTTCTCTGGTTTCCAATCTCCCTCCCCTTTTTCATATGTCAAAAGAGTTACTTTGGGAGTAAAGGCTTCTTTCTTTCTGTGTGACTATTCAACGCATCGCAGTACATAACTCCTTTCACTGTGGGGTAATGACACCTCCACTATCTTCAGCCTGCATTTTCACCAGGACTTTTGCTTTTCTTCTGTGTTCACCTCTGTAACACAGTAACTGCATGCTTCCTGAACCAAATAATGTCTTCAACTACACACCAAAAGTTGATACCCTTTTAGCCCTAATGCTGGGAATTACCATATCTGGGGCTAAAATCACAACAAGGGTGGTTTTTAGAATAATTTGGGCTATTGCCAAAATTGAGGTCTTCTTTATAAAATGTTTGTGAACATCTGGTTCCGACTGTGTATCCTTGGATGTTGATATTTGCATAACAACACCTTATATTTCTACTAATATGAGTAAATCCCCCATTAATGGAGCCTCAATACCTCAATTGTGATCAGAATATACACCGTGGTTATTCTATGTATTTTCACACCTAATTAGACTCATGTTTAATTTTAACTGGGCACAATTTATATTATAAATGTTATATTATAAATGATCTCCGGGGGTAGAACAGCCAAACCCGAAAGCATATTCCCATAATTATCAAATGAAAATCATTTGGTTTTGGTGTAGGTGTATATGTGAAGCTAACTTAAAGCCAGATTACAACACAGACCTTAAAAATATTTAGTCTTTGGCAGGCCCCAAGGTGTGTGCCAGAAATCCAGAGCCTCAATAATTTATTGTCCTGTAAATTTAGATCTGCTGACAGAGGTAAAGTGCTTTGAACGGATACAGTGGTGCTTTAACTTCAGAAGCTTCTAAACCGACTGGCTGGCACATAAGTACGTGTCGTCTGAGTCTCCTGTCCATCGTGTTTCACCCTGAAAAGTGCGATTTCAGAAATTTCCGCTGAGGGAACGTCCGTCTCTAAAAGAAAAACAATAACTTGCTCTCACATGTGCATATTCTAGATTATGTACACTCATGTTACATCATGGTTGGCCTCCACCGGGGTAATGAATGCCTTTCATACTTGCAAGCCTTTCTTACTTTATCCTTGGAATAGCCTGCCATCAATGGATTTGATAAAACTCGTGAACAGACTATGGATGTCGTCCTGACTGCTCTATAACAGAAGGTTACAGCGTTGCTGGAAGATGCCGTCATGCTTTACCAGAACGTACATGTCCACGAATGTGCACAGGCTCTCACACACATACAGACTTACACAGACTTAGAATAGAGCGAGTGATACAGACAACATCAAAGGAGCATTCAGGTCATAGTTGCCGTTTTGACACTCGAAACATCCCAGTCATCTTTAACTTAACAATAACTTCTATGTTCTTGGTTTCATAACAGTGTGCAATTTACAGAAAGCCAAATAAGTAAATATTGTAAAAACAAAAAGGAATGATTGTTGGAATTTACCTCAATTGATGCTGCTCAGCTTTACAGCACAGACAGCTGCTTCTTTCTGACAAGAACTGAATAAATGCTGAGTAGTTTCCTGTTTTAGTAGGGCCCTGTCTGTGTGACGAACACAGTGGGTCACATGGCGTGTGACCTATGTTTACCTCTTTGGAAACTTGTTGTGTGTTTAATTATTTTAAAGAAAAAAACAAAAAAATATCTTGCAAGTTTTAAACGAGGTCCATGCCAACCCTGTGTTTTATCTTGAAGTGTCCCAGTGACACAAATCAGGTTGTAATCACAACTAAGGTCAAAAAAGTTGCATAAAGGGAACCATTCTGGTTTTAGATCTGCTCATAATATGAAACCTCATGTCATATTATGAGGAAATTGTGAATAAATGGTGAAAATTAATCACTGCCATTCATTGCAACAGCTTCTAAATCAGCAAAATTGTTTCATGCAGCCATCCACAAAATCACGACTCTAAAAGAACGACAGCTTTTCTTAACACATTTGCACAACGACAAACTAAATGATGTCGACTCAGACAAAACCTGAAAGTGACAATGTACATATTCTAGAAATACGATTTTAAACTGAGGTTTTGTGGAGTCATTACGGTGGAGCAATATGTTACCCGTCAACTCACTTTGCATCTTCGTCTTGGTAAAGCAGGAAAAAACTAACTTTTGCCATTTTAAAACAATACCAATGCCAGAAATGAAATGTAAAAGTTTTGTTTTAAACCTCTAAACTACCATCTTCTTTGCATTACACTATCACTGACATAGGGGTCTGTGGTTATTTACAGAGAAGCCTGTGGTAGATCACTGCTTGAGGCCCCGGTCACACTGGATTAAGACTATAGAAAACGTCTTCTGGGAAGTTGTGGTGGTTTTGCTGTCCTGGTGGAAGCGTATGTCTGGATCTGGGGTGCAGTGTGAGCCAGTCTGCTGGCATCAGTTACAGTTTATCCATGATGTTTGATTTGGACTGGCCATTAGAGAGTTTGATGTGCATCACAGTGGATATGTAATTAGTCTGAATTGTCTCTAATTTGGCCATTTTCTTGCTGCGTTGTTAGGCATCAAAGTGCATGTAAAGGCTGTCAGATTTCAAAATCTCTCTTAAGTTTTTTCTCTTACTTAATTGTCAGGGACGATTCGAATTTTCAGTATTTGGTGAGAATTGATCAAAAATATTAGTTCTTGTCTTCTATTGTGCTGTTTTAAATTTATAGGCAGTGACATTTTCAATAATTCTTCACACTTTCTATGGTTGGATTACATTGTGTTACTTTGAATATGTGTGTTTAGATAGATTGCATGTGCTGTTCTTTATTGATTATTTATTGCATATTATTTTTGTTGTGTAGAAACCATAAAAACAAACCTTATCGTAAATGCAACATTATAAAATAAGAAATAATCAATTATCTGGCTGAACAATGCTGAGATGGACAATTTAAATCAGTTGTCCACTGTTTTTTTACTATTATTGTTTTTGATTCCAAAGGCCAGACAATAAACAGACCTGAAAATGACATATTAAACTAAATAAAAATTGATTAATCAATCAATGAGGGATGGGTGCATTGTTTTATCATTTCATGACATTATGATAAAACGGTGAGTGCATACCATTCCTTCCCGTGTCGGCTTTATATCTGTGTGAACAATGATGGAGGTGATGCTAATCTTGCAGTTTATCATCCCTAGTAATACTGCCACTCAAATCTACCCTGAAGGGTGTGCAGTATCTTAAACTGAATTCCTAAGTATAGACCATTGTGGGTCTTTGGCAGAAAAAAAAAAAGCGATGAAGGCTCTAGCCGTGAGAGAGATCTCTCTATGTCCTGAGCGATGAGAGCAGGGTTTAACTGGCTGCAGGTGCGCTGGAGTTAGGCGGGCAGTATCTTTGAAGTAGCAGCCAAGTGGGACCCCAGCCCATCTCTGACCAGCCGCCAGAATAGACACATTCGTTTTCAATTAACACTCCTTCTTTCTCACATGCTGCCCCTTTGCTTTTTCTCAACTGATCTATAAAGGTTGTATGTTTTGTGAAAAGGGTAGCATTGTGTATTTTCCTGGGAACGTAGCGCCATTTTATGCTACAAGAAAATCAAGTAGCTATTTTACCTTTGATTTTTATGAAAAATACTGTCTATATCAAACATGACTTAAAATAAATTATATTTTGCAACTTGATGGCTTGAAATTGACTTCTGTCTCTTTAAGAAACTCCTGCTCTTTCCACTCAGTAGGTCCTCACAACAATTCCTATCCATTATGATCTTTACAAATGTTCTCAGACAGTGTTGGACTGAGAAGCAGACTCACAGTTACACCTAATTGCGAAGTGCTGCTGCTGCTAGTCTGGAGGAGCTGTAGAATGTGGCTGACACAGTAGATTTGAAGATTCCTCAAACATGCATGAAAGAATCAAAGCAATCAATCAATTTTACATGGCACCCCCCTTTATGCAGTTAGCTTTATATATATATATATATATATATATATATATATATATATATATAACATATATATTATATATATATTTTTTTTATAAATATATATATAAAAAAAAAATTCCCTTCTCACCCTCTGCGGGTGGTCTCTTTTCATCCTCTGAATTCGGGTCCTCTACCAGAGGCCTGGGAGCTTGAGGGTTCTGCGCAGTATCTTGGCTGTGCCTAGTACTGCACATTTCTGGACTGAGATGTCTGATGTTGTTCCTGGGATCTGTTTTAGCCACTGCTCCAGTTTGGGGGTTTCTGCCCCGAGGGCCCCGATGACCACAGGCACCACTGTGGTCTTCACCTTCCAGTTCTTTTCCAGTTCCTCCCTGAGGCCCTGGTATTTCTCCAGTTTCTCATGCTCCTTTTTCCTGATGTTGTAGTCACTTGGTATAGCTACATCCACCACAACGGCTTTCCTCTGTTCTTTATCCACCACCACAATGTCCGGTTGGTTCGCCATTACCATCTTGTCTGTCTGGATCTGGAAGTCCCACAGGATCTTAGCTCGGTCATTCTCCACCACCTTTGGGGGTGTTTCCCACTTCGATCTCGGGGCTTCCAGTCCATATTCTGCACAGATGTTCCTGTACACTATGCCCGCCACCTGGTTATGTCGTTCCATGTACGCTTTCCCTGCCAGCATCTTGCACCCTGCTGTTATGTGCTGGACTGTCTCAGGGGCCTCCTTGCACAACCTACACCTTGGGTCTTGTCTGGTGTGGTAGATCTGAGCCTCTATTGCTCTGGTGTTTAGGGCCTGTTCCTGTGCAGCCAGGATGAGAGCCTCTGTGCTGTCCTTGAGTCCAGCTTTGTCCAGCCATTGGTAGGATTTCCTGATATCAGCCACTTCAGTTATTTGTCGGTGGTACATCCCATGTAGGGGCTTGTTCTCCCATGATGGAACCTCTAGCCCCTCATCCTCTGTTCCCCTTTGCCTGAGACATTCGCTGAGCATATCGTCCATTGAGGCTTTGTCCTTGATGTATTTATGGATCTTGGATGTTTCATCCTGGACAGTGGCTCTCACACTCACTAGTCCTCTGCCTCCTTCCTTACGGTTTGTGTACAGTCTCAGGGTGCTGGATTTGGGGTGGAACCCTCCATGCATGGTTAGTAGCTTCCGAGTCTTAACATCCGTGGCCTTTATCTCTTCCATTGGCCAGCTAATTATTCCGGCAGGGTATCTGATTACTGGTAATGCATAGCTGTTTATTGCACGGATCTTGTTCTTGCCATTGAGCTGGCTTCTCAGGACTTGCCTTATTCGTTGGAGGTATTTGGCTGTGGCTCCTTTCCTTGTGACCTCATCCAGGTTGCCATTTGTTTGTGGTATTCCCAGGTACTTGTAACTGTGCTCTATGTCTGCTATTGTTCCTTCTGGGAGTGAGACCCCTTCTGTGCGGACGACCTTCCCTCTCTTTGTAACCATCCGACCACACTTTTCTAGTCCGAATGACATCCCAATGTCAGTGCTGTATATCCTGGTGGTGTGGATCAGTGAGTCGATGTCTCGCTCACTCTTAGCGTACAGCTTGATGTCATCCATGTAGAGGAGGTGACTGATTGTGGCCCCATTCTTCAGTCGGTATCCGTAGCCAGTCTTGTTGATGATTTGACTGAGGGGGTTCAGGCCTATGCAGAACAGCAGTGGGGACAGAGCATCTCCTTGGTATATGCCACATTTGATGGACACTTGTGCAAGTGGTTTGCAGTTGGCTTCAAGGGTGGTTTTCCACAGCCCCATCGAGTTTGCAATGAAGGCTCTTAGAGTCCTATTGATGTTGTACATCTCTAAGCATTCAATGATCCAAGTATGTGGCATTGAGTCATAGGCTTTCTTGTAGTCTATCCAAGCGGTGCACAGGTTGGTGTGTCGGGTTTTGCAGTCTCGGGCGACTGTGTGGTCTACAAGGAGTTGGTGTTTGGCTCCTCTGCTATTTAAGCCGATGCCCTTCTGTGCCGTACTCATGTATTTATTCATGTGACCACTTATCTTAACCGCTATGATGCCTGATATGAGCTTCCATGTTGTAGAGAGACAGGTTATTGGCCGATAGTTGGATGGGATTGAACCCTTTGAGGGATCCTTCTGTATCAGGATTGTGCGACCTTCAGTTAACCATTCAGGGTGAGTCCCATTTTGTAGCAGCTGGTTCATTTGAGCTGCCAGTCGCTCATGGAGGGCAGTGAGTTTCTTTAGCCAGTAGGCATGGATCATGTCAGGTCCTGGTGCTGTCCAGTTTTTCATACCCGAGACTCTTTCTTGGACATCTGCCACAGTGATGGTTACTGGGGCTTGTTCAGGGAGGTTGCTGTGTTCCTCTCGTAGAGAGGTCAGCCACTTTGCATTGCTGTTGTGGGTCGCCTCCCTTTCCCATATGCCTTTCCAGTATTGTTCAATCTCCAGCCTTGGTGGGTCTGCTCTGTTGTTAGTACCCTGCCATTGAGAGTACACTTTAGCTGGTTGGGTGTGGAAGAGCCGGTTAATCCTCCTAGCTTCATTCTCTCTTGTGTATCTCTTCAGGCGGCTGGCCAAGGCTTGGAGCCTTTGTTTGGCAGTTTCGAGTGCTTCAGGTATGGACATCTGGCTGTACTTCTTGTGTACTGATCTTTTCATTGCACCCCTTTGGAGCTCTGACAGTTGGCTCACTTCCCTCCTTGTTATCTTGATCTTAGCCTCTAACCGTCTTTTCCATGGTGGGTATTGGGTCTCATGATTGCTCTTATAGCCAAGCATCTCAAGGATCACTGATGCTGAGTTGTATATCAGCTCATTGGTTTCTGTTATGGTGTTGGTAGGGATCGTTCTCAATGCCGCATTCACATCTTCAATTAGACTTTCTGGTGGTGCTTCACTCAGCCGTTGTAATTGGCGTCGGGGTTGTCTGGTGTTCATTACGGCCACGATTCTCTCTCTCAGGTCAGTTGCTGCCTCGTTCAGCTCTGATGGTTCGTTCATTACTGGGGCTACATACCCAGTCTCTGGGTGGGCAGTTAACTCCCTTCTGACCTGGCGTTCTGGCTCCTCCCCTTTGCCATAGCATTTGTGTTGTACCTCGTCAATCTCAAGTTGTGACAGCAGTTGCCGTTTGCGGATGTTAGAACACTGAGCCACTAGTTGCTTAGCAGTTAGTGTTGACTGGGGATGTCGAAGTAACCATTCCTCCCACAGTCTTCGCATGTAGCCCCTCTGACTAGGGTTACTTGAGTAGTAGCATTCCAACAGATCCATGTTTTCACCTCTCGCCCATTTCCGTCTTGTTCCAGTAGACCATTTTTCATCTAGGTGCTCTGGTTCCCCAGCACCTGACGCAGACCTTGTTTGGCCGGGCGACGTCTGAGCCGGCATGTCGTGCTTATCAGTGTCTCTCATGGTATGAGGTCGGCTATATAGCTCCAAGGGTCTTGCCTAAGGACCCACACTGACAGCTCAATTGACTGTTGTAACTTCAGCCCCAGCCTGGATTCGAACCCTGGTGGTAGACTGGTGACTTACCCATTGAGCTATTCAGTCAGCTATATATATATATATATATATATACACATTACAATCAACATTATAGAAACAGTAACGGGTTATGTTGTCTAGATACTGTGATGGAGCAGGTACTGGTATCTACTTTAAGAGAAATTAAGCTTCAACAGGGGAAACAAACAATACTTCATATATAATATATAAAGTATATATTTTTGTCAGAAATTAGTTTTTATTTTTACCTTTACTAGATTTCCATGAGTGTTTCATTTGCTTGGTCTATTGTTTTAATATATTTGCTACACTCTTTCCATTTCAGTCATTTTATTAAAAACGACCCAGCCACACATGTTCCTTTAAAGTGCTGCTATATAAAATCTCCTCTGGGGAATATAATTTGTTGTTGAGCCATAATGACTAATACTCTTTACTAAATAAATGTGATCATGAGGAAAAAACAGCATTTGGAAATATTGACGCAAGATTTGAAGATATCAGCCAGGATGTTAAAGTTTGGGCACTAATGGGTCAATTAGATAATGAGGATATGATTATGATCAAATCAGTTACAAAATGGCTCAAGAACTCTGACTGGTCATAAAAATGCTGGGAAGAGTTCTAACGTTGTGTGCCAGAAAGGCAGCCTGCAAACCTGAATCAATAACACCAGTTGAGCAGTTAAAGTGGGAATGGGCAAAAAAAACTCCAGGAAGCTGCTGTGAAAGCTAAAACATTTGACCCAAATCATAAGGTTTGAATGCAATCAAACCAAATACCAGTGAATTGTGTATCAACATTTCACTAGTAGCTTTGTTGCAATTATGGCATTTGGCAAATGGCAATAATTTCATCAATCTTAACTGAAATGATAGAGGAAACAAATTGTCTAATTGTGGTTGTGTGTTTTATTAATTCTGTGTCAATATATGACTTACAGCTTTATGTCACACAACAATATTCTGGTAAAACATTATTTCGTTTCTAACATATTGTACCTCAGTGTATATAACTTAATAAATGCATTCAAACAAATCTCAAGTATCTTTAATGTAACTAATCAAATATTTTCTTACGTTCTAATTCTGAATATGAGAGCTACACCTCTCATTTAGGTTTTATGAACCTGTTCATATAGCTCAATGGCTTTGACAGAATGGCTGCTCAAATAATGAGAGGTTCTTCTATTTTTATTTAATTTTTTTTTATAAGTTATTATTTATGTGCTAAAATCATGCAAATTTCCACTCCAACAAATGCAAAAGGTTTCCTGTGTTTACTGCTTCAGGAAAAAGCAAGCAAAGGCTTGCCAGCTTTAGAACAGATAAGGATAGGGAGTTATACTAATGCTGTTGTGGCTCATTGGTTTTTACTCAGTAATGCATACACATCGAAGTGCATCTCCTCAGCTCATTAAAGAAATGAAAAAAAAAAGTATATAAGCTAGTTTCGATGGTGAGCTCTCTGTAGGCAGCCACATCTGGCTCCTTTTAGCGACAAGCGCATAAAAATCAATTTTAGTTTGGTTTCAGGCATTCTGTACCACAGACACCCCACACATATATACACACGCTGGGAGGTAGGACTCCAACATGGTGGTCACCCCCACTTCTTTCAGCTTCTGCAATACCAGCGGCCATCAAGGGGCTTTGATAAAGCCCACATTCCTGCCACAAGCAGTAGGCCTATTTACAGGATGACATCTGTGCACAACAATAGCCCTTTAAGACAATCTTAAAAGAGAATACTTCTAGAGTGGTTGTGTAGAATGGTTACAAGTAAGCATCATCTTACCTGTGAGCGGCAGTCAAAGTGATCTCACTTTGAAGGATTAAAGAGGTCTCATAAGAGAATCAATCTAACTCCCACAATATGATTAATGTTTTGGCTCGTGTTTTGCTAACGCCACATTTTCCATAGTTTTACCTAAATTCAAATGGACCAGTTAAGAAACTGCTGACATATTGCTACTATACTAGTAATAAAATGTTTGCTGAAGCAGTTTGTTTAATTGCCCAGCATATTTTTTTATACTTCTACTAAAATTAGCTTTAGTCGCATGATTTAAAGCAAAAAAATTGCTTAAATCCTCTTTTTTTTTTAATGTGGTTATTCATAATACGCAATGACATCAGACTTGTGAGTTATGACTCCAAAGTGATCTACGTGCACACTTTGTACACAGCAATTCTCTGTGTATGAAGGTAAAAATGGATTCCGCCATCTATGAATGGATTTTAAAGTGGCAGGAGATCCTTAGGAAGACCCAGGATATATTGCTGGCACTATGTTTCTAGGCTGACCTGAGAACGTCTTGGGATTCCCCCAAAGGAGCCGACCCAAGTGGCTGGAGAAAGGGAAGTCTGGACTTCCATTTATGCTGTTACCCCACCCGGAGAAGCCGAAGCAAATGGACTGATGGGGTAGCAGAAAGTATTGTCACAATTGGCTGCTACTCTTTTGATTTCTCAAGATATAATATGCTGTGAGACGTAGCTCCTTTAAGGTTCTGCAACTGTAAATTGTTTGGATCACTCAGCTTGATTCTTTCTCTTGAGTGCGCTCATATTATTTTCATACTTTTTCTAAAAGAAAACCATAAAATTAGTATGTTTGCTATCAAAATATTAAACTTCAAATAAAAAAAGGTTAAAACCGTATAATGACCATGATTGTAGTTGTGTTCCTGGTTGTACCATGGAGATCATATACTGCAGATAAAATAAGTGTTAGAAAAACAAATCAACTGATGTGAAATTCTCATCAGATGTCTGTAAAATCTTGTCCACATATGCAAATAAATCAAATCACATATGTCTATAATTAAGTCATTTACACTTATAATAGAATTACTCAGGGGGAAAGCACTGAGCGTCTGGAGAAAGAAATACACAAACGCATTTATAGAATAAAAAGTGGCTCTTTAAAAATCCTGGACTATCCCCTTTTATACATCTGGTTATTCCTTCATTCATAAGCTGCACTTTAGAATTAGACGTACATTTTCCTTTCAATTAAAATCTGATTTTAAATGGGCTATCCGGTTCAAAAATATCTAAATGTTTGTTTTAATTAGTAGCCACATAAAGAAAAAGGGAGCAAATGCATCAGAATTCAAATGGTGTTGCATGAAGATCACATTAAAGCTCCTGTAAATCCTAAAGACTACCTAATCGGTGATCTGTTCTGCAAGCGATTTAAAACAGATGCTTGCTTCCTTGTTCACGATGCATGTTTGTGTGTGTGTTCTTGTTTGTGTGTGTGTAGGTGTGTGTGCACGCGTGTTTGTGCCTCTTAGCACTCCGATAGCACAAAGAAACACATGTCCACATTAAGTGGCTTCACTGATCAAGCTGATAGGCACATAGATGAAAGAACCATGAAGGAACTCGTTCCCCTCAGGACCAAGCTAGCAGCTGGCAGCAACAATCCACTCCAAGTTGGCTCATGTTATCATTAAATATGTTTGTCAGTTTAACACTTCTGCCTACAAGGTGTAATAAATTACAAAGAAGTGATGATCAGACTTTATTTTATTGGTTTGGAAACCTTTCTTTTTTTTCTGAACACATGATATCCATTGCATTTTTTTTTGTGTGTAACTTGAGAAATTTCCCAATTTTTTTGGAGACGTCTTCAGACTGAGAACAATGAAGAACGAAGGGCGAAGAGCAAAAGTGACTGATTGCAGGACATTGAACCAAATGGGAACCAGAAACTGTGAGATGTCAGAGCTGCTATGGATTTATTTACTACCTGAACCTCTGAAATCTACCACACATACACCCGCCCGGAGCAGAACAAAAGAGAGGTGGGCGTGGATGTGAAAAAGTATGGGCATGGAGTCATAGGTCAACGACGAGAGAGAATTAGCAGTAGGTGTCTGCAAAGATAAGCAAAAGATGGAGCAACAGACAATATGACGACCGGTTTTCGGGAAAAAGCATTAAAATCAGCTGGCTCCTATTTAAATCTACCTTTTGTACTCTGAGAGCGTACATCTGCCCACCGCATGTTGGACTGAGATAGGTAGGCTGCCCGGTTTGATTTTGTCCACTTTTTATGCTGCCCTATTTCTTCATCCAGGATACAGGAGACTCCGGAAAGGTGTCCAACCTGACATTTATGCTTCACAACCTTAAAACCTTCACATGATGAATTTTGTTTCAGCAAAAAACTGCAAAAAGTAACATCACAAAGACTTCAAGATTTGAAGCCTGAAGATATTAAATTAGGTATTGCAAGACAGAATAAAAGTTAAGACTGTCTAAAATGCTTTTTCTGCAAGGTCTCTACAAATTACATTTATGAAAATCTGAATTTTATGAGGTACCTAAAAGTGTTTATAAACATAAAGGCTACTTTTGCAGATATTGATCAAACACTGTTCATACCTTTTATTCAAATCAAATTTCCAATAAAGCAGAAATAATCGTCACTGTTTTTGTGAAACAAATATATTTTAGAATTGTAGAATTTCAGAAGCAGAAAAATTGGAAACGAGAGGAAAAGAAAGGCTGGTCACTGAAGGCCATGCTCAGACAACTCATATGTTGGAACACATGCAGAAGTTGAAGCAGTTCCTGCAATGTCACTGGATTAATGGAATTAAACCAGAATTAAAGATGAATATTCATTCTTCACATAGATCTGTTAATTACCATTCCTTGATTTGGACTGGACCGATGTTCAGCTGTTAGACCTTTCCTCCCCAGAAATGTTGGCGTTGTGGTTGCTTCCTGAACTAAATGGCTCTAATAAATAGGTTGCTGTTCTTCAGTTAAACCAGTTTCCTGTTCTTCATCACTCAGTCTAGTTTCATCCTCCAAAATTGCAGATAAATCACTCAAATCTTTGCTGAAATCGCTCATGACGTCCTGTGATTCTGCATACTTAGCCATTGTTGTTTATGCCTTGACTTACCCTCATTACGTCACAACAGGGTTGACCAAAAACACTCTTGGGCTACAAGGTGGAGTCAGCATTTGACCCAATTACTATGGAAATTGCAACATTCTGCAGTGCCATGAAATATGAAATGGTGAGAAGTATGTATGATTAAAAGCTTTTGTGTGCGTTAGAATTATGTACGTGACATCATTTTAAGGCGACGTCTAAAGTGGTGGGTTCATACCGGTTGTCTTTATTGCATCTGAAACCCCACAGCTGGACTCACTCTCTGGCCGCACACAGGCTCTCTCATACAGCAACAATACAAACATCATGTAGAGAGAAATCAACACTGTCATCCAATTTTTAATTTTTTTGTTTTCTTTTAGGCAGGACATGAACCTTTAGTTCACGTCGAGATTAACGTGAAGCTTCGCCTGTGTGGCTTAACCTTCAAGGTCACTGTGTAAAATATTTAGGTATACACTCATTCACTGTGTTTGTGCTCAACAAAACTCCAAGACGTCCTGTTCAAAGATCCTTTCAAAGCTTAACATGATGAACATTTACAGTCACACCTACCAGGAGCTCTGATGCTAAGTGTTACTCTGACTCCAAGCTGGTCTGAATTAGAGCCGCTCACCCCCTTCTGCGGACCTCATACCCCGATCTAAACCTTAGACCTGAACAAATTGGAACTGACTCGAGGATTTCTGACCATGTTGAGTTAAGCTGCTCTTTAAAGTAGAGATGCGAGGGTCCCACCTGTACAGTGTTAGCAGTCTGAACCTCACACAGACAAATCCCCACCTTAACAAAGCAGTAAAATCTTCATGGGTGTTTTGACTTAAGCCAAAACTGGAACTGTTACCACTATTACTGACAAAAAAAAATCAACAAGTGATTGAAAAAAAAAAAGAAAACTTGGAGAGAACAGATGGCACTGGTGTGGAGATATGGCAGTCAGTAACTGGTTTTATCTCAAAGTCTTGGAAAGCATTAAAGGGTCACACATAAGGCCGTTGGGAATGAAGGTATAACTGTAGAGGCAAAAGTATATCCAGATGTGTGCTAACATGCATACAGAGAGGCCTAATGGAGACTATCTCTAATCACACACCGAACTGCAGAAACACATATAGAATCATTGTCCCAAGCATCTCCGCAGGTTTCCTCATAGAAAAACAGTTTCTGCACGTTCACTAAATAAAACCCAAAGCTCCTACCATCCACAGTCTGCCCTGCAGCTCCAGATAGCCATCTCCTCCCCTCAGTGGGTTCCTGTCCAAATACTCCAGCTCTAGAACTGCCCCCAAGAGACCAGAGAAACTGTTTAATAGACTTTAAGATCGCCGTTATGCTTCGAATGAAACTAATTTGCAAACTCTTAATGTCAAGTTTTCCCATATTGTTAGTAGACAACAAACAGATGAGCATGTCGGGCTTTTTAGGTTTCCTATCGAGGCAGTGAAGAAAAATCAAAGAGCCATGAGTCTCTCGGAATGGCAGCTATTCGGTGGATTACCCAACTGGAAATCAGTTTTGTTTTGACACGTCAGGTTTTCAGATAATCATTCAAACAAATTTTAATACCAAGATAGCCAAAGTAAATACAAAAATTCAGATGCCTAAGATTATTTCAAATTATATAGATATTTCAAGGTTATTCTTATTTTTGCTAACATTTCCACCTAAAAATCTAATGGCTTTTAATTGATTAGCCAGGTAGTGGAGATTATGTTTCTTCCATTATAACATTACTATACAGAACAAACTCAAAGAGGAGTTATACAAAACATTACCTGGATTATATTAATCAGCTGCAAAACGTGTATCAAGCCAGAAAACACTAGTATGTGCACACACAGTTGAAACATTAACAGTTCCTATTTTTGCAACAGAAGCACCATAATTTGTTTACATTTTAATTACAGCTGCTCAAACATCAGATATTCAGATGACTCTGACTTGAGTCAAGTTGTGATTGTATCTTTTGAAAAGTGGCACTGAAGACATGATTGCACTTTCACAGTCCCGTTTGCTTCGATATGTCACTCTCAACTGCGTAATTGCTGTGACTTTTATTAACTGACCAGCTTTGATCCTCACCTAGTCTGGAAACTTTAATAAAATAAAACCGGTAGAAGAAATCTAAATTGCTTTTGATGATTCTTGAGTTTTTGTAGGGCATCAGCAGATTCTCTGGCTTCAGTTTATGCTGTTTCGTCCGAGTTTTCTCTTCAGGTCGCTCATAGACAACAAACAGCCCAGGGGCAGTAACTCTAGATGCAGTTAAAGTGTCCAACACAGTCCAGGGCACACATGCAGCCACTGTAGAATGTGCTGCTTACACTATGAGGAATCAACATTCTTCTGTTTAAGAGCTGGTCTCGTTGTGGCCTGTGTGTGTGTGTGTGTGTGTGTGTGTGTGTGTGTGTGTGTGTGTGTGTGTGTGTGTGTGTGTGTGTGTGTGTGTGTGTGTGTGTGTGTGTGTGTGTGTGTGTGTGTGTGTGTGAGTGAGTGTGTGTAAGTGTCTGTCGCCTAGTGTGACTTTCATTTGATACTAAGTGACAGAAAAACGCAGAAGAGTAGACACACGCTATGCTTTGCATGTCCACCTGTCAATTTCAAGCAGTTACGGCCGTCTTCTCTGGAGTGACACATGTTGAATCCCTCTGGCTGGACACCGGGCCTCCCAGCAGTCTGAAGCTCTGGCTCCTGGTGTTGCAGCTCTTTGCTTGATCCAACAACTGAAACTGTGGCCTCTGAGCGACTTTTGCATACTTCACAGAACCAGGTACATGCTCACCTAAACCATCAGTTATATTTTATAATAGCACCTCTGGGGAAGTCATTGATGGCCAAATGAAAACTCTGTTTATTAGCATCTCTGATAATGTGTAAATAGCCATCAGTTTGTCTTCCATTACATTAGCAAAGTCTCTCACTTGGCAGTATACAAACAAAACTTGTTTTGAAGCTTCTATCTATGTGGTCTTCTAGAGTTTCTGTAGAAAACACTATTTTATACAATTTCCATGCTGACTATTGCCTTAGATTTTTACGTCTCTAAGGTAAAGTGATGCCTAAACCTCTGACTTATGTTTATTAAAGTTTGGATGATCCTACATTATTTGCATTTTAATAAAAAAATGACTGAGGAAATTGTTTTGGATCTAATGGAGCATGTCAGAGCCCTCCTGTAGATGTAGACCCCCCCACCCCTGACAATGTATGGTAAGCCCATAGTAACAAACCTTGGTTTTAAAATGAACAAGTCACTTTCAACTCGTAAAAGGGCCATGGTTAAGTCCAGTTTTTACAATTCAAGGTAAAAACGACGTATTCAAGGCAACAGTAATCGATACCTTCATTTTATCACAGCTTTGATCACTGCAATTTATTCTTCCTCAGAATCAGCCAGTCCTCACTCACAGGTCTGCAGCTGGTGCAGAGTGCAGCTGAGCGCCTCTGAACAGGAACGCACAAGAGAGAGCACATTACCTGACTGCCCGGGTATTTTAGAGTTCATTTTAAAATCTTTCTGTTTGTTTATATGATTTTAAACAGCCTTACCCTGCCTCACTTCACTGAGCTTCTCCACCGCTGCACTCCTGCTCGGTCACATAAGTCTGCTGACCAGCTGGTTCTGGTCATTCCCAGTTCTAAGCAACTGGGGCCCCCAAGTTATGGAACGCTCTATTTTGTATATTCATCAGACCCCTTTACTGTCCACTAAACCACTCTAAAAATGCATTCACTCCAAAATGTTCTCCTGGCTTTGCATATGGATGCATGTGTGAGGAGGACCTGAGGAGGACAAAGATGCTTTAGAAAACAATACATAGGTAGACATACACCAGCCTGTGCCTACAATATGCAATGTTCTGTGAGGGGTCATGTTGTCAAATGGGTGAGTAGAGAGCGACCCCTACTGGAGCGACCCCTACTGGAGCGACCCCTACTGGAGATTAATATTTTTCAACAAATTTGTTGAAGCTTCTTTGTCATTCCTTATTTGCCTCTAATGCCTTCTTTACATTTACATTAAAAATTTTGTCATCTTACTAAATGTTAACATTGTTAAACTATTAATTTAATTTTTTCAGTTTACTCTGAGTATTTTTTTAACTGAAATCAAGCAAATTCAACAAATTCTCGTCTTTGATGTAAATATTTATATCCAGGTATACACCTTAACAAGTTAAAATAATGAAATCACAAGAAACATTTTATTGAACTTAAAAGAAAAACTAGTATTATTATAATTCAAGTGCTTATTTTATGAAGATCATACTAGTTTCTTAGAAAATTAGAATACCAGATAATTGGACAAGACTTGAAACTTGTCAAGAAATCGGAAAGTGGCTTCTCGGCCAATTCAAGAAGGATTAGGGGCAAAAGGTCATTTCTAAAGAAATTTATAATGTACCTAGGAATATGTTCAAAATTTGAGAGAAAGAAAAACATGTTAGGCAGGCATAAGTGCAGTCTTTAAAGGATTGCTAAGCAACACTCATTAAAGCATAAAACTCTGTATAACAAATTGACCTATATTTTGTTTTTCCTTTGTAGTGGCTGACTCACAATGTAGTCTTGTGTACACCTGCTAGAAAAGCAGAAAAGCTGCTTTACAGACGAACGCTATAAGTTTAGGATTATTGAAAAGGCTAAATTATTTATTTAACTTTTTTTTTTAAATATTCCACTCATTTATTTATTTATATAATTTTGGCTGAAATGGCTCTCCATACCAAATGGCATAGATATGGAAATGGAAACTGCAGCGTTAAGAGGAAAATATGCTACGAATGTCTTGATTCCCTTTGATATGACTGAAAGGAGACTCCAGCTCGATAGAGGGAGTCACCACACTGTGTGCTACACATTGTATTGCTGGACGCCAGCCTCCAACACAAAGAGAAAGAGGCAGACAGGCCACTAAGAAGAGCTTTTGTTATTAATATTTATCCGCTACAAGCTGCAGGAGTGTTACTGCGTGAAGGACGGGGAAACTGACTCCTGTGTGTGGGATAAGGTGGGTGTGTGGAGTCCTGAGGTCCGACTCTTTTCCAGAGTGATGAAATGCAGGTTGTTTAGTTCGCTTCTCTGTGCTCGTGTTGCTCTAAACAAAAAGCTGCATAATATAATTCACCGTGTGCAACAAGAAACGCTTACAAAAACGCGTAAATAACCCTGTGGATAACTTGTTGCAATACCTAACCTTATATTTTAGCCATGCAAACAAAAAGTAACATTATGTGGCTGTGGTAGTATAGTAACTTTGTATGACTTTTAAAAATATTATTATTATTATTATAATCATTATTATAATAATAATAATTATTATTAATTTGTCCGGCAGGACAACGTTTTTCGTCCAAAAAACTAGTACCAGTCAAACTAACTTATCATTTTAGTTTTATATAATATGTCCTGGACGGTTTTCAGTTAATCTTATGGCTATAAATTACTGTTTAAGGAAAAATTACCTCCTCTTCTAAAAGAAAGAGCTTTCATTCAAACATGTCTCTAGTAAAAACACGTGAGAAAACTGATAACTTTTTATGTTTTCCAGACTAATAATAATACTAGACTAATACGACTATTATTATTATTTCTCATAATAGCAGAAATAAAAAAACATTTTTTTTCTTTTTGCCATTGATTACATAAATCAGTGTCTGAAGCTGAAATTGTACATTCCCTCAAAACAGGAGCCTTGCCGGTTTTTTCAAATATTTTTAATCTTTTTAATGTGATCTAAAAATAGAGATGAGGACAACCAGTTGTTTATCTTTATATTTTGTCTGTATATATTTTCCACGCAGTGATGGAGCCTGTTGACATGACAGAAATGCAGCCTGATAAACAAGAAGCTGTTGATGTCGCCTCGTGGGTTTCCGTGTGTCCCGGAGGCCTCTGGAGGGTCCAGCGAAATGAGACGCCCGAGTGGACTCAACAAATCTCTTCCAATACAGCAGATGATGCATGTAGGACATTCCTTTTAGTTACAGTTTCCCTGATCAGAATTTTGTGGCTTATTTTGAATTTCTAGTTTTTATAGTACTGTAACCTGTTGATTACAATGTTGGGAACGTACACAGTCCAGTCACATTAATGTGACCACCACGTACTTTCCACTTCAGAGTTAAATAACCAATCACAGAAGGCAGGTGGCAGCACAGTGCAGTTGAGCGTATATAAAGGGTGTGTGTGGGCTTCGGAAAACATTTCAATCGTTGGCGTAATGCAGAAACGAAGCGATTTATCCGACGTCCAAAAGGGCATGATCATTGGCTTTCGGGCCAAGGGTGGAAGCATTTCCGAAACGGCTGAGTTTGTGAACTGTTCGCGTGCCGCCGTGGTAAAAGTGTACCGTGCATGGCAAAATGGGACTGTCCAAAATCAACGACGTGGCAAATGTGGTGCACCACGGGCCATAGATGACAGAGGCGAACGACGGTTGCGGAGATGCGTTCGGGCAGATAGACGGGCTACCGTTGAGCAACTGACCACTAAAATGAACCAAGGGGCTACCACAAGTGTCTCCCAAACCACTATTCAGTGAACATTGCTGCGTCTGGGCCTCCGAAGCAGACGCCTGGTTCGTGCACCTATGCTGACTGGTGTTCATCGACGACGAAGGCTAGAATTTGCACGCCAGTACAGCAGCTGGACGTCCACTGAGTGGCGACAGGTAGCGTTTTCAGATGAATCGCGTTTTATGCTCCATCGGACAGATGGACGTTGGCGTATAAGGCGTGAAACCTCTGAAAGGAACCACCCTGCAACCATTGCAGGAACGGTCCAAGCTGGAGGCGGGAGCATTATGGTCTGGGGAATGTTTTCCTGGCATTCTCTGGGTTCACTGATTATTGTGGAAGGCACGATGGATCAATACAAGTACGCATCTGTCCTTGCGGACCATGTCCACCCCTACATGCGCATTGTTTTTCCTCAGGATGATGGCATCTTCCAGCAGGACAATGCGAGGTGCCATACAGCTGCCAGTGTACGTGCGTGGTTCGAAGAGCACCAGGATGAGTTTACCGTCCTCCCCTGGCCAGCAAACTCACCTGACTTAAACCCAATCGAGCATCTGTGGGACCATCTCGATCGAGTTGTTCGCGCCATGGATCCTCAACCGCGTAATCTAGCGCAGCTGGCCACGGCATTAGAGTCGGCATGGCTCAACATCCCAGAGAAGACCTTCAGGGACCTAAGTGACTCTCTTCCTGCACGTCTCGTAGCAGTTCGCTCTGCGAAAGGTGGTTATTCTGGCTTTTGACAGATGGTCACATTAATGTGACTGGACTGTGTATAAGCACAGTATTGACTCTGGCATTAGAACAATTAGTCACAAGTAGGGATGTGCCGATCAGGTTTTTTTCTGCCGATACCGAGCGATACCGATCCCCGATATCGATCAAATAGTTATGATTTATTTATTTTTTATCATAAACACTACCGTTACATTATGTGAAAAAAGAAACCATGAATTCACCTTAATTTAAACAAAAACTTTTTTAATAACTTTTTCCAAGAAGAAAACTAAACAAAACAGGCATTGTGCAAATTGAACTGCTATCAATAATACTATCTTTAACAGACTGATAACATATGAGGCTCTGAAGAGGCTTAATAATGCAAAGAGCTAAAGTAAAACCTCTCAACATTGACAAAAAATTCAAGTATAAAACTTAACATTCAAAGGAAAATACAGGATCCATTGCGAAAACAATCCTGAGTTACTGAATGAAAACTTCCTGTTAGCATGGCGGCTAGCTGATTACTGCTAGTTCTGATTGGCTGTTTCTGACTGAGCGGAGTAACAAGGAGGAGATCGATTATTTTTTAAAGATTATCTGTTACATGTTAGGACAGCGAAAGTTTTAATACGCAAGTAAAATTTATTTTTAAGTTAGATGCTGCAGCTCTAAACAGGTTCGGTGTGAGTCTCTACCAGGTGGAGCAGAAGCGGCTCCATTTCAAATATTATTAAATATTAAATATTACTACCTGTAGCGGAGCAGCGGTTCAACAGCAGGACCAGCGTCTTACATCGCAGCTCCAAGACTTAAATCATTTTACAGGTTATTTGTTTAGCTTTCTGACCGTCATGCTAATCCGGTGAGTGTTTGTAGCTGTGCTGCTTTACCTGCTGTCTGATCCTCCATGTCTTTTTACTGCATTGAGCCTCGATGTAGCCAAACTCCAATTGTTTTTATGTCTATTAGCTTCGTTGTGTTGATGCATTTTGACCTGCTTCTATTTTCCGCCGCAACAGCAAACTTCCCCATTCACTCAGTGCGTTATAGTTACACATCGCTTAGGGTTTGTTGCTGCGCGTTTGCGCCGTGTGAAGGAAAGACGAGACCAGCTGGACACACAGGCTGAGAAATGAGATGCAGGTGATCGGTATCGGTAACAGCCAATGATCGCCGATCCCGATCATCACCGATTTCACGGAAATCAGCCGATTATGATCGGTTACCGATCGATCGGCACACCTCTAGTCATAAGGAATCAATTGTATTAAGAAAAGAGGAAACATCTTGTTACATTTGTGGTAAAAACTGCTAAAAAATATTTTTGCTTTTATTTTTAAACAGAGGAAGTAACTAGATTTTGGACATTCCAAATCCACTAGTCTTCTTTCAGATTTGATCAAGTTGAAATTTGGCCAATTCTGGTCAACAACTGATTTGTTTTATTTTTTATCATCTCTACTTATAATTTAACATTTTTAATAGGACTAATATTTAGCAGTACACTATTTCTGTGTACTGTGTTTCTGCGTAATCAGGCGCATGTTTTTCAAACTCGTTTTCTCTTTCTTTCCCCGTAGCTTGTCTAACTAATCACTGTCCGAAGCTGGGCTCGCTGTGTCGCGTCAAAGTGCAGCTCAAAGCTCAGACCGATGACTCCGATGGACCTCCATCTACAAAAGAAAACGAGAAGATGGCAGTCAGTGCTGCTGCAGATTTAGTGCCAACTCCAATTCTGCGGCGTCAGGATGCTGTGCTGCAGGTGCCGCTGGGGGACTGGACAACGCTGAGGCTGGGGGAGGGTCAGTGCGATATCACTGAGGCATGTTTGGAGGGGATGAGAGCAGGGGAGAAATGTGAGGTAAGATTGGATGTTCTAGGGATACTGGATTTAGAGAGTTCCCTCCCTTAAATGAAATGAAATGTGTTCTGTCAGTTTCATCATTGTGTCTTATTGCTCAGATACAACTTACTCCCATTGGAACCGGACCAGAAGCCTCTCTTCGCCAGCCTTCGTATGGAGACCTTCCTCTCATTGCCACTGTGGAGCTCCAAGCGTTCACTCCAGGAAAGGAATCCTGGGAGATGACCCCCACTGAAAGATGGGAGTGGGTAAAATCGCACAAGGAGAGAGGTGGCGGTAGATTCAGGAGCGGGGACGTATGGGGAGCAACGGACAGCTACAGCCGGGCCCTCAAGCTCCTCATCCCCTTTTGTGGCCTCGTTAGAGAGACGGAAGACACAAACTGTTTGGAAGAAACACATCAGCTCCCTTCATCTGATCAGCTTAAAATCAAGAAAGCTGAGCTTCACTCCAACTTGTCTCTGTGCCAGCTGAAATTAAACCAACCACAGCGAGCCAGGGACAGTGCTGCTAAAGCGACTCAGCTCGACCCTGGCGCCTCCAAGGCCTGGTACCGCCTGGGCCAGGCGTGCCAGAAGTTGAACGAGCTGGATGAGGCCAAAGAGGCATTTAAGAAACTGCTGGAAATCCAGCCGGACCTGCCTGCTGCTGTGAAGGCGCTCAAAGAGATAACGAGTAGAGAAAAGGAGAGAAATGTGCAGCTGGGATTGAGACTCAGTAAAATGTTTAGCTAAAGATAGAATGTTATAATTCGAATTGTGTTTTTCCTCATCATTAGATCTAAGTGCAATTATGACACCTCTGTTACAAAGTGAAGCCTTATAACCACAAACGTGTGTGATCTCCTTGAATGGAGGTTGGGATAATAAATATTCAACGAAAACGAACGACTGACTGAGCTCATTGTCGTAAAATGATCGCCTTCAATGAACGTCTACAGCAGGGGCGCTCATTACGTTTTGAGTCTGTTTGAGTTTGAAAGGTTTTGAGTCGATCTCGGCAGCAGGTGACGAACTGATAGGACGCTGAGACCAGCACTTCCTCTTCTGATAGGCTTATCAAAAATATTCACTAAGATCCTAAACGTTTTTAGCTTCATTAAAAAATAATTATAAAAAAATCAACAAAACTTGTTCAAATTAATCATCTCAGTAATTATTGTTTCAACAAGGTGTCGCGCAATTCAGTGCGTTTCGGTTTCATTAACAAAAAAAAAGTGACTCAAAGACCGACAGAGAGCAGAGCAGGAGTTTAAATCAGCTACTCAACCACAGCTGTGTTCATGAGAGGCTTATTAATAATAATCAAGAAATAAATATCCTGGAAACCTGATATGGTAACGACTGAATGTTGTGTTTTTAATGTAATCTTTGCTCGGCTTACAGGGCGCAGGCGGTTGCCGCGGCAACGGGTGTTGGCGGTTTCTGCTATAACTGATGTATATTCGCATTTAAAATAAGTCAATAGAGTTTAATTTGCAATTTTTGTGTCTGTGTCATGAGGTAGATCTCAGGCGGCTGGTGAGAGAAAAAGTAGATCTTGGTCTCAAAAAGTTTGAGCACCCCTGGTCTACAGTGTTCGGTGTCTGGCCACAAGATGGCGCAAGAAATTAACAAAACTGAACGCAATAGCAAAATGCCGAAACCCGGGATCGAACCAGGGACCTTTAGATCTTCAGTCTAACGCTCTCCCAACTGAGCTATTTCGGCGTGCGGATTTGGTAAGGCCGCGGTTCGATATACCAAGACGTGTGATATCGTCAGGTTGAATTAGTCTGCTGTGATGACCTACTTTTGAGGAAACCTCTAGAAAATCCAGCCCTCCGTTTTGTAAACATTAAAGATTTTTCACCAACTCCAACACATCGCTACCATGCTTTTCAAACTTATTGATAGTTTCAGTAAACACCGTTTTTATAGTACTTTTATCTCTTATAATTTGTGTCTGATTAAAGAAGTCACAAACCTATGGAAATTCTTAGTTTAAATTTTCATGTGTAAATTTAATCCAGTGCTTTATTTCCAAAAGTATATGGAAAGAAAACACAAAATGTGACCAGAGGCCAGTTTTATAACCGCTGTGGTAAAAAGTAAAGTGTTGGACTAAATATTCGACAGTGATAAATCTGTTTTTCTTTTTTCAATTTTTGCATTTACAGTTGTCATGGAGTCAGCATTGCTACGAAGAGGGATCAGATAATTGTAAGTTATTCAAAATATTAGTCACAAGGAGCATGGTGGTGGTGTAGAGGTAAAGTGTGTAAACCATCTACAGAGGCCTCAGTTCTCAACACAGCTGTCACAGGTTTGAACCCTGGGCTGTTGACCTTTGCCATGTCTTCACTCTCTCTCTTACAACCCACTTTCTTGTTGAGTCAAATGTCAGTAGAGCCAAAAAAAGAAATATTTGCCCCCAAAAATCTAATTTGCACTGTAAAGTGCAAGAATCAGAAGAACTGAATGGTGACTTTAAAACATAGATGGTACTAAAGCTAATCAGTCTTATCAGCCTTCTTTTGCATTAGAAGGCAAGGATTTTGCCACTTGTAAGAATGCACTACTCATCCCTTCATCATCAGAACATGTTGATCGTTGCATAGCTGCGAAGGGGCTGGTGCCTATCTCCAGCAGTCATTGAGATAGGAGATATTTGAGCTATTTGACCTCAGATAGCTTGGTTATATCGAAGATGTTCACACACTTCTCCCACCCTCACCCCACCAAGGTTCATGATGTGAGAGATGGAAGACAAAATCAACCAAACTTTAATAAAATGCAATGGCACCTTTGGAGCTCCGACAACAAAAATGCACACAAAGATGCCGCAAGGTGAATCAGTCAGATCTGGTATACATTTTGATTACCAGGTTATACAGATTTAAGACACATGTAAGCTGCACAATAAACTGCTTTTGGAGTATTCCAGCTCGGTGTGCTCAAGTAACTACAATGATTTTGGTTATCAATTCCATCCATTTTCCTACACCCTTGTCCCTTTAATGGGGTCGGGAGGTGCTGGTGCCTATCTCCAGCTGGCGTTCCGGGCGAGAGGCGGGGTGCGCCCTGGACAGGTCGCCAGTCTGTCACAGGGCAACACAGAGACACACACAGGACAAACAACCATGCACTCACACCTAGGGGCAATTTAGACAGACCAATTAACCTGACAGTCATGTTTTTGGACTGTGGGAGGAAACCGGAGTACCCGGAGAAAACCCAACATGCACAGGGAGAACATGCAAACTCCATGCAGAAAGGCCAGGGCTGGGAATCGAACCCAGAACCTTCTTGCTGCAAGGCAACAGCTCTACCAACTGCGCCACTGTGCAGCCTTGGTTTCAATTCATCAGACCTAATTCCTAATAAGGTGTTGTTATTCCAAGATTTTGCAGCTGCAGGTGCAGACCGAGCCTGGTATGGACGGGGTTGTTCGTGCCCACAGAATATTCCACAAGACGTGCCATCATATATCATAGCAGATCATACTCACTTAATCAACATAAGCTTCAATATCTGCTGATTAACAGACATTATAGTTTGCTGGCACTTTTTTGACAATCAGATCAATATTGCTGCATGAACCAAAGGACTACAGGTAGTTTGCATTTATAAAACTTTTAAAATGTATTTTCTGTATGTCCCATTTTGACAGCACATTAAAAATTACTTCCTTTTAACCTTCTGTGTCTTTGAGCTGTCTGAAAGTGACTGGGCTGCTGATAACTGTCTCCACGCATCCACAATGAGCACCAGAGGAATGACGATCCACAGAAAATTCATGAAGATAAAGTAGAACCAGAAGTAGATTGGATGTCCGAACTCGCTGTGAACATAACCATCTCTGTGCTCTGTGAAGAAGTACAGCACTGCTCCGTATAGCTGACCTGGTGACAGAATATGTATTTAGACACAACGTGTAAATACGAGAAACTCTAGCATTATGTAAACATTGATTTTTATAGTTCTTAGAGCTTCTTACCGAGTGAAATGATCAGCTGCAGAACAAATCTGTAAGACTTGGTAGCTAAAAAGGAATAAACGGTCCAAAAACTGAACGGACCCCAGAAGGCAGCGGTCACGGTCTCCATACAAACTGTGAAGTTGTCAGCTCTAAATAAGGATAAAAAAACAGCAATAGTTTACCATATCACCTCAGTTTTATATTTTACTTACGGTATGTATAATTTTTTCAATCAGTGTCTTTAAAATGATTGTGACTCACATAACATATCTACTGTCCCCTTTGGAGTACTCCTTCCCTGAGAGAGGCAAATAGAATACAAATTACCTTCAAAATCAAGAATATATGTCTGACATGGTTTTCTTTGTGTTTTATTTTTATGGTGGTACTTACACAGTTGTGATAGGAAGCTCTGATCCCCTGGTAAAATGTCGTAATAAAGACAAAACCATCCCTCGATAACGCTATGGATGAATCCACAAACGGCAAACCAGCAGACGGCCAGACGTCTCCATGTTCCCAACCTGCCAGCGATCCCCGTGATCAGCCAGGTTACAAGTAGAAAAGCCCCAGAGACAGAGAAGAGGAACACCAGAATCTCTGACATGGACCGATCATTAGCCACATAGGAGGGGATCACCAGGTCCCGGGGCCAGAAAGGATGAGAAGTTTTTTTTGCTGAGGAGGCATCCATTATCTATTTGAAGACAGAATCATCATCATCATCATCATCATCATATTATTATTATTATTATTATTATTATTATTATTATTATTTATTATTATTAGTGATCATTTTAATTATTACTTCCCTTACTGAAAACCAATTCCAGCTCTCAGATCTTTCAGTCAGAGTTCAAGAGAATAAATGAAAAAATAAATAAATAAATAAATAAAAAGCTGGAATCAGCTGGTTCAACTCACCAGAGATGCCACACTGTTTTTGTAAGAACGTCTGAAAACTGGGCAAAATAAAAAATAATATCCAGCAGATTCCCAGCTGCTTCACATGAAAGTGTGACGCGTGAGCTCCAACACGGAAGTCTGTCAAGTTGGGGGGCGGTAAGTCATGATTACAAACACCAATGGAAAACCTGTAATTGCTGGGACCGAATGCATGAAAACGTGCATTCGATCTGACGGTTCAGATGATTGGCTCCTTGACTCGGAACATGGACTTTGCTTACGAAAAGAACCAATGAACAGGAGCCATTCTTTGCCAAATACCCTCCTCCTTTTGATTTAAAAAAAAAAGAAAAGAAAAAGCACGCTTACGCAAGAATCCTGAAACTGCGAATTTTAAAACTGATGAACAGTTTAAAAATTCTGTTGCTCATCGAGCAGTGAGTTGCGGATGTACGTAATTAAGATTTGATGTTAATTAAGTTAGAATGGGGCTAAAGTCAATCGCTGAGACTACAAATGTGCAACAAACGTAAACATATACACGAAGATACAATTTAAAACTACTAGTTTCTTTATTAATAATACAATTATAACTTATGTAGTCAGACAAATTATAAAAATGTTACCCCCAAACCGTGTCAGGGATTTTAACCCTGCCGTGACCCGGATTCGAACCGGGGTTGCTGCGGCCACAACGCAGAGTACTAACCACTATACGATCACGGCGAGCTACTGGGGGATCTGAAATGCTACTGTTCTAGCTGGCTTTATGAATCTGAGTGTATGATCATGTTCAGTGTTGAGTGAGGACAAGTGAAGTCAAACAGGAAGCAAACGTCACCGGTACTTCATAAAGAGAATTTAACTTACTGAAAAACTATTCGAAAGAAGCCTGAAGGTACACATATATGGAGTAAGGCTTACTGTAGCATGGACAAGCTTTATAGTTACATTTCACACTTTTATCGTAGTTCAATTTTTTTTGCCATTTAAACTTGATGATGTGCTGCAGTATCAATGATAATGACGGAGATAACACAGTGACAGAGCTGTCATTGGCGGAATTTATGGAGCCGTTATGAGGGTGTGGACTGAGGATTATAGAGAATCCGCGTTGACGTCACAGGATATGACGTTTTCGTCGCTCGGCGCCATTTTTGGTGTCCACAGACCAAACCATAGACATTAATACGTAGACGCTTCATGGAGCGGGTCGGCCCGTTGCTGCGATACGTAACAGCGTCCGCCATATTGAATGTGGCATATGAGCCAGTCAGCTAATACAAGTGAATGGACCGAACTTTATAAAGTACCGTTTTACAAAGTATTTTAAGTTCCATTGACACATTTTCTCACACACATTAATATATTTGGCAATCAAAGAAATTACTAAAGACAGAGTTTCTAACTTTTGATGTGATTATAATTGTTTTGGGGCATTTCTGAATAAAGAGCACAATGTTTTATTTGATAGAAATGATTCTGATCAGTTTTATATTGAAATTGATGAACAGACACACTTTTACAGTGTTTTATTTAACAATATATTTACATAGTTCCATAATTTAATGTACATTTAACATTTCAAGACAACAAATAATGTTCCTGTATTTATTTTTATACGTTATTGAGAAATTACTTGATTTATAAATCAGTCATTGTCACCATTAACTACATATTTTTCTTACTTTTTCCCAGATAATAAATATTTATTACAGTATTTCAACTCTGCTATTGACGGCAGAGTGAAAATAATTCTAACAGAGTAATTAATTTTTATTTAATTACATAAGCTACATTAATAAATTAATACTTCCGA
The DNA here is from genome assembly GCA_033032245.1 of Poecilia picta. Taxonomy (NCBI): domain Eukaryota; kingdom Metazoa; phylum Chordata; class Actinopteri; order Cyprinodontiformes; family Poeciliidae; genus Poecilia; species Poecilia picta. Next base: position 17,385,437 of record CM065359.1, on the reverse strand, counting down.
TTGAGATATTTAAAAATACACAAAACGTGAAAGAATAGAACATTTATTTATTATACTGGGAACACTGGTCACAGGCTTCAGTCTGCTGGTCCCACTGGGAGACTCAATGACTCTGAGACGTCCTGGTTCACAGGCTAAAGCCAAGGATAAAAGAGAAATTATCCAAAAGTGTAATAGAAAATACATTTTTCCTTCACATTCAGAAAAAGACATTTTCAGTTTGTTATGCTCTGACCATGTTTAGCATCTTTATAGCTAAATACCAACACGTTGAAGCTGAGCTGTGAAACAGTGACTGAAGAACAGCAGCTCCAGCTCTGATCCTGACTGATCTTTCCTCACTAAATCCTCTGGTTTTTAATTAACTTCTCTAACAGCGGTTTCTCATCAGCTCTCTCATTATAAAACAGTAAGAAAACGTTAGCTGCTATGCTAACAATCAGCGGTTATTTCGGACCAATTTAGCTACATAGGACATATTTTCCGGTTGTTTAGAAGCGAATTTCTGGCTGCAAAGTCAAGTAATTCTAATATTTCATCCTTACCTGGGGAAGATAATCCTAATGAATCCAGTTTGTTTCGTAAGACGGTTGAAACAGTCCACACAGCACAGGACTTAAGGAGCTCCGATCGCCCTGCTGCCACATGCAAGATGGCGGACGCTTTTACGTACGACTCAGCGCTCCATGAGGGGTCTAGTATTATGTCTATGGACCAAACGTAAACATAATAGAAATCCGCACGTGACGTCACGCGTGACGTCGGAGGGGTATCAGCGCCATCTTTGGTGTCCACAAGCAACAGTCTCACAGTATAAAACCAACAGTCTGCAGATTTTTTCAATACAAGTTACTTAAAATAATTTAGCTGTCCTCGAACTTGCTGCGTTATTGTCTGTAATGTCCGATCACACGACTGAAACGGTAAATAGATGGAAAACGGACTTTTGTTTCACTTTTTCCTGCTTGGAAACAACGTGAAGAGGCTAAGCTAACGAAGCTAAGAGAAGAAAACAATGTCCTGCTATCAGCGGTGAGACGCTGATTTTACCTTCTCAACATCCCAGATACCTACAGGTTTGATCGAGACATTTCCATTCTGGTGAGTGAATAAATTTGCTTTGTTGGTTTTGTGTCATAATTTATTTTGCTATGATTTTGTCCGAGTGTCTCATGATCAGTTTCTGTTGAATTCATTTAAGTGGGTCAACCTTGTTCAGGTCGACTAATATTGTTTATGTAGCAAAGTCCGAGTTTTGTCAGTGGACATCGATATAATCGAACAATTATTACATTATTGTGAAGTAAACTATTTTACTAGTGTTATTAATTAAATTAACAGCATTAATACTGATGTATGTTCTGATTTGTCCTCTTGAAGGCAAACCGACGTATGAAGGTAAACGACACATAAACCGGACCGACATGGGCGTCAATTAAAGAGGAGATACAGCAAAACCATCAACAAGTTACTGAGACAGTTTTATTATTGACCCCAGAAGAGATAAATAATGAAAACTCAGTGGAGGCAACAGAAGAGAAGAAGTTGGAGAGGCTGAGGAGGAAGAAACCAGGATTTGAGCTCAGCAAGGCTGAAGACTGAAGAGGAACAGGAGCCATTTGGGTTAAATACAGTATTAGTGGCTGTTTTCTCTCATTTAATCATTTAATGTATTAAACATCCATGAATCGTTTGATTCAGGCACTTCAAGTTGCATGTAAACATGAAAAAATGAATCACAATTTAAGTAAAAATTTGATATTTAAATATTTCAGGTAATAATTATACATGTAATGAGATTATATCTTTAAATAAATATTTTATTTGAATAAAGTAAACAATTACATAATGAAACATCTGTCAGGACTCTGGGTTTTTGGGTTTGTTTTGCTTTTCATTTTATTTAGTTTCATGTTTAATTCACTTTAGTTTAGCCCTTCATGGTCCTTTTGATATTATTAGAGGTATTTAGTGTAGTTATTAGAATTATATTATTGCTTTTCCTTGTTTGTCTGAGTCCATGTCAAACCTTTTAATAACTATAGTTTAATTCTATTTTATCCTTCTAGGTATTTCCTATTGCCTCCCTGCAGGGTTTCTAGTCATGTTTATTTCTTAATTTGATCACCATATGTTCAGTTATTCTTCCATATCCGAGTCTGAATCTTTCTTTAGTCATTCTAGTTGGGTTATTTCTTTGTTGAGATCTTCTAGTTTCTCTTGCTCTGTGTTCCTTAGTTCTTATTGTTAGATCAGCCTTGTTTCTACATCCACATAAAGTAAATCCACTGCCTGCTGTGTTTGTGTCCACCGACACATCATGACACAAACCAGATGAAAGAGCAAATCGTTTCGCAAATCTTTTCAGCAAATCTCTTCAGTAGCATCTTCCAAATCACGATTTGGAAGCTACTGAAGAAAACATTTATTACAATTATCGAATATGACTTAAAAGGTTAATAGGGGATAGTGTGCCTCGTGTAATAGCATGAATGACCACTTTTTGTATCAGTTGGTCACAAGACAAGGCATTTATTTAAAGGAGTGTTTGGAAATTGACAGCAGCTGTGAAACTCCGAGCGCTTGAGGAGGGACGAATAAAGACCAGCTGGCCGAAATTAGTGTTAATAAATCGGATCAACCTTGAGCTGAACGTCCCTTACTGAGTGGAGCGCAGGAATATCCAGGATCCAACTAGAAAACAACTTTACTGCGGTCGGTAACACAATGAAAACGCCGGTGTTCTGAATAGTTCGTTTTGGTCTGTGGACACCAAAGATGGCGCCGAAGGACGAAAACGTCATATCCTGTGACGTCAACGCGGATTCTCTATATAGAGAATAACCCTAACCCTAACCCTATTCTTATAAGAGAATCCGCGTTGACGTCACAGGATATGACGTTTTCGTTGCTCGGCGCATCTTTGGTGTCCACAGACCAAAACGAACTATTCAGAACACCGGTGTTTTCATTGTGTTACCGACCGCAGTAAAGTTGTTTTCAAGTTGGTCCTGGGATATTCGAGCTCCGAGGAGTCAGGGACGTTCAGCTCAAGGCTGATCCGATTTATGATCGCTAATTTCGGCCAGCTGTTCTTTACTATTCCTCCTAAAGCGCTCGGAGTTTCACAACTGCTGTCAATTTCCAAACACTCCTGTAAATGCCTTGTCTTGTGATCAACTGATACAAAAAAGTGGTCATTCATGCTATTACACGAGACACATTATCCTCTATTAACATTTTAAGTCATATTCAATCATTTTAATATTAATGTTTTCTTCAGTAGCTTCCAAATTGTGTCCCATTAACTCAATCTGTGTGAAATTGTTCTACTAAACTATATAGATTGGGCATATTTTTATTCCAGTTTTGGAATTGACAGCTTTTTTATTTTTTAACCAAAATTATATTTTAAAAAAATATTAATAAAACGTATTACCTCAGATGATCATCACTTGTTACCCGTAATGTTCAATTACATAAAATTCTAGGACAGGATCTATTTCATTACATGTTCACTTACCTGAAATATGTTAAATACAACAAATATTTATTAAAGTGTGATCTATTTCATAAAATTTGTCACTTTTGTGTTTAATTACACATTAAATGTTTAAAGATGGGCTCTTTCATCTGGTTTGTGGACACAAATGCAGCAGGCAGTGGATTTACTTTATGTGGATGTAGAAACAAGGCTGATCTAACAATAAGAACTAAGGAACACAGAATTAAGGAATTAAGGAACACAGAACTCAGAATTAAAGAATTAAGGAACACTTAATTTGATCACACATGGTGATCAAATTAAGAAATAAACATGACTAGAAATCCTGCAGGGAGGCTGGAATAAGAAATAACTAGAAGGATAAAATAGAATTAAACTATAGTAAAGAAGGCTGGACATGGCTCAGACAAACAAGGAAAAGCCATAATATAATTCAATAACTACACTAAATACCTCTAATAATATCAAAATGACCATGAAGGGCTAAACTAAAGTGAATTAAAACATGAAGCAAATAAAATGAAAAGCAAAACAAACCCAAAAACCCAGCTGTCCTGACAGATGTCTGATTTTATAATTGTTTACTTTAATCAAATTAAATATTTATTTAAAAATATAATCTCATTACATGTATGTTTATTACCTACGGAAGAGGATTAGGGCCAAAATTCAGTAGCTCAGAATTTTTTTTCCACCGAATTCTGAGGGAATTTTTTCTGAATTCAAGGGCTTGCTAAAAAAGAAAAAAAAAAATCACTGGGCCAAATTTTTTTTTTTTTTCAGAATTCAGAGGGAAAAAAAAAAAAAAAAGTGACCCAGACAGGCAACCAACTTCAGATACACAGATGCGAGTTGTGGCGGACAGCTACCTAACATTTTGGAGAAAGATGTCTGATTTAAGTGAGTTTTTACGAGCCAGAGGAGTTTTAGAAGCTTCCATCGCACTAATGGAAGAACAAAAGGTGAGTAAATCAAATGAGATAGTTTGGTCTCTAAATACGAGCGGTTATGGATAGTTGTTAGCATGTTTGTCAGCTTACGCGGTTATGAGAATAAGCTGATTTACAATGTTGAATCAAACAGCTGAATAAAGGATGGAACAACTGTTGATTGCTGGAATTGTCCCGTAAGTGTTTGATGCGTTTATTTTATTGTTCTTCTGTTTGAATGTTTTATAATGAAACTAAGGTTTAGCTGTATGTCAGCCACCTTCTAAATACTGTAAGATGTTTGCTGTGTTAAACTGTAACTTTAACGTTGATTTGCAGTGTAAATAATTGTCCTTTCTCATCTGTTTGTGTGCAGATTGACTGTGATGACATATGTCTCATGGACGATGCAACACTTGAAAACTACCTCCCTTCATATGGAGACAGAATTGCTGTTTTCAACTACTGCAGAAGCAGTCAGCCATTATCCAAAAGAAAACATGGACTTCTTCAAAAGCTTCGTGATAAAATGAAGAACAGAAAGGAAAGTCCAAAGGAGACGACACATGAAAGTACAAGACAGAAAAAGAAGCAAAGGGGAACACAAAAAATTGAGATTGGATGGATACATAATGATGGAAAAACTACCAAACAGGTGAGAGCGAAGCAGGGAGGTGGCACTAGAAAAATGGAAATGGCCACTGGATTAAAAGACATTCTTCAAGAAGGAAAGACCCTTTTTTCCCTGATGGCACATCTCCTAAGGGACCTGAAACAGATTTTGAGTTTGAGGTTTGGGACTTTAAACAGAACCTCCTTACTGAAGACTCTAGCCTGACTATTGCCAAAATGTATGAAGCAGCAAGACTGTCAATGTTACGCTTCTACATTGCAACAAAACCAAAAGATCCAGAAGAAGAAGATAACAGTGACACATCTGAAGTTGTATTTGTCTTGGAAAGCAGTAGCAGTGAATTTAATCCATTGCAGGTGGTTGAAGTCAGGAGTAATTCTGTTGAAGTCCTGCATAGTTCAGAACTTTTAAATGATTCAGAAATTACTTTTGGTCCCATTCTAGGTGCTGAGGAAGACACAGATGACACATTAATTTATGAGGGTTTTGTTGTTCCCCCAAGTCCAGCAAATCCAGAAGATGCAATCATGATCACTGTACGCTATGCTGACACTTTACAGGACCTTATTACTGCATTCTCTGATGACGAGATTATGAGAAAAACACTGAATGTAAAGCGCATACTTCCAGACAACACAGAAGAAGCAGGCAATTGCTCAGGATTACTGAGAGATGTTCTCACTTGCTTCTGGAATGAATTCTATGAACAATGCACCCTTGGTACAACAGTGAAAGTGCCATTCATCCGCCATGACTTTACCACTGAAAAATGGAAGGCAGTTGGGCGAATCTTTTTGAAAGGTTACCAAGACTGTCAATATTTTCCAAATAAAATTGCAATCCCGTTTCTTGAACAAGTGCTTTTCAGTAATGTTGACAGCGATCTTACAGCACATTTTCTACAGTTTGTGAGCAGTCAAGAATGTGAAGTTTTGAGGGAGGCAGTTAAGAATTTTTCTGCTGTTGACCTTGATGATCTTGTGGAAGTTCTTGACAATTATGGCTGTAGAAAAAGAATCACTCCTGAAAGTCTTCCTACAATCCTTGATGAAATAGCTCACAAAGAGCTTGTCCAAAAACCAATGTTTGTCATTGACTGCTGGAGGGAGATCATCTACCCACACCTGTCCCTCAGCCCAGAGACACTGACCAAGCTGTTCTCAGACCTGAAACCAACTTCCAAAAAAGTCTGTCAGCTGCTGAAATTTGCTGTAGATTTAACTCCAAAGCAAAAGGAAGTGGAGAATCATCTCAAAAGATTCATAAGAGAGCTGGATGACATTAAGCTTCAGAAATTTATGCGATTTTGCACCGGATCTGATCTTATTGTAACAAACAGTATATTTGTGGAATTTCAAGATATGTCAGAGTTCACAAGAAGACCTATGGGACACATATGTGGAAGTACTCTGAAAATAGCAGATAGCTATGAAAACTTCCCAGATTTTCGTTCTGAATTCAATGCAGTTCTTGAAAACAATGTCTGGGTAATGGACATTGTTTGATTCATAGTGCAATGCACTACTTTTGAAATGTTCAATCAGAGTAGAGCAGAACTACAAAGAAACATAAAAATATGTATTTTGAACTGAGAGAAAGTATTCCTGTTTAAAGAAATTGATAGAAGTTAGCTGTTTCTGTTGGAAGCTCAGTTTTGGCTAAGAATATTCAAGTTTATTTTATTATCCCTATAATTTCACATTATACAATGAAGTTTCCACAAAACTAATGACTGTTTATTACATCCAAAGCATCTCGACTTGATCTAACATCTCCAGTTGCTGGATAAAAACCTTCAACGGTAACAAGAAAAATATTATTAGAGATCTATAAAAATATAATAACTTGCTTTTAAGCTTTCTTTAATAGAACACAAATGACAGTTTAGTTAAATCACAAACTCTTTTGATAAGGAGTGAGACTTATAAATTTGTTTTTTAGTAATTGGGTCTAGAATAGATGTGGAATAAAACAAGAAACTGATTTATATTGAAACTTATGGGTCAGTTCATTTAGATTTTTTATGTCTGAAAATGTTTTTGTTTTTCATTTTAATTTTCAACACACATCTGTTAATGAACGTTCAGATGTTAGTCTTTTGTATTTGCTGTTGAATACAAAAGTACAATAGAAAAATATTGTTCAACATTTTCCTTAATTTTATAAATTTTATAAATGTTCTTGTCACTAAGTCTATTTGCTGTTCACCTGTCATCAATCAAGCTGTGAGATTGTTTCACTATGTTTTTAAATAAATCCACTTGTTCCTAATGTTATAAAACTACAGTGCAGTGCAAAAGCTGAGGTTATTTGATCAAATTCAAGCAAAATTGTCATGTTCAGAAATGAGCAATTGATCTAACAAATGTCCTTGTCAACAAGTTATGGGTTTTTTGTATTATATCAGCAATTGGCACTTGTTCGATCTCCGCATCTGAGATGACTTATTTTTGATACCACAAAAGCAGCAGTGTTCATGATCTTTTATACTAACTTACTGGTGTATACAAGGTTATTTTCAATCTGAAAGTTTGTTTTAAAAGTTAGGTCATTCTAATGGCCATGTTGTTTGGATTAGCAAAACAAATGTTTTTTGTAATATTTTACTAATAAAATGTTATTTTACCCAATACTTTTCTGTTATGGCTTTCAATAAGTAAATTAAGCTAATTTTTCATTTGAACAGGTGTAATAACCAAAAGTGAATTGGTTATGAAAAGGTTCTCACGTTTTCTGGAAATTAGCAAATACAACTTTTTAAATTATAACTAACTTAAAACAAGAAAAGTTGGGGTGGTGTGGTGGAAAAGCACAACCCATGTATGGAGGCCTCAGTCCTGAACGTGGACATCACAGGTTTGAGTCCCGGCCTGGTGAGCTGTGTTGTGTAGCTTCCTTTCTCTCATTACTGGCTTTCCTGTCTGACCACTCTTAAAGGAAGAGCAAATAAAACTATAAACAGGAAAGGTTTTGTCTTATCTAACTTCACAGCGAGAAAAAAATTGGATATGACTTTTTATCAAGAATTCCTAAATATCTGTTATCAACTGTACTATGCAAACACTTGGTGAACAAAACAATGAAGTTTATTTGTATTTCACAGAAAACAGGTTTATAAATTTATGACATTCTTTTTGATGTGTGGCCATTTTGATCACATCTCAAATATACATTGTCAATATCTTTAACAGAATAGCATTGTGTTTGAAGAAAAATACATTTTTCATGAAGTAGCATATTCATTTAACACTGAAAGTTGCTAAATACTTTGAAGTATTTCTTTTCTTAACCTTGTATACAAATCAGTGGCAATAAGCGGGTCTCTTGGTGGCTCCCAGTTGTTTTCTACCATAAGCAGACAACAAAGTTCAAAGACTGTTTCATCACAGGGATATTGGCCTTTTGGTGTACATTCTTCCATACACACATCAACCTCCTCCATAGAAACCGGTTTGAGTCTATCCTCAGCCCTGTGCAGCTCTGGAAATGAGAACATCACCACTGGTCGACCCGACGCTGCACCTCCACTTGCCCGGATTTTGTGTGAGTTCCATGTGTTCACAACATCATCCAGGTCATCCTGCATGAAATCGTCACAGTATAAATGTATGAAACTAAATATGTAATGGTAGCTTTTGCTAAAGATGAGGCTTATATTAATCAGCAGATATAGAAAGTGACCTCTAATAAAACCAAGCAACAACAACAAAATGGCAATTCTAAAACATTTTATTCTGTGTGTGAAATGATTCCCCAATCTATTGTAAAATTAATTAATGGATAAAACTTATTTCTGAAACTATACCCAAGGAAGTGTAGGGCAACAGATTCCCAAGTAATTTCAACCATTTTGCATAAAAACTAATGTGCTTAATGGTTATGTGCTGAGAAGGTGCTGTTATGTAAACTGGTAAAATAATATATAAAAGAAGAGCTTTTATTATTTCTGGTAAACATACCAGATTTGCTTTTAATACTTTTTAAAACAGAGACATTATAGTGAACCAGTAAACACTTTTACCTGAATAAGATTAAGAAAGCAGAATTGGATAAGGCTTTTATCCAAAAGGTCTCCTGTAAAGTGACCATCATCCAGAAAGGTTTGAAATAAGTTCATCCAAAACTGTGCACTCTGTTTGCGGAGGGTTGACCACCAGCCTTCTATGCGCTGGTTGGATGTACTTCTTCCATAAAGGAAACTTTTGTCCCCTGCAAAACTGTCTGTGTGGTTTTGTCTCAGAAATATCTGCATTTGTTCAACACAAATGTTTTCTGTACCTCTGTCAGCACGTATCCTCTCTGGATATCCGTTGACGCATGAAACTGTTTTCAAATAATAACTTGCAATCAATTTGGGGTCATTGTTTGTGGTATAAGCCTCCATCCATAAAACATGTCGGCTAAAACCGTCTATACAACCACTGATAGCAATACCATAAGGTTTTAGTTTATCATAGCCATCCATGTGCCAGAGAGCATTTGGTCCTCTGCAATTGTACTGACGTCTTCTCAACCGTCGTGTTCGTCTCAGTTCCACACCTTCTGGGTCCAACAATTTGATTAAATGTCTCACAGTGTCTTGTGACACCACAAATCCACGTTGAACCGCACGAAGATGTAGCCACCGATAACCTTGCATTTGTCCATTAGTCATTATTTGTTGTTGGACAAAGGCCAGCACTTCTTCGAGGTCGGACTGATTCTTTCTTCTAAACAGCCCAAGTCTTCTGCAAATTCTTTTTAGAGTTTGATTACTTAATATAGTATGATGACTGTGCGCTAAAATATGAAGGATTTATTTGTTACTTAAAGACAGTCTGAAGTAAAGCTTAATGATATCATCCAAATCTGACATTTTCTAGCTTCTTTCACTTTAAGAAGGGAACAGTCTTTAGCAGAAGGCCTTTTTTCGACAGTTTTTTGCTTTAGCAGAAGTTGAAAACAGCAATTTAATCTCCACAATTTTCCAGCTTTGCTGCAACATCACAGTCAATCTGCACACAAACAGATGAGAAAGGACAATTATTTACACTGCAAATCAACATTAAAGTTATCCTTAATAATGTAATTATTAGGTCCCTGCTTAAAGCGATTTACTGTTTTCGGGAGAATTACAATAATACAAGCAGTAAATGTTCAATCCTCTATTTTACTGAAAAAGAGGAAGGACTATATGGGTTAACATGCAAGTATAAACACAGATTTGGAAATATACAGTCTATTTAAGGTAAAAGGTATCATGCATAAAAACACACAAGGAAATATTAACAGTTCCTTTTTTATTACAAAAATTAAACATCACATTAAGTTTGAGTTAGTTAAATGAAGCCACCATTTCCACACCTGTAGTGTAGCTCAGAGTCACATGTAATGTCAGTCCTGAGCTGACAAATCACACGATGCAGGAAAATGATTCTGTGATTCTCATAATGTAACTTTTTTAAACGCCGTAACACAAACACAAGACAAAATAGCATAAATATGCACTTTAGTTGGTGTTGGCAAATATGGTGAAGGGATCCTACGATCAGATCTACAGCCGATCTACAGATCGGTGGCTGTATGACTTGCACCAGATCGATGCAAGTCATACATTTTCCATTTAAATATATGCATATATAAACGTTTCTTTCCTCCACTGAACTAAAAGTCGTACAGTTTAACACAGCAAACATCTTATTTAGAAGGTGGCTGACATACAGCTAAACCTTAGTTTCATTATCAAACATTCAAACAGAAGAACAATAAAATAAACGCGTCAAACACTTACAGGACAATTCCAGCAATCAACAGCTGTTCCATCCTTTATTCAGCTGTTTGATTCAACATTGTAAATCAGCTTATTCTCATAACCGCGTAAGCTGACAAACATGCTAACAACTATCCATAACCGCTCGTATTTAGAGACCAAACTATCTCATTTGATTTACTCACCTTTTGTTCTTCCATTAGTGCGATGGAAGCTTCTAAAACTCCTCTGGCTCGTAAAAACTCACTTAAATCAGACATCTTTCTCCAAAATGTTAGGTAGCTGTCCGCCACAACTCGCATCTGTGTATCTGAAGTTGGTTGCCTGTCTGAGTCACTTTTTTTTTTTTTCCCTCTGAATTCTGAAAAAAAAAAAAAAAAATTTGGGCCCCTGATTTTCTTTTTTTTTTTTTTTTTAACCAAGCCCTTGAATTCAGAAAAAAAATTGAGCCACTTTTTTTTTTTTTTTTCAGTTTTTTCCCTCAGAATTCGGTGGAAAAAAAATTCTGAGCTACTGAAAAAAAAACATCTGACTTTTTTTTTTTTTTAGTGGCCCTAATCCTCTTCCGTAATTACCTGAAATATTTAAATATCAATTTTTTACTTAAAATGTGATTCATTTCTTCACCTGCAACTTGAAGTGCTTGAATCAAATGATTCATGAATGTTTAATACATTAAATTATTAAATAGAGAAAACAGCCTCTTCAACTGTATTTAACCCAAATGGTTCCTGTTCCTCTCCAGCCTTGCTGAGCTCAAATCCTGGTTTCTTCCTCCTCAGCCTCTCCAACTTGCTCCTGTTCTGTTGCCTCCACTGTGTTTTCATTATTTACCTCTTCTGGGGTAAATAATAAAAACTGTCTCAGTAACTTGTTGATGGTTTTGCTGTATCTCCTCTTTAATTGACGCCCATGTTTGTGTCGTTTACCTTCATACGTCGGTTTGCCTTCAAGAGGACAAATCAGAACATACATCAGTATTAATACTGTAAATTTGATAACACTAGTAAAATAGTTTACTTCACAATAATGTAATAACCTCGATGTCCACTGACTAAACTCGGACTTTGCTACATAAACAATATTAGCCCGACCTAAACAAGGTTGACCCACTTAAATGAACTCAACAGAAACTGATCATGAGACACTCTGACAAAATCATAGCAAAATAAATTATGACACAAAACCAACAAAGCAAATTTATTCACTCACCAGAATGTTAATGTCTGGATCAAACCTGTAGGTATCTGGGATGTTAGAGAAGGTAAAATCAGCGACTCACCTCTGATACCAGGACATTGTTTTCTTCTCGTAGCTCCGTTAGCTTAGTCTCTTCATGTTGTTTCCAAGCAGGAAAATAGTGAAACAAAAGTCCGTTTTCCATCTATTTACCGTTTCAGTCGTGTGATCGGACATTACAGGCAATAACGCAGCAAGTTCGAGGCATAGTTAAATTATTTTAAGTAACTTGTATTGAAAATATTCTTCTTCTAGTCAATTTTTACTGGCGGTTGGCAAGAAACTTTAGGACAGCATTACCGCCACCAACTGGTAAGGAGTGTGGACCCCATGACAAAAAAAAAAAAAAAAAAACTATATCTTCTTAAACAACTTACACTGTTTTAAGAAATAAAATAAGGCCTCATATCCTCTACTTCCTGAATCTTTTTGTAATAACTCAACAATATCAAATCTCATCTTCATAATACTAAGGTTTCTAATTAACTTGTTTCTTTGTATCAAATAGTTCCTACAACTCAATAGAACATGCTCCACTGTCTCGTCTCCCCCGCAGTCACATTTTCCTGTCTGATGTTTCCCTATCAGAAATAATGACTTATTTAGTCCAGTATGTCCGATTCTAAGCCGTGAAATAATGATCTCTTCTCTCCTTATTCTTTCTGTTCTTCTCATTTGACCAATATTCTTTTGAATTTTATATAACCACCTTCCTTTCTTTTCTTCTTCCCATAACTTTTGCCACCTCTCTCTTGTTTTTTGTTTAATTATGCTCTTTATTTCTGTCATACTATACCTAACATTAATATCTATCCTCACCCGATTAGAACTCTCTTTGGCCATTCTGTCTGCCATTTCATTACCCTTAATCCCATGATGAGCTGGAACCCAAACAAAATTTACCGTTAGCCCCATCATATTTATTCTGTAAAGTGTTTGTTGTATTTCAATTAATATATCTGGTCTACTATCTGATTTACTATTTTTCAAACTGAATAACGAAGAACTAGAATCTGAACAAATAATTGATTTTAATGGTCTTACCTCTTCCACCCATTGAACTGCTAAAAGCAAAGCAATCATTTCTCCTGTATACACTGAAACTCCATCACTGATCCTTTTTCCTACTTTAATTTGAAACTGTGGCACAATAAATGCTATCCCTACCTTACTGGCTGTATTTTTTGATGCATCTGTGTAAATTTGAATATAATTATAATATTCATTTAAGTATTCTTGTATTACATATCTATTCATATTGTTAAATTTATCTTTGTTCTTCTTTTCTAGAAAAGAAAAATCAATCTCAGCATCAGGAAGCATCCAAGGTGGAACTGCAGATAATGGAACTGCCTGACATATATCTAACTGATTTAAATTAATTTGATTAACTCTAGAGTTTATTATCCATCCAAAGCTATTTAATTGTTTCTTTTCCTTTTCCCAGCCATGTTTAAGTACTTCTAATGTTGGATGATTATTTCTTTGTCCCTGTAAATTTGACCAATAATTTAAGGATAATTGATCCCTTCTAAGTTTAAGAGGCATTTCTCCCATTTCAACCTGTAATGCTGCTGTTGAAGATGTTTGAAAAGCACCAGTACATAGTCTTAAAGCCTGATGTTGAATACTATTTAGCTTATGGAGGTTTGAATCTGCTGCTGAATTATAAACTATACATCCATAATCCAAGACTGACCTAATTAACCCAGTGTAAATTGCTTTTAATGATTTTCTATCAGCTCCCCACTCTGTTCCAACTAAACACCTCATAATATTTAATACTTTCCTACATTTATCAATTATTTTCTTGATATGCACTCCCCATGTCATTCTTTCATCAAACCACATTCCAAGAAATTTAAATTGTTTAACTCTTTCTAAATCATGTCCATATAATTTTAATTTAATTTTTCCATCAACTCTTTTCCTTGTAAAAAACATTATTTTAGTTTTCTCTACAGAAAGTTTTAAACCCCATTTAAACGACCATTTTTCTACAGCTAAAATTGCTCCCTGAAGCTTTTTAACAATAAATTCTAAATTTTTTCCTCTTTTCCACATTGCCCCATCATCAGCAAAAAGTGAAACTCCCATTCCACCGTCTACTTCTTTAAACATATCATTAATTACCACTGAAAACAATAACGGACTTACTATACTACCCTGTGGTGTCCCATTTTCTATATTCATACTCTCAGAATAATCCTTCCCTATCCTCACTTGTATTTGTCTTCCTTCTAGAAAATTTTTGACCCATCTAAACATATGCCCATTTATACCCATTCTTCTCATTTTAATTAATAGCCCTTCCCTCCACATCATATCATAAGCTCGCTCAATATCAAAAAATATTGCCACAACACTCTCTTTATTCACTTGAGCCTTTCTAATTTCATGCTCTAAACATAAAACTGCATCCATTGTACTTCTCCCTCTCCTGAAACCACTCTGATATGATGTTATAAGTCCCTTCTTTTCCATATAATATATTAATCTTTCATTTATCATTCTCTCCATTATCTTACATACATTGGATGTTAATGCTATCGGCCGATAATTTTCTGGTTTGGATTCATCTTTCCCTGGTTTTCGGATTGGAATAATCACTGCTTCCTTCCAACTTTTTGGTAGTTCCCCATCCTCCCATATCCTGTTATATAATTCTAATAAAATACTTTTAGAAGATTCACTTAAATTACTAATCATAACATAGCAAATTTGGTCTTTTCCTGGAGCTGATAGCTTACATTTTTTGAGTGCCCTATTTAGTTCATTTATTGTAAAATACATATTCAATGGATCATTTGTATCTTCCATTTGTTGCAATAAATTCTTGTTCTCCAATATTGTCTTTTGCCTTTCTTTTTTCCCTTCTTCACTAATATTTTCAGAACTATGAATTTTAACAAAAGTCTTTGCTAACATTTTTGCCTTTTCTCTATCAGTAACTGCGGTTATTTCTCCATCATTTAGTATTGGACATCCACTTACTCTCTTAATCCCATTCATCCTTTTAATTGTTGTCCAGACCTTAGAAATAGCTGTCTCTTTCCCTATTGAATTACAAAAACTTCTCCAATAATCTCTTTTTGCATTTTTAATAATCCTCCTTACATTTGCTTGCAATTTCTTGTATTCATTCAGATTTTGAAAATTATGATTTCTTTTTAATAATTTGAATGCTTTATTTCGTTTCTTTATAACTTTAGTACATTCTGATGTCCACCAGGGCACCATCCTTCTGTCTCTTCTCCCGCCTTCCTTCCTTATAGCTTGATCAGCTGCTTCATAAACAGCATTACTTATAGAAGTATTTAAATCATCAATACTACTGTTCATGTCTACCTTTAACATTTTTATTTCACTATTTTCCCTAAATTTTCCCCAGTCTGCGGACCTAAAAGACCACTTCTTTATTCCTTTTATACAATACCTCTCTATATTTAACTTTACTTCAATCCTAATAGGATAATGATCACTTCCTATAGTTGTTTTATTTAAAACTTGCCACAAACAAACACCTGCTAATGAATTTGAAACTAATGTTAAATCAATTGCTGATTCTGTATTATCTCTAAAATTAATTCTGGTCCCACTTCCATCATTTAAACATACTAAATTATTAACATCCATTATTTCTTCTATTATATCCCCATTTTGATCATTATGATGACTCCACAAAGAGCTATGCCCATTAAAATCCCCACACCAAATAACTTTACCCTCTAAAAATACCCCAATTTCCTCCATTAAATCTAATGATAGTCTTTTACATGGATTATAAAAGTTAATTATTTTAAATCTTCCATTTACTGTCCAGATTTCAATAACAATATATTCTAACTCTCTTCCTTTAGCTAATAATCTAAATTGAATTCCTTGTTTAATAAATATTATACATCCTCCTCCAGATCCTCCCTCTCTGTCTCTTCGAATGTTTTCATATCCTTTTATAACAAAATCAAGATTTGGTTTAAGCCATGTTTCTTGAATACATATAATATCTAGATCATCTTTACAATCTCTAATAAATCCTTTAAACTCCTGTCCATTTGCAATAAGGCTTCTAGCGTTCCATTGAAAGATAATCAGTTTTTATCTTCCTGACCTCCGACCTTTCCTTCTGCTCCTAACCTTGTATTTATGTGTTCCCAAGATATGTCCTTAATACCAAAAAACCTCTCTGCCCCTTTCACAATTATTTTGATTTTCTCTGTTTTGTGCTTAACTTGATCTGTACAATTAATTACATATGCAATGAACAACAGAATCTTTTCAACTGTTAACCCAGTTTCAATTCCACTCTGTTTCTGTTCTGTTGTTGGATTCGGTTGAACTTTCCTTATAATTTCCTTAGGTTTCACTCTTTTAACAGCTTCAGCATAACTTATATTATTAGTAGCTTTGACTTGTTCAATTTCCATTGCTTTCCTTCTGACTTCACATCCTCCATAAGTCACCCTGTGTTGTCCTCCACAATTACAACACTTATCCTTCCCATTTCTACATTCATCATAATTATGCTCTCCTCCACACTTTGGACATCTTTGTTTTCCCCTACATGCTGCTGCAATGTGTCCATATCTCTGACATTTGTAACACCTGAGAGGAGGAGGGATATATGGCCTTACAGGAAAGCACATACACCCGACTCTGACCCTTTCAGGAAGACCTTGTGTTTTAAACTCCAACATTACTGAGAGGCTTTCCACTCTTTCACCTTCAACTGTTCTCATCAATCTTTTGATTTTACTTACTTCACCCCCATTAATACTGTGTCTAAGTTTTTCTAGATCTTCTCCCACTGGGATACCTGTGATCACCCCTCTTACTACTTTATCGTCTCCCAAAATCTTTACCTCGGTAATCAGTTTTTTACAAATACTTTGGGCGTTCATCACCTTGTTTTTCTGTTCTTCATTCCTCACTGTGATCAACAGATTCCCATCTCTCAGAGTCTTAGCAAGTGTCAGCTCTCCAAATTTCTTTTTTAATTCTCTTGATAAAGCTAGCGGACCAAGTTGTATTCCTTCATCCTCCTTCCTAAATCTTATGATCAATTTCGTTTCCTGCCCACCGATCCTCTTGCAAACTGCGTTATTTTCATCTGAACTATTTTCTTCTAGGCTCCGTTTGCTCCTTTGTGTCTCCAACAACCTTTCTTCTTTTCTACTTCGTTCTCTTTCTAATCCTCTACTCCCACGTACTGGAGTCCATTCACCAAAATCCATTTCATCATCTCCCTCATCCTCTACTTGAGTCGCCATAACAGTCCAGTCACAAACCAGTTTATGCCAACCGCCAAGATCAGCTATTTTTGTGTCACTTCTGCTCCGTCAACTCCGCGACCTTCTGGCGTCCCGAACAGCAGCAGCCAACGCCGTATTGAAAATATCTGCGAGACTGTTGGTTTTATACTGCGAGACTGTTGCTTGTGGACACCAAAGATGGCGCCGATACCCCTCCGACATCACGCGTGACGTCACGCGCGGATTCTCTATAAGGATAGACGCAAGTACACCTCATGCGCCGCTCTCGCCTATTGTCGCTGACGAGATTTAGGGCGGCCATCTTGGAACTGTAGACCACTCCACTCAGCGTTATGTGTTTAGCAGGCAATATGAAAATATATATATATATATAAAATTTGTCACCTTTATTGTTTAATTACACATTAAATGTTTAAAGATGGGTTCTTTCATCTGGTTTGTGTCATGATGTGGCAGTGGACACAAATGCAGCAGGCAGTGGACTTACTTTATGTGGATGTAGAAACCCTGCAGGGAGGCTGAAATAAGAAATAACTAGAAAGATAAAATAGAATTAAACTATAGTTATTAAAGAAGGCTTGAGATGGACTCAGACAAACAAGGAAAAGCCATAATATAATTCTAATAACTACACTAAATACCTCTAATAATATCAAAATGACCATGAAGGGCTAATCTAAAGTGAATTAAAACATGAAGCAAATAAAATGAAAAGCAAAACAAACCCAAAAACCCAGTGTCCTGACAGATGTCTGATTATATAATTGTTTACTTTAATCAAATTAAATATTTATTTAAAAATATAATCTCATTACATGTCTTTTATTACCTGAAATATTTAAATATCAAATTTTTACTTAAAAAAAGTAAAAACTTGCAACAATAATGTAATAACCTCGATGTCCACTGACTAAACTCGGACTTTGCTACATAAACAATATTAGCCGGACCTAAACAAGGTTGACCCACTTAAATGAACTCAACAGAAACTGATCATGAGACACTCGGACAAAATAATAGCAAAATAAATTATGACACAAAACCAACAAATCAAATTTATTCACTCACCATAATGTTAAATTCTGGAGCAAACCTGTAGGTATCTGGGGATGTTGGAGAAGGTGAAATCAGCGAACCACCGCTGATACCAGGACATTGTTTTCTTCTCGTTAATAGCTTAGCCTCTTCACGTTGTTTCCAAGCAGGAAAATAGTAAAATGAAAGTCCGTTTTCCAACTTTTTACCGTTTCAGTCGTGTGATCGGACATTACAGACAATAACACAGCAAGTTCGTACCATAGCTAAATTATTTTAAATAACTTGGATTGAAAAAATCTGCGAGACTGTTGTTTTTATACTGCGAGACTGTTGCTTGTGGACACCAAAGATGGCGCTGATACCCCTCGACTAGAGCAGTGACGTCACGCGCGGAAGCTCTATAGCGCAGTAGACATCAAGGGTGAGGGACAGGAAATGCGTACTGATTCAAATTTACTTTCCCACAGCAGCTATAAAATGTCACGGTAACTGTCTATGAAGAACTCTGTTGACAATGTAGGTACAGGTCCCATATGGTCTAGCGGTTAGGATTCCTGGTTTTCACCCAGGCGGCCCGGGTTCGACTCCCGGTATGGGAACATATTTTGTTTCTTCTAATATTTTTTACAATATTAAAAATACGTAGCACTGAAAATATTTTGGTTATGCTGCTAATTATTCACAAAGTTGGTAAGTTTAATCATAGACATGTGGTTAATTATACTTCGATGTGGCAGAGGAAAAATGCAGTCATGTGACTTACGATGTCATGTGACGCCTATACGGAAGTCTTGAGTGGATCTGGTGTTGATGGTAGCCGCGATTTCAACTGTACGGGAAACACTTCTTTCTAAACAGCCGACATGGGTGTATTGAGAAAAGAAGAATCTTGTCTTTTGTTGGATGAAAAGCTGCTTTATTTTATGGATCAGCTCGAGTTACTGGAGGAGAAACGAAAGACTCTGAACTCACTCATCGAGCAGGTAGAAAAATCATAGAATGTGAATCCACATTCGCACTCTTAAAAAATTAAAAATTTTCAGAAGCAATTGTATTTGTTTTAATCTATTAGTTTGTGTAATGAACTAAGCTGTTAACCAAAGCCTGCTAGATATTGCAGAACAATGTTTAAAACGATTTAAATCAGGAAAATTGAGCATTTTATGAATTTAGTAAAATTACCTTTTTTAATATTACCAGAAAACATTTAAAAACCATATTTATAATTGTTGAGTGATTTAGTGTTTGTTTGCAAAGTACATTAGTCATTGTTGAATAAATATGATATAGATACATGTACATGCAACTGTTTATCACCCGGCTCACTGAGTGCTTAAAATTATTCAACCTCTTTCCAACGTACTCTTGTACAGATTCTTATATTTTTACTTCTGTTCTCTACTTCTATGTAGGGATGGTTCTCCATAAGCAAGGCCCGTTATTCTATGGGAAACAAGCAGGTTTCTGCTCTTCAGTTTGCAAACGAGATGGAGCCACTGGTTTCTGTGCATGTTAGGTGGGGAAATTAGTAAATGCTCTTAAAGTCAAAAGTTTTTGCATTTTCAGTTTCCGCTAACGTTTTGGTTTGTGTATTTCTGTGTTACAGAACCTTGGAGAATGATGAAATAGAATTTTGCGCAGAAAGATCGTCACAAAAATGCAATGACGAATTTGTAAAAAAACCAACCCCAATAGAGGATATTGGACCTCAAGAAGAAGGTGATGCACAGAGAAAAATGTGTTCTGGCGATATTTACTATAAACCTACTATAAACTCTTTTATTTTTATTTTACAGGCATCAGACGAAGAAAAACTACAAGTGATCCAGCAGAAAAAAAGACAAGTGAAGATATAAGCAGTGAAAAATCTCCTGAGGTAAACCCAGGCAGGAAAAGAGACCATAATCCTCAGCAGGACCCACTAAAGTGGTTCGGGATTTTGGTGCCGCAGTCTCTGAAACAAGCACAGTCATCATTCAAACAAGGTATGGCTTAAAATCTTGGACATTTTTGTGCATTCACACTGTACAGCTTACTAAACACACACCGGTATATTAGCGAGAATAATTGAAAACATGAACCTTTGGATCCACACAGCAAAAATGCCGGTGTTGAATTAACATCCAAAAGTGTTTATATGTGTCCAAGTCAGCAGGTGTTAAAGTAACACTTTTGAAAATGTTAAAAAAATTGACACCCATTTTTTTGTTAAATTATCTAGGTATAGGTCTATAATACTGAAATGGGTTTAAGAAAAGTTAAACTTTCCATTTACTACATCCAGTTTTAATATTTTTCCACTGGATTTAATTGATATTGACACCTTGTGGGGTCATTTATTTACATTTTTAACACCACAATATGTTTTTGATCAACACTACACTGGTGTTACTTTTAATATGTTTCAACACCGTTGTAAATTTTAATTTGACACTGTGTATTGTTGAATTTAACACCAGCTGACTTGGACACTTTTGAGTGTTAATTCAACACTGGCATTTTTACTGTGCACGACGATTGTATAATGTAAATATAAATTCCATTGAATAATTTGCGGCTCTTAATTGAGTTTCTTCTGTCTGTTCCAGGTCATAGAGCTTTCAGCTGAGATTGCAGCTCTCCAGATTGTGGTTGTAAATGCCAAACAAGAGCTGAAGCGCGACTTGAGAAACAATGACGGCTCGACTGGTCCTGAAGCAAAACCCTCTACTGGATTAAATGAGAAGGAAGCAGATGTTCCTTCAGCAGATGAGAGTTCGTAGATCACAACGTCAGAATCAGACGATTAAAAAACGTTATTGCTGGATTTAAAGGATGGAAATCACAAGCTGGACAGTTCCTGCTTCATTAATTAAGTTCGTTAATTTTCCATGTTTGTGCAAATATGTAACTTATTTGAGTTTTATATAAATGTGTTGGAGTTTGTAAATTTGTCCAAGACTTGTGAACATTCTAACAAATTGCCATCACAGCTTAAATAAATGTGGAATCAGCTACATTTTGTGTTCAAATATTTTATATCCCTTTACCATTAAGGTAAGTGATAATGAAATTGTTAGGTTGACATGCTGGTGTAACATTTTGTAATGTTTCTTCACTGATTACAAACATTTGTAGGTAAATTAGAGATGCTGAATGAAACTTTTACTGAATTTCTTTATATGATTCATTCTTTTTTGGTTTAAACATGATATCAATTTGTACATTGATCACACATATCATGATCACTGTCTTCTTAAAAGCATCTTCCCTTTTGCTCTCAAAACACCCGTCATATGTCAAAGCACAGAACCCTTATGTCGTATACCAAACATGGTGAATGCTTCCAGTTGTGCAGCATTTGGTCTTGATCTTTTTTTTATTCCAACAAAATAATCTCAAAAATTCTCAAGATTATTTTCACTAAATGTCTGTTAGGTCTTTAATTTGTAGTAGAACATAAGTTGCCAAAGTGCTTTACAAAACAGTCTAAACACACATAATGCATGAAAACATTGTAAATCATGTGATAAAAGTAAGCAAATGCTATTTGTTCTAGTGACTCTTTTAGAATTAAAAGCCAATTAAAGTAAAATTTATCTTAAAGCATTCATTTTAAAACACAACATTCTCAGCCCTCCTTATTTTGAGTGGTAAACTTGAATAATTTTGGTAGAGCAACTTCAAAAATGGTAAATCCTTGATTGCCTTTAAACTATTTTAGCTTAGATCTGGAAAGTTAAAGAAAAACTTTAGCCGACAATAAAAACTCGAGTTGATTGTTCAAAGGAGCTAGGCAATAGAAGTAATAACTGGAGATATGTGTTCCTGCCATTTTGTGTCTGTAAGTAGATGGGCTACTGCATTCTCAATCTTAAAAGGCCTAATTTAAAAAGCTCAATTTCATACCAACTGCCAATTTGTGTTCAAAATACCACGTCTAAGAAATTCAAACTACCTCTATCAATATTGCATAGGAAAGTGGTCAGAAATTCAGTTGAAATTATGCCAGGATGTCACTAATAGCTAAAACTCTGCAACTCGTCAAGGAACATTTATCAAAAATAGTGGGGCTATAAATTTATGGTGTAATTTTGATTTCAAGCCATAGCTACTTAGTCTTTTTTTTTAAGTTGAATCTGTATTGGTTAGTTTGCCTCACTGAAAAAAAAAAAAAAAGAATGAACACAAAAAAGTTCAAATAAACAAATTTTTATCATTTGACGAATGTATGAAAACGCATGACCTGCGCTGCACATCCTGATCCAGATCGGCTATAGCGACCAACCAACAGCGGGTCGGCTGTGTGTCCTGCCTCCTCCATGAAGCTCTTCGCTCCGTCTCCGCTTCACTTGCGTCCGAGCGGCGGATGGGAGCCCTGGAAGCGCGGATGTTGCCTCACGGTTATGTTATTGATGTTTCCAGACATCCTGCCGCTGCGCTGCTGCTGCTGCTGCTGCTGCTTGTGTAGCTCAACCGTGGCCTATTTTGGATGCGCAAGCAACGGGAGCCCTTCCAGTCCAATTAGCTTTGTGTCTGTGGAGCGATCATTTTTCTACGCGTGATACCGGGGCGGTGGGCGGTGGGGTGGGTGGTGGTGGGGTGGGGGGGGGTTCTGGGATGTAAACACGACGGCTTGCCTGCGCTGATGATCTGGGGCGAGGTGAGGCTGATTCCTCGGACTCGGATCGCCAGCTGATTTCACTCCGGAGCAGAGCAGCTGTTCGCTCCAATGGCGTCAGTTTCGAAAGTGTCTATCCTGGATTATTTCAATATTGTGTTCGAGGGGGAGAATGGTAAAATCGAGTCCAACTGTAAGGCTTGTGGCACCAGAATCCAGGCGAAGCGGAGCGTTACGTCCAACTTCGTTACACATCTTAAGGTAATGTGTCAAAATCCTATTGCAGAAATAGATGAAATTATGTCCGGTGTGATCAGCTGGTCCAATGTCTCTGCATATATTCAATTGCTGGATCAATTGCTTTTGTGTCATTGAGAGCTTATTCGTTTGTCCACTAAAATTGACACTTTCATGCTGTTCTCTGACACACATTAAGCATGTTATCCAATAACACCTGCTTCTCTCCCATTCAGCGTAAGCACCCAGCTATGTATGATGACTTTGTGAAAAGGAAGGATATGAAGAGAGAGGGTTATTCCTCTGCTTGCCTGCACAGTTTCACAACCAATGGAGGAACCCCCCGCTTCACACTCCCTGTAACAACTGGAACAGGAGGAGGAGCCCTAGTGAGTGTTGGAGGAGTGGGCACCCTTGAGGGAGGAGGAGGCCCTCGAGCAGGGGTGACTAAGTTTGACAACATGACCCCCGTCAGGTATGTGTTAATGTCTGTCACCCCTTGAAATAACGCTCCCTCTGAAACCCCTCAAATGGAGCAGAGCAATGAAATCCAAAGTCAGTACAAAATGTAAAGTTTTGACACTTTCTATCTCTTTGGGATTATGGTAGGTTCTCATCTCCGAGGCATAGCTAAGATGATCGTGCATGATCTGCAGCCGGTGTCTATTGTGGAAAATCAGGGCTTCAGGGAGTTGCTGCAGCTCCTGGAGCCCCGATACACTCCTGAGCCCCAGCACTACATCCAGGGACAGCTTCTCCCTGCCTACGCTTACCAGGCTCAGCTGGCTATACGTCAAGCCGTTGCATCAGCACACACCCTCAGTCTCAGCTTAGATCTGTGGAGGAGCCAAACTCAAACTGCTTCAGGGTGAGTTGGCAACATAAACCCTAAAAACAAAAAATAAAACAAACCAGCAGCGTGGTTAGATTGCCCAACTGTGTGGCCTACTTCTTTCTTTTTCTTTTGCAGGTACCTCGGTGTTACCTGCCATTATCTTGCATCTGACTGGCAGATACGTTCTGCTCTCCTGGCCTGCCTCCCACTGACTTGCAGCAGCTCGGCGAGCCGCGTGCTGGCAGATTTTGACGAAGTGTGTCATTCTCACGGCGTGTCAGGGAGAGCATTTCGCGTCGTTGCGGACCCTTTTCCGCCGACGTCAGCGACGAGGCCATGTTGTCTTCCTGGCTTCGTGCTTCCACCTGTTCTTACCAACGGGCAAGATGATGATCCGACAGATCAAGTGCTGGACAACGGAAACAACGCAGAGCAGTGGATCAGTAATGGCCACAGGTGTAATGGAGAGGAGGAAGACTGGGGGGAGTCATGGGAGCAGGGTTTGGGCGTTTGTCGGGTAGACTGTTTCTCTCGCTCTCTGGAACAATGTGTCAGGGAGGGGTTGCGCTCCTCCCCACAAATTTCCTCTACCTTGACCAAGGTCGCACGTTTCTATGACTACATTACCTCTGCTGTACCTCCTGAAAAACTCATCCAGGTGTTTGACTGGTGGTTGCCTGGGGGAACCCGAAACCTTCACAATACTGCTACAGACTGGGCTGCTCAACTTAAGGCAAGTAATAGTATTACGATGATGAATAAAGGAACTTAAATATTACATACAGTATTTCACCATATTGTAGCTTCCCTTCTGTTTAATGAAGGCCATTTATTTTTGCATACACTAACAAAATGTTTCTGAGAGTGCTTTATGGAGGATCAAAACTGGTTTAAATTCAAGTACATTTATAGACAATCTGATTAAACCACAATCCAATCCTGTCGAATCCTATTCAGTCCAATTCAATCCCATCCAATCCAATTAAGATTAGTCTTTCACTGTAATCTAATTCCTTATAATTACATTTATGTAATGCCAAGTCGTAAAAGGTCTAAATAAAGAAAACCAGTGGATTGCATTGAATCTTTAATTTGATTTCAACCTTAGACATCACAGAGTAGTGGGTAGCTTTGGAGAGTAAAATCCTCCTTTTCGCAGAATGAGATGCTGGCAGAACCTGTCTCAGAGACAGTGAAATCTTTCAACTTCAAAAATGTGGATTTTCAATCAGAATAGACTCTTTACATAGTCTTCCTACACCGTAACATATTGTATATATTGAGATAATGCGATTGTAAGAGCTTAGATAGTCAATTATTGACAGTGCAACACACCTACCCTTTTCATAACTAATAGTGTTTAGATGTACCAGAAACAGTACGATTAAAATGTGCATGTGTCCATCAATAATGCAAATTTACTGACATATGATCTCATAGCTGTTTTGTTTCTTCACCGTTTTTTTTCCTACAGGTCTTGCGGCGGCTGTTGGACTCAGTGGAGTTCCTGGAGGAGGTGAGCGGTCCCGGGGAGGTAACGTTGAGTAGCTCAGAAAGAGCCATGCTGAGGGAACTTACTGACATTTTGGAGCCCTTCACTGAGGCCTGGGACATGGTGCACAGAGACGCCCAGAGAGACACCCAGCCGGACAGGCACGTGTCCATCAGTTTGGCTCTGCCTTGTGTTCTTGGTCTGCGTAAGCACCTCTCTGAGACATCAACTCCCCACTGCCCCGCCCTCCTGCTCGGCCTAAACCAGTCCCTGGAACGCCTTCTGGCTCCGATCCTGGAAAACCCCTTGTACATTACTGCGACCACCCTGGACCCCCAGTTTAAACTTACTTGGAGCAGCAACCCCGACTGGCACAAGCAAGTTCTCCTAGAGGAATTATCCAAACATTCCACAGCCTCTCCCCCGGCCGACCTCAACACAGACATTAGCCCTCAGTCCCAAACTCTTCCTACTCCATCGCCATCCCCGGTCTCCTCATTGTCTCGCCCCTGCAAATTGTTCTCTTTTATCAAGCAGAGACCTGCGACACAGGCTAAAAGCCTGGAACAAGAGTTATCTGTCTACCTTCACGAGGAGCCCACAGATGAAGAGGCTTTGCATTACTGGCGCCGTAAAACCATTGACTTTCCTCTGCTAGCTCAAGTAGCCAAAAGAGCATTTACCATACCTGCTTGTGACACTGTGGTGGAGAATATCTTCTCTGCAGCCAGGCGCCTCCTGTTGCCAGAGAGAGGCCAGATCCTACCAAAGAACTTGGAGACACTCATCTACCTCAAAGCCAACTACAAATTGTTGTGGACTTAAAGCTATGAGTCGGCCATATTTTATCTGAAGAACGTCTGGAGGGTTTTCAGTTTTAGAAACGCGACTTCTTTAATAAAAAATATTTGTCGCTGTGAAGAGACCTGAGTGAGCAACGTAGTAAATTACACACCTGCTATTTTGAGACTGAAATAACTAGCTTCCTTTCTTAAGTATGGTTTTAGACGTGGATATTCTGCAAATGGGTTTTCACACTATGAACTGTTGAAACATCTGAGATCAGATCAAGACTAAAATACTCTGTCTGTCCTTATTTTGCCGTCTCAGGATCTGCGGACGACCACCAAGTTCCTATAGTCTGTTTCCAACCTTTGCTTAGTGAATTATCCACTGGATTTTTGCCTGCAGTCAGGAGAGAACAAAAGTTTATTTGCTGTCCAAACAGTCATGATAAAACATAAGTTTACACTTAGGAAATAGGGAATAACTACATTTAATTGTTTTCCATAAAATTTTACCAATTTTTAACATTGCTGTTGTTGAATCTTGACCCACTTTTTGGTTTTTGTTGTCACAGTTGCATGATAAAAATAGCATCACTTTGTTTCCAGCCTTAAATCATCCACCCCTTCCTGTCACAATCTCCCTCGCGGACTTTTCTTCCCCCCTCTGCATCCAAAGTAATTGTTTGATCGGTCAGATTTTAGTGGGTGTTTTGAAGTGGAAAACAACCTGAGCTACTCAACCTCCAGAAACCTGCTTTTCTGTCAGTGAAATCTAAGCTATAACTCCTGGACGTTGGTGCAATTTGCATTCGATAGTTAGAAAGTGTCTTAAATGCTTTCCATATGTGAATTTTTTTTTCTCAATTTGGAAACGGTGGTTGTTAATGTATTTCTAAATTGCCAGGCGACCTTTCTCAGATTGATGAGTAGAAACAATTGCTTCTTTAAAGTCTTTGCAGTCTGCCAAAACTGCTATTATGCAGGCAATAAACCTTGCTTAAAATCAGATATATACTGTATATAAATGCTTGTGATTACAGCTTCTCTTCTTAAATCCTACACAAGGAGCAAGGATAAATTAAATTTTCCCAATATTATATTGACAGTAAGGCTTGTTTTCTTTGTGCTACTCTACTGGCTGCTGGTCATTGCTTCATTGTCACCTGAAAAGGATTGCATTCACTGCAAATCAACATATACATCCTCAATTACTGTAAACCTTAACACCAGGACATCAGAAAAAAGGAATTTCAGTTTTAAACACTGAGGTATGTTTTGTCAAAAACAATTAAATAAAAGTAGAA
The DNA here is from genome assembly GCA_033032245.1 of Poecilia picta. Classification (NCBI taxonomy): domain Eukaryota; kingdom Metazoa; phylum Chordata; class Actinopteri; order Cyprinodontiformes; family Poeciliidae; genus Poecilia; species Poecilia picta. The sequence continues at coordinate 17,357,814 of CM065359.1, read as the reverse complement.
GGAAGAGTCTTTAAATGTTTAAACATATCATAAGAATGTAGGTATGCTCCAATTTATCTTTTCTGTTTTATTCTAAAACAGGCTTTGCTTTGACTCATGTCATAGCAATGGTCTCACGTCTGCTTTGGAGAGCCCTGACTGTATCAGAGTGCGTTATCCTTTATTCGGGGAAGGACCGGCGGGGAGGCAGGGTAATTGTAATAGTGCCATTAAAATAAAATTTGAGTCAGCAGGCAAGCGGCTGTAACAGCCAACAGATCAGCTTTCTTCTCACCATCAGGTAGGCTCACAAATGGGCCCCGCTAGAAAAGGAACGTTCTTAAGTTACAGCAAGGATTAAAATCACCAAGTCTGAAAGTGACCACATGCAGAAGTAGCTTTGTTTCAGAACAGCTGCTGTTGTTTCTATGAGAAACCACTTCAGAACGAATTCCTTCACGGATAATTATTATCAGAGGTTGCTGCTATCTCAGTGATTACCACCACAGGACGCCCCCTGCAGATGAAGATGTGGCAGCCAAGATATGTGCATGGGATGTGTCATTGTGTTCATCTCGGAGATGTGCTACAAATGCTCACTCTCTGGGTGTGTTGTTGTTTGTGATTGTATCTGGAGCAGCTTCAAGCATCTCTCTCCTGCCTGCGCCCTTCCTCCCCCCCCCGCCCCCCCAGACTGTGACAGCTCATCCATTGAGTTAGGCGACCGGGGCCGGGATGCGGCCCTATTGGTAATTGCCTCAGAAATGAATTACTTGGCAGAGAGCTAGACAGAGGGAGGGAAGGAAATTGTAATTGAACTGCCCCCGCCTCGCTTTACTCCTCCTGCCTCTCTCTCTCTTTCCCCTCAAGTTATTATATCTGCAGTGCAGGGAGACATTTTCCATCTGCACAAATACACACACACACACGCACCCTTATCAAACTGGTCCTCCCCTCGGTGCAGGATGATTTCATAGATTGATTGCTTAACGGCACATATGCGCATAGAACCACTCTGCACTCCACACACATTGTTTGTTCAGACTATACCTTGCTTCAAATACGCTCCTGTTTTTAGTGCCCTTTAGGTGGCCTCCATAATGCCCGATGCACTGCAGGACTTCAGAGCACCAAGAAAAGAGTAGCGCTCGGTATCAAAATAACCCCGGTTACCCCTTGTGTGCAGCCAAGCAATGTTATTAATAACGTGCCTGTTGCCTGCCTGTTGACAGATAGAACGGCCGTAGGATTAAAGATGGAACAGAGTTTGTGTATGTTTCTCTGTTTACTTTGGCAACTGTGTGAAAGGTGGCGGAATTAACAAAAAAAAAAAAGAAAGTTTTCTCCCTACCATACACATTTGCTCTGGCGTGATCCGTCCTTTGGCCTTTTCTTAGCCCGGCCATGGGAAAGGGGGTGGAGAGGGCTCAGCTAACTGAGCTGCCTGCCCCAGCACCAGACCAGACATGCACATGCTTGACTCCTAACTCAGCACACAATGGGGTCTATTTCTGTAACTGCTCTAGGGTTATCACCCCACTTGCACCGACTCTCTCCCTCTATCTATTTCTGCCGTCTCGTCTCTTTTCCCAACCCTCCAACCTACTTCCACACCATCATGGCCGACAGAACCAGCCGGTTAGGCGTTCGTAGGAAGGAGAAAGCGCCAGAAACCAAAGCAAATGAGAAGGAGGACAAGGAAAAAGCCAAAGAGAAGGCTGCAAAAACTCCTGACAAGCTCAGCAAAAAGCAAGAGAACACCCCGGAGCCGCAGAGGGCCGACGAGAACAAGACAAATGGTGAAAGCGAAGGGGCAACAGGGGCAGCAGCAAATAACAGTGAGGATAATGGAGAGTTTCAGCCCATAGAGCTGCCTCCTTTTGAAATTGTCACTGGGTGAGTGAGATTTCTGGCTTTTTTCTGATTACTAGTTTGGAAACACAGTTTTTTTGTGTGTGTGAGGCGGGATATAAGTCGTTGGCACCTGCTGTCTCTTAACTTCCCAACAGTAAAAATAGAGATGAGTCATGCAAACACCAAGTTTGGCCATATCATTATACCCAACATCTGCTCCCCAATCTCTGTTGTTTGAGACATTTTATTATAAAAGTAGTAGATCTTTATGTGAGACCATGTGGCTGTTTATATGCATCATGACAGATTAATGGAGCAAAGCAAAGAGAGAATGTGACACATATCAGATTAGTTACCTAGTATATTAATGGAGACTTAATGTGACAATATAACAGAGTGATGTATCTGACAGTCAGAAGGAACCAGTATTATTGTGAACCGGTAGTTTGTGAATTCCTTGATGAGCAAACACACTCTGCGTTCGATGCGGTGATAACTCTTACTGTCTGTCTATCAGGGAGAGAATGAGCCCGTTCTACTTCAAGTTTCAGTTCAGGAACGTGGAGTATTCATCGGGCAGGAACAAAACGCTCCTGTGTTTCAGAGTGGACACAGCGGGAGGCAACGCAGAGCCTCTGAAAGGCTACATGGAGGACGAACATGCCACAGCCCATGCTGAGGAGGCCTTTTTCCAGCAGGTGATAAAAACGCTCTAGTGCAGGCCTTTAGCACTGCAGTGGCAGGCAAAATCAAAATGCTACCAGACGCCCTCATTGCCAGTTGATGGGAGGTGAAAAAAAGATTAATGTTTTTGGTATAAGTAAAAACAAAAGTCTTATTTTTGTTTACATTTTTTTAATTCAAGTAGGGTGTTTAATGACAACAAACCCAAAATTGAACTGTGCTTTTCCTGCTTTAGAACCTCGTGGACAAATTTCAGTATGAAAATGTTCTACTTTCCTAATATATTTTGAAAAATTGTCCTCAAAAATGGTTTTAGATCTGTAACATTCTGTCTTATTTAGTTGTTCATCCAAAAATGCTTGGTCATAACCTTCACTTAGTTCCCGTTAGTATACCCCATGTGACTGACATTTGCTTAGAATAAATAAGTACTTGTGCTTGGGGAAGTAAATATCTTCTCATACTATGTTTTTTTTTCTTTTTTGATAATTCTTAAATCTTTATTCATATTTTAATTTTCATCCATTCGTCCTTCTGACATCACAATGTCCCTGTGGGAAAAACCTAAAAGTAATTCAACTCAAGTTTTGTTTGTAAAGCATCATCTGACAGGAAAAGTCACATTGCGGCTCCTAAAACATTAAAGTAATTATGAATACATATTACAAATAATCCAATTTTATTTAATCCAATTCTGTTTAATTCAATCTCCTTCCCTTGATCAAGTCCAATGTAGTTTAGTTCAGTTCAGTTCAGCATAATCTGATCTTGCATACTTCTGTAAAGTTGAGAAAATAAACACACTAAAAGCAATTTAAATCCAATCAAGGAGGAGCATTATCTCGTTTTAGTCTGTGAACAAAACAGACTCATGACGTTTGGTCATGCAGTGAGATCATTTGAGGGGATACAGCACAAACATGGAGGAGTAGTGCAGGAAAGACACACAACTTGGTTCATTTTCTACTATAATGTCAAATTCATAAATTTAGTCAAGTGAGTTAGGGCCTAAATTACTGAAACAGAACTCAAATACATCAGCACCAGGTCAAATGTCACATATTCATCTGTAATAACTGAGAGACTGTCCCAAAGTAAATATGGGATTTCTTGTCAGAAAAATGGAAATATGATAGCTGAATGGTCTGCCTGCCATTCTAATTTAAGAAACTCTGTAATGCAAGACCACAAAATGACCCGCCCACACCTGTGTAGTGCACTTACAGCAGATCTCTTATTGTGACATTCAGCAACCTATTTTTTCTCTAAACATCTCATATAGACACATGCATACAATCTAAACATCTACGCTGTTGCTCATTTGGAAATCAAACTCCCAGAATCTGAGAGAAGTTGCTCAAGGTCCAGCATGAATTTTCCACAATCGGTGATCATTTGAAAGCTGAGCCATCTGCCAATGTCGGTCCAAAGTCAGCACAGAGGTCAACTAATAAACTGGAGGGCAGATTTTATGGAGAAACCCAGAAATTTAAGGAGCATTGTGAAAGGGAACACAAGAGACACTAAACCCAACAGTGTAGATGAGCTGAGGAGATTTTTTACTTCCTTAACATCTCAACAGTTCAACTTAATGATCTCCACCATGCCAGATCACACTGAGGCATGCAGAAAGATCCCAAACCAAATATAAGTGCGTATAATGCTAATGCATGAACTAGAATTTCTTCTAGTACCACCAGCAAGTCTAATATTGTTTATTCAGACTCAACCAGCCGTGGTCTAGACTTGAGTCTGATAGAGAAGCTATAAAGGGAGCAAATTTGTTATAGTAAGACAATTATAAGATGAGATTTTTCTAATACCCATAAAGATTTCTACGCTGAATATTGAGAAAGGTTCAAATAGGTTTTATCTGTTTTATCTGTTCTAGTTCAAATAACAAAAGATAAATGATTATCTTGTTGACAAAATTCTTGGTTGAATGCAAAAAAACCTTTAAATCTAAATCTACCAAAGGTATGAATAATTCTTAGTCTAACTATACCACTCTCTGCTTAATGAATCTGTATAAAATATAAATTTCATTTTTAGACTGAAAGTGCTGAATTAAATGTTTTGATTGTATTCTAGTTTATTGAGATGCACCTGATGGGCACCTGATGTTTTAGTCTTGACTCCTTTACTAGTCAAGACTGTTCTTTTTATTTTATTTTTTTCATCCCCTTGGAGTCATACTAAGCAAAAACATTACCTTCATATCAACTCATATTAATTGTTTTTTACATTTTCATGCCATCAAACACCCAACCTGCATTATTTCTTCCAGGTTCTCCCAAACTCCTCTAAGGAATATGACGTGACATGGTACGTTTCATCCAGCCCCTGCGTCGCTTGTGCCGCCAAGTTGGCCAACATCCTCCAGCAGCGCAAGAAGCTGCGCCTCTCCATATTCTGCTCCCGTCTCTTCGAATGGGAGGAACCGGAGATAGTGGAAGGCCTGAAGGCCCTGGCGAGAGCCGGCTGTAAGCTGCGGATGATGAAGCCCATTGACTTCCAGCATGTTTGGGAAATGTATGTGGAACAGGAGGGCGAGAGCTTTACACCGTGGGAGGATTGCCAGGAGAACTATGAGTACTATGTGGAGAGACTGACCGATATCCTGAAGTAGATGGGAGTGAGTGATATCATGAAATTTGATTGTTTTGTTTTTTTGGGGGGGTGGGGGAGGGGGGCGGTTTATTGTCTATCTGGATAATAACTCCATGTGGATTTCCTGTCTCGTTACTGTCTGCAGGTCCAACCTGACTGAAGCAGCCCGCTTGTGAAATCATCATTTGGTTTTTTTGTTTGTTTTTATTTCTTTATTTTATTTTTTTGCTGTCACATTTGACGCTGCAGATACATTTTTAACAGAATGAGCACTTGTGGCAACATTTTCTACTTCTTATTTTTAAAAATGAATACATGAAGGCACACAATTTGTAGATAAATATATCAAACACGATGCAAAGCAATGCAAAATACATTCAGTCATGAACCATTAAAAATATTAAAAACAAACCTGGAAGACGTTATACTGACATCTGGTGTCTGTTTGGAGAACTGAACCATGAACTGAAAAAAGCGAAGGTGCACAAAAAAATATTCACGACTCTACATTTTGTTTACTAGGTTATTTACGTAAAATAATAATAAAAAAGAAATCTACACAGTTTCATTTGCCAAATCTAAAAGTGCTGACCATTAAATAAATCAATTTGCCTGATCATGTTATTTACACCTTTTCATGTCATATAGATACAGTAAATTGCTAGTTTTCTAACTCGAAAGTCATGACAAGAGACTTTTTGTTAAGCTGAGTTTGTTATGCTGTATTCAGTTGTCTGACAAATATATGTAACCTCCAGTTAACAACATTTTAGGGTCGTCTCTAGTAATTCACTGCAGGAAGGAAACCATCCCGCCACCGTTCTCTATCGTCTCTTTCCCGTTGGTTGTCGCAGCTGAAAACAAAGGTGCAGAAAGTCGGGTCAGAAATGTTTTGTGCTGTCTTACTAGAGAGTTGTTTTGTAGTTACCAAAGAAATACCTTGCTCATCCGGCGACATTATCGGGAGAGGTGTTGCTTCACTACAGTTTGTGTCGTTCTCCTCCCCTTCTTCACACCAGATAAAAGAAAGTTATCATTAGCAATGAGGTGAGAAACTCGTTTTAGGAACCAAAGAAGAACTATTCTCTGTCCTCTGCTTGGTTTTTGCTTGTTTCCACAGTCTGGACTAATCTGCAAAACATCAGATCTTTATATATTACCTTTGGCAGGTGGATTCACATCCGCATCAGTGATGTACTCAACCAGAGGACAGGGTGCATCTGTAGCAGAAGATGGGAAGGAATTGAAACCTAAATGTTTAAACACGCATTCCAGTATGACACAAACTTAAAAGTGTGAGCTGATACAAATCCCTTTTAAAAAAATCATCTTGAACTTAATCATCTGCAGGACAGTATGTAGGACTTTCAGGAAAGGTTATCTACACCCATCAAACCACACAATGTGGGCTCTACCTACCATTTCGGTCCTTTAACTGGGCCATGGTGAGAAACAGATTGGCCTCCTCTTGCTTGTCATCTGCAGCAACTGTGTGACAATAACAAAAAGTTAAAAGTAAAAAAAAAAAAAAACCTTAGCGGCTTTCATGTGTCACATCTTACCAGAAATTGGCTTCACATAAATTTGAAATAACTATTGGCCTTCACCAGCAGCTATGTTGGCTTTGTTTGTGGTGTTCAATCTATGTTAACGCATAGCTTAATAAAAGCTTTACGATGTTTTAGTCGGAAGTGGTTTCTGTTTGACCAGTCGGCTGGACTGGCCTGACCGATCGGGTACATTAGCTGTGACTGGCTTTGTGTTCAGTTCAGCTAGAAAAGCTAAAGGGAATCAGTGATAACTAACACTTCTAAGTCAATATACGGGACATTAACAAATTGTAAATGTAAAAATCACAAACCTGGTTTACGGCAGATTCTTAGGGCAACGCATCCGATGAAAACAGCTATGATGCCAAAGAAAAGTAAACCAGAGATGGACAGAAGGATCCTCCTCTTTAAAACTACAAATTATATAAAACACAAACAAACAATGAATAAAAAAACAAGGGATTAAATATGTCAAGGTGAAAATCAATGAGAGAGTTATACTCACGTAGGTTCTTGGTTCTGTAGGAGTCGCTGCGTACTGAAAACAATGGCCTCTCGGTGCGAATGCCCTCACAGGTGTATGAGCTCTGCTCTGGGTCATTCTGTGGCGTAACCTTATAATTTGATGAAGCCGACTCACTGACATTAATGCCCTCTTTATACCTGTTGTAGTCATTTTAGAGAATTTGTTACAATGGAAATGCATTTTAAACTATACAAATAAATACAGCACACTTATTTATTTGTGTGATTACCATGTATAGTTCCACAAGTCTGAACTGCCCATCACGTCACATTGTAGCTTTAAACTGTCTGTGGAGAATACCTCAGACCAAGAAGTTAAGAGGACTATATTGGCCTTTGGGCGCACTGCAACAAATACAGTCATAGATGTGATATAACATGTTTAACAATACACTATGCTAAAAAAATTAGGATTAAAACACACCGTCAATTTTAAGTTCTACATCTCCACTTTCTGAGGAAAACGTTTTTGGTGTTTGCCTTTCAACTCGGCACTTATATGATCCACTGTCTGACGTCTTAGCAGAAGCAATTTGGTGAGTGTTTCCAGAGGATGTAAATGGATTGCTATCTTTGTACCATATGTATTTCCATCCAGAGGAGACATTGACTTGACAGGTGAAGGAAATCAAATCACTGGTATGCATCAACTTATCCGAGGGATTCTGCAGCAGTGTGACCGTTGGTTTTCCATCTGAAATTTCACAATAATAGCAAAGAAGATGTAAAATAGCAGGAAGAATAACTTATATAGGATTGTGGGTACCTTACTGCTAAGTTTACATTAGGTTGTGAAACGAAAAAGGATCTAATTTAAGGGAAAATAAAAGCCTGAAAAAAATCTGTTTGACTCAGCAATTGTTGAGTCACCTTTCAGTCCAATACATTAGCCAATGTTTTCAAGGTTCTCTTCTTCTATGCATAGTTGTTCAAGCTCAGTCAAGAGGGGGGAAGCATCTATGAACATCAGTCACCACAGATTCTCAATTGATCTTTGGTTTAAACTTTGACTTAGTCTTTCTGACACATCAAAATTATTGGATTAAAACATTTGCTATCATTTTGGTCCTTTGGACATATGTGAAGCTAGAAATTAAATCTGTGCAGCCTCCTTCAAATTTTCTTCCATAATTCCCATGTGTGTAGCTTCATCTATTTTCGTCATTCACTCTAATCAAATGTATTTCTATGATTTAAATTCAAGCCTGAAGACACATCACCTAATATTTCCTAAAAACTGCACCAACATACACGCACCCCCCACACTGAGGCGTTCTTTGGAGAATTATGCTCAAACCACAACATTGTGGATCGACATACCAAGAACGCATGAAAAGCAGAAACTCTCTGGTTTTCTAAAGGTAAACCAGCCATTTGGGATCTTAATAATAATAAGACAAAATTCAAAATGGCAACTTTAAAACTTTAAAAGAAACAATGGGCTTTTCACCTTCAATGACTTACCTCGAACATCCAGTTGTGTTTCTTTACTACGTCCTGTTGATGTTTTTTCACCTCTTTTGGCTTCGCAAGAATATCCTCCATTATCAGAAAGAGTCAGGGGTATGTTTAGCTCTTTGCCAGGTTTGTTCAGATTGCTTCCATTTCTGTACCAATGATAACTCCAGCCAGAAGAAACATCCACTGTGCAGTTTAATTTCACAGTTTCTCCAATAAACATTGGGGTAAAAATCGGATCTCTGCTTAATGTGGGTGTTGGTAACTTGTCTATAGAAAGAAAGACAATACAGAATATGTTACTGCTACTATGTGCAAAAAAAAAGGGGATGCAACAGAAACAGTGACTTTTTATTTGATGTAGCTTGAACTCAAGCTGAATGAGCTTGAGGTCAAGCATCTATGGACATTGGTCACCAATGATTCTCAATTGATCATTGGTTTAGACTTTGAGTTTTAATAACTGGATATAAATCATTTGCTAACATTTTGGTGTGTTGGACATATGTGAAGCTAGAAATTAAATCTGTGCAGCCTCCTACAAATTTTCATCCATAATTCCCATGCGTGTAGCTTCATCCATTGGTAACACTTTATTTGAAGGGGTGTGCATAAGGCCGACATGACACCGTCATAAACATAACACCTGTAATGAACATAAAGAAGTCTTTATGAATGTTTATGACATTTGTCATGAAGTGTCATTTGGTAAATAATGACACTTTGAATGCAAAGTTGCTCTAAAGGTTGCATTGAAAATCCATTAAAATGCCAACTTTGCAATAAATTATAATTTACAAAATCATGCAAATCATGCAAAATCATGCAAAATTAAAAGTCCATTAATGGACTTTTAATGCAACGTTTAGAGCAACTTTGCATTAAAAGTGTCATTTTTCTGAATGACAGTTCATGACAACTGCCATAAACATTCATAAAGACTTCTTTATGTTCATGACAGATGTTGTGTCATGTTTATGACAGTGTCATGTCGGCCTTATGCACACCCCTTCAAATAAAGTGTTTCCCATCCATTTTCGTCATTCACTCTAACCAAATGTATTTCTATTATTTCAATCCTGTTACTTCAAGCCTGAAGACACATCACCAAATATTTCCTAAAAACTGCACCAACATACACGCACCCCCCACACTGAGGCGTTCTTTGGAGAATTATGCTCAAACCACAACATTGTGGATCGACATACCAAGAACGCATGAAAAGCAGAAACTCTCTGGTTTTCTAAAGGTAAACCAGCCATTTGGGATCTTAATAATAATAAGACAAAATTCAAAATGGCAACTTTAAAACTTTAAAAGAAACAATGGGCTTTTCACCTCCAATGACTTACCTCGAACATCCAGTTGTGTTTCTTTACTACGTCCTGTTGATGTTTTTTCACCTCTTTTGGCTTCGCAAGAATATCCTCCATTATCAGAAAGAGTCAGGGGTATGTTTAGCTCTTTGCCAGGTTTGTTCAGATTGCTTCCATTTCTGTACCAATGATAACTCCAGCCAGAAGAAACATCCACTGTGCAGTTTAATTTCACAGTTTCTCCAATAAACATTGGGGTAAAAATCGGATCTCTGCTTAATGTGGGTGTTGGTAACTTGTCTATAGAAAGAAAGACAATACAGAATATGTTACTGCTACTATGTGCAAAAAAAGTAATGCAGCAGAATCAGTGACTTTTTATTTGATGTAGCAATTTGATGCAATTTAGTTAATCTCTTTTTTATACATTTGTCAGTTCTTTGCATAATAAAACTGATGGCTTGAACTCAAGCTGAATGAGCTTGAAGTCAAGCATCTATGGACATTGGTCACCAATGATTCTCAATTGATCTTTGGTTTAATAACTGAGTTTTAATAACTGGATATAATTCATTTGCTAACATTTTGGTGCTTTGGCTATATGTTGGACTAGAAATAAATCTCGCACTCATTCTCAAGTCATCCTACAAATTTCCTTCCATAATTGCCATTTTTCCATTTACTCTGCTGAAGGAGGGAGGAAAGATGGTTAGTGTAACACAGTGTGGATGTATTACCATTGTGTGCTCATTGTTAGTTTTCCACCTCACCTATAGTGTTTTGAAAACTATTAAATTGAATTATTAAAACCCACAGAAACTGTTGTTAATCAAAACTTTTATATAATTGGATTGTTTAATGACTGATCCCATTTCCTTTCTGTTCAAATAGTTTCACCCTTCTGATATCTCAATTACCATGCAGCTTCAAAATGTCCATTTCTATGATTTAACTCCTGTGTCTTCAGACCTGAAGGCACACCACCTAATCCTTCCTAAAGAACTCCACCAACATAAAAGCACCGTCCACACTGAGGCGTTCTTTGGGCAATTATTCTGACACCACAGCATCGTGGTTCAGCATACTGAGAAGGCATGAAAAACGGAAACTCTCTGGTTTCCTCAAGCTAAAATAGCCATTAGGGGTCTTAATGACAGTAAAACAACATTCAAAATGACAAAATATGGACAAGATCACAGGGTATGAATACTTTTGCAAAGCACCATCTTTCATTTGTGGAAAACATTCACTTGACATTTTTTATGAGGTTAGATGCGGATAATTGTATTGGTTCATGACAAAAATAGAGATATTTTAAAAACCGTTCATTTATTTCCTTGAAATTACTGTTCTTAACCTGCCAAAGTCACTTTTGTAACTTTTCATACAATGACATCACAAGTGGCTTCAAGAGCAGACATCTCACCATAGACTGTAAGCTCGACTTGAGAGCTGCGGCTGCTGCTGACAGTTCTGCCGGTCAGTCTTCCTGAGCAGCAGTATTTTCCACGGTGTGAGGACGAAGCTTGACTGATGGAAAGAATGCCTTCCGCTTCACTATTAGTGACAGTGCCTTCATGGTACTCCACTGAATCTTTGTACCATCTGAATGTCCAGCCGGAACTTCCCTCCATCCTGCAGCTCAGCTGCACGCTCTCGGAGGGGAATACATCCAGCCACTGTGTTTTTTGACTCAGTAACGGAACAGGGATTTCTAATGACAAAGAGATACATTAACCATTATTGACATTCTGTTTGTGGTGATTGAAAGAAAATACATTTAACCTAATTTGGTTTATACAATTAGGCCAGACTTGTTCTGTGAACTTTTCCGTTGCACTCATCAAATCACAGTGCAGCTAGTAATGAAAACAGAAGTGATAAAAATGCATATATTCAGAGATATCAATTCTTGTTTCTTCAGTCATAGAAAGGAAATAAAGTAGAGCGGGGGTTGGGAGGTCAGGTGGGGCAACACCCAGATAACTCCAAGAATATTTCTTCACCTTAACAGGAGAAGAAAACTGATATAAATTTGTTATAAAAGTATTACTGATTGCACTTTAAAAAATTAGGAAACTTTATGTTATTAAAGGTAAACTTTAAACAGTAATGATTTCTTGGTTAATGTCAAGTTGTCATAACAAAGACATTTTCAATAATGTCAACTTTCTATTAAAAGTGTCATAATTTACTGAATGACGCTTTCTGACAACAGTCATAAATATTCATGAAGGCTTATTCATGTTCATGTCAGGTGTTATGTCATGTTTATGAAAGTGTCATGACTGTCTTATGTTCCCCCCTTCAAATAAAGTGTTACCCAACTTTATATATAATTGCATCATTATATGGTTTATGGCTTTTTCTAAACATTTTCACCCCTTTGCTATCTCAGTTATCTCACAATTTCCGTTTCTATAATATAACTGCCTGAAGACACATCACCTAATCTTTCCTAAGGAACTCCACCTACACACACACACACACATACACACATATTGCCCACACTGAGGCGTTCCGCTGAGAATTAAGCTCACACCACAATATCCTGTTTCAACATATTAAAAAGGCATGAAAAGCGGAAACTATGGTTTACTAAAACTAAAGCAGCATCTCGGGGGCTTGACAAAATTCAAAAAGGCAACTTTAAAACTTTAAAAGAAACAATGGGCTTTTCACCTCCAATGACTTACCTCGAACATCCAGTTGTGTTTCTTTACTACGTACTGTTGATATTTTTTCACCTCTTTTGGCTTCGCAAGAATATCCTCCATTATCAGAAAGAGTCAGGGGTATGTTTAGCTCTTTGCCAGGTTTGTTCAGATTGTTTCCATCTTTGTACCAATGATAACTCCAGCCAGAAGAAACACTTACTGTGCAGTTTAATTTCACAGTTTCTCCAATATACATTGGGGTAAAACTCAGATCTCTGCTTAATGTGGGTATTGGTAAACTGTCTTTAGAAAGAAAGACAACACAGAATGTTATTCCTACTGTGCACAAAAAGGGTGATGATGTAACAATTTGATGCAATTTAGTGCATTTCTTTGTTTTTTCCTTTAGTTTGACTTTATGAAAAATTACATAAGAAGCTCCAAGAGCTCAACTTGTATGTAAATATTATTTTTAATGCAAAGAAATCAAGTCCAACATTGTAAAAGTACTAAAAATGTGTGTTTTTAATGTAAAGTTAGACCTGTATAATATTATAAATGTTTTAAAGCTTACCATAAACGAACACATTCGATGCGTTGCTGAATGCAGAGCTCACTCCTCTCTGCTTTTGGTGAGCTTTGCAGGAGTACAGCCCTCCATCGCTCACTTTGGCAGCTGCGATGTTGAGCTCTAACCCGATTTCATTTGGAATTAGAATTTGATTTCTGTGCCACGTGACGGTCCACTCAGGACTGCTCACCTTACAGCTAAACTTCAAGACCTCGTTTTCAAAAACATCTGACCAGGGGCTCAGCAGCTTCAGGATTGGCTTTGGTGGGTCTGCAAGAATGTGTCACAAAAACATCTTCAAATGAAGATTTATTTTGAAGTTTCAGTTATAAAATGTTTACCTTCTTATCTACGCATCAAATATTTAGGGGAAGGTGCAGTTGTACCACTACGACTGAAACCATATCAATGTTGTATTGATACAGTTGCATGCATTAAATGTGTCTGGTGACAGAGGACATGTATAATGGTGTGCTTACCAGAAACTTGCAGGAAAACAAGGTCACTCTGATCTGTTCTCAGCTGGCCTCTCTTAGCAAGGCATCGGTACTCTCCACTGCCATCAACGGTCAGAGAACCTACTGTAAATGTTTTACTGCTGGATGACTGCTGTTTGACCCCGTTATACCACTCATATTCCCATCCAGAGTACCCAACAGTACATGTGAAGGTGATCGATTCTCCAGGGTACATTGGAGAGAAGGCTGGACTTCTGGTAAGAACAGGTTTGGGCTTGTCTGTTGAGAAGGAGGAAAGAATAAGGAAAATTTCATCGGCATAACTACTAATACATACTGAACAAAGAGCGAACTAATTGTACTATACAGGTGGATCTAAATGAAACAGCTGAGACACTGAGTTCCTTTAAAACAGGTCTCAAAACCTTTGACCCTTGACTTCATCTTGGATTCTGTGCCATGACTTTCAGACAATATGCCAATTCCAATATGCTTCTGATGTTCTGATGGCACAGGACAAGGGATATCTGTCCTATCCTGGATATGCCCTTAATTCACTGACTCTTACTGTGAATAAACATATTGTAGATATCCTGGAAACATTTGAATTGGCTTTGCTGCGTGATCCTGCTGTTACTGCTACTGCTCATCCTCATTACACTCAGCTGTCCAAAACTAAACTTGAATACAAAACTCTGTCAACAGTCATCTTTTTTACCAATGACCTTGTGTGGCTCAACCTCCCAGTGGAGAGTGCCTATGCACTGTCTGCTGCAGAACCGTTGAGTCAGCCGTCTTCCCCATGACTGTGTAGACCAGCATTGCACAAAGTGTGGTCCGAAGGCTAAATGAGGTACTTCAAATTTAATGTATGTGGTTTGTGACCCCAATTCAAGAAACATACAAATTTGACCCACCAGAACAGTTAATGCAGATGTACTCTTAAAACATTTGAGGTTTTTGTTAAAACCAAAAATGGGGTCTACCTTTGAACTCAGAAAGTTTGAGCTGCATGGTAAACAGTTTGGTCGGGTGTGAGTCGGTGCTCATCTCCAGTGGTTATTGTGTGAGAGGTAGAGTACACTTACACAGTGCAGCCGGTCTATTGCAGGGCAACACTGCTTTTTTTTGTATCGTTCTAATTCTCAGAGAAACTGAGCTTTCAACAGCCGTAAGTCATTTGCCAAATTAAATACTTTGAATATCTGTTTATATTTGATCTATATTGCACAGATTAGTTTAATTCTTGCATTTGAGAAATCAACTTTTCAAGGATATTTAATTTTATTCAGTACATCCAGAGCTCTCAGTAATATTTATTTTAGAGTGAGCATGAGACTGGTTTTCATCCAACAAACTTACTTTGGAAAAATAATTATCACTCTTTAGTTGTAGTCTTAAAAATACCAGCGCAAATACATATCCAATTGTTAAGTTTTCTACCCCGGTTTGAATGTTTGCTGTCTGTTTGCTCGGAGTATTCGCCTCTTCATCATTGCCATTAGCACAGGTATGTTCTCTCTTATTTGTTTTGGATACGTCCTTCTACCATAGAGTGGTGTTGAACTTTAAAGCTGATACACTCTCAGAATCTGTTTCACACCTTTGAACAAGTAACTGTGTGGGTTAGAGCAGGGTGTGGGCTGCAGGGTTTCATCCCTTATGCTACAGTTGTCAAGACAGCAACACGCTCAGAAAGCTCTAGTTGTTTGGGTTATGTCATAGCAACAACAAACAGAAATAAGTATTACCAGAAGTATTTTTTAAAAAAATCATGTGAAAAGATTGCGAGCAATGTAATGTGGTTGTAGCATGGTTTGACTGTCTGTTTCTAGAGTCATACTGTGCATGATTTCAGTTATTTGGGTAGAATTTAACTCTTGAATTTTGTCTGTTTAGTACTAAAAAAAACAATAGAAACCACATATTTAAATATTTATTTTTTCACGATGCGTCTTTAAACCAATCTAAGCTCCTGTTTTAGAGCAGCTGGGACTGCCAAAATTATGTCTAATTGCTAAATGTTACAATAACGAAAGAGGGATTTTTGTTTGATGAATTTTTATTTGTAGAAGTTTGCAAACATTTTCTTTTTATTTGGTAGAATCGCCATTAAACTGTAAGAATAGGGGCAAACATTTTGGGTGTGCTTCTAAAAGCGTCTCACAACAGTTTGCTGGAGTTTTCCGTCCATTCCTCCTGACAGAACTGATGTTTTAAGTCAGAGATGCATGTAATGGAGGAATGCATATGAGGAATGAGACTCTAGGAGTTGAACAATGCGCACTTACGGAATCGTTCAATAGACACATAATGAGGAAAGCTAGTGCCATTCTTGCTGAGAGCTTTCGTCCTTCACACGCAAAGCTCCAGTTTCTGTCTTTTGGCTTCCAGCTTAGATTTCACTGTGTGAACAGAAACAAGAACAAACATTCCCCCATCCATTTCTCTTTTGAGGAGTTGAATCTGATTGTTGGGGTTGATCTAATATTTATTTTCATTTATTTCACATATGTTACTGATGTTAGAAGAAATTGTTGGTTGACAATGAGAAACACTGCCGGTCCTCTCCATAACTTGTATGAAATTATATTTGACTTTGTTTAGACTGTATTGTCCCTAACTTTTTAAAACTTTGATTATATGTCGCTTGGCTTTTATGTCCTTCTTTTCTTTAATAATTGCTATAGCTTTAATTTCCTGGTTGTGTCTTTTTTAAATAAAATGTATGAATGTAAATATATGATTTTAAATGTAAACCAAGCATGCAGCAAGAAA
Source organism: Poecilia picta (assembly GCA_033032245.1). Taxonomy (NCBI): domain Eukaryota; kingdom Metazoa; phylum Chordata; class Actinopteri; order Cyprinodontiformes; family Poeciliidae; genus Poecilia; species Poecilia picta. The sequence continues at coordinate 17,341,374 of CM065359.1, read as the reverse complement.
TTTACACCACTGAAAAATATTACTAACAACAACTTGCCAACAACTGAATGGCTAAGAAGTCTTACTTCTTCTCTGGTAAAATGACATGCTAGTTGGTAAAGCAATTCAAAACTCTGAATGTCACCCAACATTGATAGGGGACTTCAATCAAACCAATCAATCAACTAAACTTATTTGTATAGCACATCTCAGCAACAAAGCAGTTGAAAGTGTTATGCATCATAAAAACATAGTCATAAAAGACACCACACAGACAACACATTGAGAAACAATCGGGACACGAGATGCTAAAGATAAAACACAGTGACAACATGATAAAAGGTGAACAGGGAGGACTGAGGTAGTATGTAGCATGATGAACTAATGATGTTATCTCAAATAGAAAAGCATATTAAAATAAATAATGTGTTTTTCAAAGGACGTCATAGTAATCTAATAGTATATTTTAGATGACGAAGATATCGTAATTATTTGCAAGAGTTTTTCTATCTCTTCCAGTTGTAAATATTTTTACAAATAGATTATAGTTACTGTAAGACTCCAAAGACCTAATCAGGTATCTCTAAGACACTCTCTGTTGGTGAAATTCACATTGTTGTGTCACTTACTATGCTGCAGGTAAGTTCAGGATTATTTGACAAATTTCAAATTCCATTGTGTTGATGATTTTTGGAATATGTGAAAATTAAGGCTAGACCAAGGCATAAAAACTCACCATGCACAGTGATAACTATTGGGTTACTTGATCCAGAAGTGATTCCTCTGGATTTCAGCTGGGCTTTGCAGGTGTATTCTCCTTCATCGTTTTGTTTTACAGAAGGGATCTCGAGAGATGGTCCCTCTTTACTCAGCTCTTTTTGATCTTTGTACCAAGTAAGTGTCCAATCGCCGCTAGGTACTCCACAATTAAATTTCAATACTTCAGTTACAAACACATCTGACCAGGAGGTCTCCAGGCGTAAAGTAGGGATAGGTGGTTCTGAAAATGAAGAAAAATATTGGCAAAATTATCATATTGCTTGCGAAGAATTCTAATCCCACTACAAACTGAGCATAGATGAGAGCTTACCAGCAACTTGTACTGATTCTCTGTTACTCTCGTATAATGGACCTTTGCCTCTCTGGACTATGCAGTAGTACAGTCTGTTGTCAGAAGGCGTCAGAGAGGCTATTTCATAAGTTTTACTGTTGGCGTCTAGGATTTGTGATGCATCGTTATACCACAGATATTTCCAATCAGAGGTGAAATCGATGTTGCATGTGAAGCTGATTGATTCTCCAGGATAGAATCTGTCAAAGTTTGGACTTCTGCTTAGAGTGAGCTTTGGATTGTTGGCTATTTGAAAAGAAGAAAAAAAGCAAGAATTTTCAAGCAGGCTTTTGATGCAAGAGTACTCAAAATGATACCAATAAAAATTTAGAATTTTTAATAGAGGGTGTCTGGACACAATTAATCTGTGAAGTAGTGCAGACCAACTTTAAAGTGGGTTGGGGGGTATTTAATACATTAATCTTCAGAAAAGACTGAGTTGAAGAAAATTATCTGTCATCCATAACTGGATATTATGAGTCAGTATTATGAGTTTAGAGAAAAGGCAACACAGGGTGTGTCATCAACATAGCTATGAATATTGATGGTGTATCTCCTGATGAAACCACATAATCGTAGGTGTAGAAAGTTTTAGTTTAAGACAAAAACTGACCCTTGGGGTATTCCATAAAAAACAGCTTTAAACAATATGGCATGTCTGTTAAGTTTAAATGCAGAAAATGCTTTAAATATTGGACACAGTCTCTTTTTGCATTAATGCAAATATTATATAATAATAGACAGATGATGGAAACTCACAATAAACATTTAGATTTGTTGTGTTGCTAAATCCAGAGCTGAAAGGTCTGGATTTAAGCTCGGCTTGGCAAGCATACGATCCTTTATCATTTTCAGTAACTGACTCGACGTCCCTCTTTTTTCAGAGGTCGCTGGTCTTTGTACCAGATATAAAAAAAACAATATCTTTAACACAAATAGTGGTAATAGACATAAAACTTACCATTAACTCGCACCTCAATTGGTTGACTTTGTTTGCTACTGCGACCTTTTCCCTGCTCCTGTCCTTGGCAGGTATATTTTCCAGAAAGATCTATACTATTTGCAGTTATTGTAAGCTCTGAATCGTGAAAAGAAATATCTGGATTTGGAGACAGCTGTTTTCCGTCTTTCAGCCAGGTGAAGGTCCAGCCAGAACTGCTACTGATACTACATTTTAAGACTACTTTCTCAGATGTGAAAACTTCTGAGAAAGCTGAAGTCAGCTGCAGGGAAGCCTCAGGAGGATCTGAGAATAAATGAGATGTGTTAAAAGAAAATTATATTTTAAAAAAAAAACCTTACACTTTGTAATTGATTCAGAATGCATTGCTAAAATTATTTTATGTAGATTTCAAAGCCAGCATTTCTGGTACATGGCTTTGATGACCTATTCAGCGATATGTCATTTCCTGTGTGTCATTTTAACTTCCCGCATGTCGCTAAAACAGTTCAAAGTCAATTTGACACCATAACGGTACATTTTCAATGTTTTATTTTATATTATAAAACATAACATAACCATTTAAAACTTGAAAATCACCACATCATTGATACAAGGTGCAAGATTGAAAAAAATATAGAAGTTTAAAAATCTCACTGTAGGTGGTTGGTGGCGCAAACGTGGTTTCATCCAGAGTTGAGATTGCTAGTGGAAGGGAGAGGAGATGTTAAAGTTCAGGATCAGAATTCTGGTTTTATCTACATGAATGGTGGATTTAAAAAGCAAATCCTGTAAGTGGTGAAAATTAAGACTGTAAAGGGCAGCTAAGGTGCTGAGTGTTAGTTGCAATAATCAAGTTTACTTGAATGTCATATAGTTTTTTCAAGGCATGCGAATGGAATGGAAATGGAAAGAAGATCAAATCTAATGTTGCACATACAGGAAAATCTGAGTTAGGAACACAAGCAACTAGCTTCAGTCAAACCAGTTAAATATAAGCTCCAAAGTTAAACGTACAAAGTGGTTTATAAATTAACTAAAAACGTTATAAATAATAACTATTAGATTTTCATGAGGGAGCTCAAAGCGCACAAAGAGTAGCTGCTGTCTAAATGTTGTGACTGCCAAACCCATGACAATAAAGTACTTCATGTTCCTCTTGTTTAGTTCCTGAGTGTTACTTTTGTCAGTATCTAACCTAAAACTATCAAATGTACAATGCACATTTAATAAAGTAGTTCACAACAGCGGAGCAAAATGCAACAATATTCTGTGTGCATTTTAGTTAAAAACAGAAACTCAAAAGGAAAAAGGAACAAAGTGCTAAACTGTCGTTAAAATATCCATCAACGCAGAACGGTTCGACAGATTGTTCATTCTTACCAGTTCCATCCTGAGCTGCACAGACAGAGATCAGATCTGTTCAGTCACATAAGAGAGAAAAAATGAAGTTATAGTCTTCATCAATCTTTGCCAATATAAATGATTTGGTTTCAAATATTGAGAAACTTACATATGAGTGTGAATACTTGAAGAAGCAACATTTTCCATTGAGTCTCACATGTGGAGGTTGTCTTGCTGAGCTGAGTCATTTAACTGCTATGCACTGAAGTGAAGTAGAGGAAATAAGCTTGCAGCCCGAGAAGGGTGTGTGCAAAAAAAAAAAAAAAAAAAACTTCTGTTCTGATCTCACCTCAGGAAAGCAGCTTTCCTCTTACTCTGACATCTGCTTTTCTTTTCTTTTGGTTCATGTTGCTAAAGAAACAGGAAATGTGCTGGCGTACCGCATTCAGAATGCTCATGCTGATTTGTGATGAAAACCGCCAGAGTTTGAGGAATTGAAAGAACTGATATTTTGATGATTTTGATGCTGAATTTACTCAGTATTGAAGAAGCTGATTGAGAGCAGGGATAAGTATATATATATATATATATATATATATATATATATATATATATATATATATATATATATATATATATATATATATATATACACATACATACATATTTCTATTTGTTTCTACAAATAGAAACAATTTGTATGAATGCTGGTAACAAAGACGAGTAAACCATAGCATTTTCTAAAACCAATCTGGGTATAGCTCTAGAGGTCTTTTAATCATGGTACCTGCAACTTCATTTAGGTTTAAGCGGAAACAACGGGTAAAAAAAAAAAAAAAAACTCTCTCACAAACCACAGACTGAGCTACAGCCTTTTTTTTTTAGCGAAATGAAGAACCAAAAAGTGCGATTAAGAGAAAAACCCTCAACACTTTTGCTTATTTCTTATTGTAACATGTATTACTTTTAATGTACACATTCAGTACAATGAACAGTAACCCTGCTGTGTTGCGTTTGATTTGATTGCTGCTGAAGCTGCTCAGAAACAACTTCCTGTCTGTCAGAGATGTTTCCGGATGTAGCAGGTTTCTGTTCCCCTGTCAATTTACGCAATTATCAAATGAACCACAAGGTGGCAGTGTCGCACAGAAAAGCACACGTCACTTCCTAACTGGAGGTTTCAGTCTGAGACAGTTGGCGATGTGGAAGTTACAATCATACTTTACAGTTTTAACGTTGTGAGTTACTCTCCCCAAATGACCAGGTTTTATTGTATTAAATGTTGCCATCTATAAATGTACTAATTGCATCCTCAAGCAGTATTAACAGGATGACCTCTGCTTGTTTTTAGGTTAAAGTTATAATTTAAGTTCTATATTTTTAAATTTGATACTGACAAAACCACAACTTCTGTTTAATCAAAAGCGAAGTACGCTGTTGTGCCAGTAATATTTAGAGGTGCAATGCTTGGAGAGAAAAAAAATGAAAATAGAAGAACATGTTTACATATATATCTAAATGTTTCCAGTAAGTGAAGCCTCCATTCACTCGTCATGACATTTGTACGCCAAGCTGAATTTGTACAGTAACTTTGCCGTTGGTCTTTTCTGGAACCACCATGGCTGCTGTGTCCAACTTCACTTTATCAGTCACAAAAAATATTTTGAAAGGATAAAATTACATAGGAAAAAAAATAAACTTGCTAGTTGAAATCTTAATCTCATAGTTCATATTTGTAAAAGTCAGGTTTCGTCTTACTCCCTTTAATTTATATAGCATTGCTTTTGTAAATGAATGGAATATGTAATATACTGAAAAATACATTTATATGACACACACTGAAGAAAAACTTTTATTTCTCATGTGCTTTGTCTGTGTAGTACAAAGAACAGCAGAAATAACTTCCATTTAAACCTCCAACACGTGTCCAAATCAATCTGTTTAGACCATCCTTCATCTATAGGATCTATGCTGCCTATCCATACTACCAAACTTCACAAAACAATAATTGAGAGAGATTAGGAGCTTCTGGCTTCTGGTTCATGGTAATCAGGTAATTCTGATCAAAATTACATACTTTTTAAATTGCTGTTCCAATAGCCAAACCTATCTTTGCACAATTCTTTATGGGATGTTAGCTGGCCATTCAAGCACAGAAATACCATCTTCATTAAACCAGGTGTTAGTAGATGATGAGTGTGTGGACAGGTGCACAAACTGCCAAAATTGATAAATTCAACACATTTATTTTGAAGCAAATAAAGAATCCCACACAAGTTGTAATAAAATACACTTATTTTTAATTAACATGAGTTATTGCATCTGATGAACTGGTTTTTGTTTTATTGCTTGTTAAAAATCTACACATAAGCTGGAGAAAAAAGCTTTACGTATAGTTTTGCATACATCTCTGTCAAAAACAGGTTTGTCCAAATGAGATGGAAAGAGGTGGTGTAACATATGTCTGTCTTGCACTTTATAAGCAGAGGGACAGTCCGGATGTTTAGTGTACAAATAAATATACGGATGTTGGCATGTTGTTGTGTCTCCGTCTTCGTCATCTACGTGCTTCTGCACAGCCATCTGCAGTATCTTCACTCACTTACTATAACACTCTGGAAGAAATGTTAGATAAGACGTAGTGAGGAAATAGTAAAATGATCCAAAGTTTTCAAGCTCTACGATTTCGGAGGATTCAAAATTAAACCATGCATTGGCTTTCTTTCTCCCTTAGGAGAGAGAGAGGCTCCATGATGTGATTGTTAACGTACAAAACAGATGCATGCCGCAAACTCACCTTAAGACCCAGGCATCTGCTGCTCATTTAAATTACTGATGGAAAAGACAATGAAGACATGAGTTAAATGGGTTCACGAGGGTGTTAAAACCCGCTTCAGCTGAGAATGTTCTGCTGAACACGAACGTGGATTTCTACAGGTCAGATCCAGCGTGTGCTTTCCACCGAGGATTATCCGGTTCTGTTTCTGCCCACTTAGCCTCTTCTTCCCTCTTCTCGCTGCGATCCACTCAGCCTGTCAACTCATGGTAATGTGATGAGTTGGTCTGTGTGCCAGATCATCTGGGGTCACTTTTAGAAGCTGTGGATCGCTGTTCTGACATCACCGATGCCTTCCCACTCGAAGGCGCTCCCCGTCTCACCCTTTGTCCCTCTAAGGCTGCCTCCCATGTACGGCTACTCCGAATGGACACGCGTCCTGCTGACACTTTCTAAGGTGGCTGCAGTATTTCGGGGACAGATTATGTTTTGGAGTCACACATGTTTTCTCTCGGCGATCAAATCACAAGAAGAAAGCTGTGAACTTCTAAACTGAACCTAATATGGGGTGTGGTGTGAACAATCCCAGCCTCATCCAGTCGGCCTCCTTTTGTTGTTCTCCAATCATGGCGTGTCTCTCTTACGAACTTGAGTTTCTAGTTTCTATTTTTATTCCAACTTTATTTTTTTGCTTTTGAATTTGAATTTTGAAGTAGAGTGTGTTATAAAAATTATCACTACTTTGGATTCATTAGAAATTCACTGGGTTTCATTAATAAAAATAGGAAATGGACCCTATTGAAGCTGACATTTCATCATGTCTTTTATGTGTTCAATGCATCTAGTTGCACATCTATTTTGAACTGATTTAGCTCTTATTAAAAACATTGCAGTATTTTTCTTTAAATGTTAGTGACTGCCGCTCTGTAATTTTGTAGGTTATCGTCCTGTAGAGTTTGCTGATTTTGTATCTTGCTGAGTTTCCTTATCAGTCCTGCCTCAAGTTACTTATAAGTTTGTATTTTTCTCTGACTCATTAAACTAAAAGACGTTCTTGTCTGGCTTATGTTTGTATTTAAGTTCACAAAAAAACACATGACGTGTTTTTTTTTTACTTTTGGTTACCCTTTGCTTTCGTAAGACAGAACATTGCAGTCACTGCATGTTGCAACATGCGCTGATCTTTGTGAAGACAAAACAAGGACTTGGCAAGTAAATTCCCATCAATTAAGATCAACATCATTCAATGAAAAGAGAAGATGCATGTAGATCATAAAGTTTACCTCGATTTTTAAATTTAAAGACATAAAGCTGTAGTTTAGTTCAGATTTATACAGCTTATCAGCAACGCAGCAGAGCATAGTTATGTCATTATCTGGTAGTTCATTGTAATTGGTTGTTTTTAGCAGCCTGGAACTAAAATTGGTTCAAGTTGCATTCTGTTAGTGGGAAAATATGTGCAGGTAAACCTTTCAGAAGTGAATTTTAATATACTTGCATTGCACCGATTGAAAGGCAAGAGGTTTATTTTCCAAGTATTATAAGGTGAAAAGCTGAAAAACATCCAATCTGGTATTTCATTTGACTTTGATTAATCTGTGCCACATTACTACATCTAGAAGTAGGATCAGCAGTGGAAAGCATTTACAGAGAAGAAAGGTTTGAAAGGAGAGATGAGAAGAGAAGCAGGCAAACCTGGTGATGCTGGGAAATATACATTTATGAGTTTGAATTTGTAATCTGACCTGTAGAACAGATTCTTAAAGAAATGTTTTAAACGTGTAGATGTTATGTTATGTAAATGATTCTTTCATTTTCAAACATTAAACAATAATGGCCTCTGAAACACAAAAGAGAGTTTTGCTTGACTGACTCGGGTCGAATGAGTTCATTTAGTTTCATTTGTTTCTCTGTTCTGCTTCTATCATTTGTATGTGCTTATTTTCATTTTCTTCTTTATTGTAATCCTTACCTTTTTTTTCTTATCTCCCTTTTTATTTTTGAGTCTCCGAAAGAAGAACCTCTGTTTGGAGAGAGATGAATTTTTAGTCCGTTATTTGATATGAATGAGTTTACATTTAGAGTTTTTTTTTTCTTTCAACAATGCAAGTCTGTAAAATCTTGAATTTATTTTTTCGTAACACATACGTTTGACCTCCAGCTTGCAGGAGACCATGGCTTCTCCCTGGGCGTTCTTGGCTCTGCAGGTGTACACGCCACCATCGAAGCTGCAGGGCTTGCGGATCTCCAGGGAGCAGATGCCCTGGTTGGAAATCTGACGAAACTTGGGGTCGTTTCCAATGATCATTTGGTTTTTCATCCACTCGATCTTGGGCTTCAAAACAAATGGAAGACAATTAAGATTGCAGCATGTTAAAAGTAGAGTGTGTTATCTTTAAGTTAACCAGTCGCAGGATCGGTGCTTTGTTGGCAAAACATCGCCACTAATTCCTCTTCAATGTCCAAATTTCTTTATTATTATAATGTTGGGAACCTGCAATGATGCTATGATGAAAAATCTGCCTGACATCTCATCGTAAAACACTTGTACAGACTATTTCTACCAATGTGAAGTATAGGGTTAAATTTTGAATTAAGCTGTAGAAGTTAATTCTTTTCTGCAACCTTATAGTTAACTTCCTATTCTTTAGTGCATCTATTGTTTGTGTCTGTTTCTTTTAGCTTAGTGCTTACATACTAAGTATTATTCCACAACTTCTGCAAAACAAAGAGATAGTTTTCCAAATGCATGTCAGTTTTCTTACATTTTACAGTTACACACTGACTTCTGTCAGTCTATCACATAAAATCCTAATAAAATACAATGAGGTTTGCGGTTGGAAAGTGAGGAAATACTTATGAAAAAAGCTTAAAGAGCATGAATATTTCTGCAACACACAGTGCATGTTTTATGTAATTTTTCGCTACTGCTTGATTATCAGTTCAAGCGGACCAAATGTACAACTGCTACTCCCATTGTAATTCTAAATATGCTGCTATGTGGATACAATAGAAAGATGGATCAAAGTGCTATTTGCGCCCAAGTACAATCTCAAACAACTCCAAGCATGTATGTCGACTTAATCTCATTTAAATATCAGAGATAACTGGTTACCCAAAGACACCTGTCTCTCCCACCTCCGTGAGAGCAGATGCACAGTAACTGTCATTAACACTGATAAGGGAAGTACACTGCAGTCTGACCAGGAGGTAAAAATAGGACCTCCAGGGAAAAAGCAGAACATCTATGTAGACATAGCATCTTATCACCGTCTTCTCTTTGTGTTCCTCTTAGGGCCACTAATGTAACCCCTTCCTCCATACGTGAAAACTCTATCAGAGACAGCAGAACATCTTATCGGGTCTACTGGAGATACCTCTCTGCTGTACCTTCTCAATCGGCGCTCAACAGGCTGCAGGATCCACGGCAGAAGATAAAAGTAGCCCCACGAAGCAAAGGTCATTGCAAAGAGCTCAAAATAAACACCTTACAGGAGTGTATTATAACACATGTTGATGGAACTGCTTTCGTACAACAGTGCTTAAATGAAACGGGGCAGTTCCTTTCCATGTGGAGTATCGTTTGATTGATTATTCTTTGAAGAAGGAGCAAACATTTAGCCAGGATTTTACTAAATCTCTGACCTTGGGGCATCCTCGCACAGAACACAGCAGCTTGGTAGTGTATCCCACAGTGGCTGCACGGTCGATGAGGGGCGTGGTAAACTTTGGTGCCTCGTTGAAGTCGTGTTCCTGGTACTCGGGAGGTTTGTAGACAATACCTATGTTACACACACAACCATCATTGCATCTGTGTATAGCATAGGCAAAGGATACTTTAATGCATTGCATAAAATTAGTGCCTTAAATATCAATTTCAAGCAACAATACATAAGAAACAGACCACTAATTTCAATGTAAAACAACTTTATGGGTCACAAATAGACTCTGGCTAAAATTTAGTATTAAGTCTTTTTAGAGCATGTGCTGCAAGATTATTTTATTAATATTTCATAACAACGGAAAAACCCCAAACAGGGAAAAAAATCTAGACTTAGAGATCAATTTTAGAAATAAGAGCCTCAGCCAGTCATTTCTTTCTCATTAAGCACAATAAAGTAACGACTGTATTAAACCAAATGGTGCAGTGCAATAAGTTGATATCCTGTATGCTTTCCCACAACAGAGAAGAGCATCGCTGAACACTGCCTACATCCATCATACAGCCTGGTATTGACAATCTAATAAAGTTTCCTGACAGGATAAGGTGTAAAACACATCCCTGCACATGCACACGCAGCTCTGTCAGAGGTCTTTATGGTTTTTCAGGCTCTAAAAATTAATCTCAGTTTTACTTGTACGCCGTCCAAGAGAACCCACTTAGATTTTCAAACAGTGCCAAGGTCATTTTCACTCTCCCAGTACTCACTTTAGACGCTGCGTGACTAACTGCTGTTCATTAATAAAGCTGCAAGCGCTGCGTGCCTGTCTGTAAAGCTACACCCACATAAAAACGCTTACGTAGAGTCATGATGGCACAACATGCATCTACAAAAGTTACCTGTTTTCTGGATTGTTGCAGCCGTCTTGGTAACAGCACCGTTCTCACTCCTCCCCACTTGGTTCTCGGAAAACACCCTGAACAGGTATGAGTTACCCATGATGAGGTCTGAGACAGTGGCTGTTAATCGATGGTAGTGCTCCAGTACCGTGAACCATTCCTGTCAGTGGACACATGGCGGGTTGTTTGCTTCAGAGTGGTGTGCATGTAAAATTGGACTCACCCTTGCTGTTTTTTTCTATTTGTTCATTTTTCTCTTTAAACATGCCATTGCTGGAGTCATACCCCGGTCTTCGTGTCGGCCTTTTGGACCGTGTATCCAGTGATGTCTGAGTTGCCGTTGTCCTTTGGAGGAGTCCATTCCAGGGCAGCATTGAAGCCCCACGCGTCTACTAGCTTAACACTGGCAGGCGGACTGGGGCGGTCTGAGGACAGAAATGAGGGTCAGTAAAACGTTGACGGTACACACCGCAGCCAAGTAGTTTATATAAGGCGGTTTAACAAGCAACGGGTCAAAGGTCAAGTGTGTCTTTAACATGTGGTTTTCTTATTTGACAGCAGCAGCCGGAAGCAGACTGTATGTGCAAGTCAATGAGGCAGATTAACGTGGTCGTCTACAGTTAGTCACAAAATTGCATCGACGTATTTCCTGTCCTTACTGTGAATGGTCGGTGGGATTGTCAAAGCAAGACACGGCGCATAAGACTGACCTACAATCTGAAGGGTGATGGTCGTTTTGTCTTCGATGCTTTCCACTTTCACCGTCATCTCGTAAACGCCAGAGTCCTCCCTCTGAGCACTGCGGATGAACAAGATGCTGTCCCTGTCGCTGTTCCTTATATTGACCCGCTTGGTGTCCAAAGGTTGTCCATCCTTCAGCCATGACACTGCAGGTTTGGGCTTCCCCTGACGGATCGGAAAACGAAGGAGAAACACAAAATACAGCTTTAGTTTTTCTCTCTCTCTTTTATGCCCTAGTATGATCTGTTAGCTTTAGTATGAGTTGCTAGCTTACAACGAACGGGATGACCAGGTTGATCTGCTGTCCAACTTTCCCTACATAGCGGGACCTGAGCAAACGAGGCAAGCGGATCTTGGGTCTGTCTGAAAAATTGAGACAACTATGTTTTTTTCTGGTTATCCATTTAATTATTACTGCTACAACTATCCATCCATCCATCCATTTTCCTACACCCTTGTCCCTTAATGGGGTCGGGAGGTGCTGGTGCCTATCTCCAGCTGGCGTTCCGGGCGAGAGGCGGGGTACGCCCTGGACAGGTCGCCAGTCTGTCGCAGGGCAACACAGAGACACACACAGGACAAACAACCATGCGCACTCACTCACACCTAGGGGCAATTTAGACAGACCAATTAACCTGACAGTCATGTTTTTGGACTGTGGGAGGAAACCGGAGTACCCGGAGAAAACCCACCATGCACAGGGAGAACATGCAAACTCCATGCAGAAAGGCCGGGGCCGGGAATCGAACCCAGAACCTTCTTGCTGCAAGGCAACAGCTCTACCAACTGCGCCACTGTGCAGCTATTGCTACAAACTACTCAAATATTATTCTAGTATTCTTTGTGAAAGCTGGGATGTGTTTAGTGTTTCCTCTTCAGGTCTGCGGGGACCACGTCGCCTCAAAACGGCAAGTCAACGAGACATAAATAGACCAGACATTGTGAGGCAAAGCTCGCACAGGAGAATGACTGAGTGTGCTGCTGTCAGGATTTGATATGAAAATGAATATTTGCAAAAATAAAAACAAAATACTTTCAAATATGACGGTGAAAAAACATATTGCTGCGTAAGTTTACATTTTTTTCATGTTTTGGGAGAGTTTATTGCTGTGAGAAATTTTCCCAGTTTTATTCGATATGTTGTGAAATATACAAATGCAAATAAAACACTTCATACAAACACTGTCCCAATTTACCATATATCCAAATCCTATCAAATCTGGATTGTGTTTTTTTTATCATGGTAAATTGAAATAGAAAAAAGGGTGAAATTGTACGCTTTTTTCTGTGTTTTAGGAAAAAGAATTAAAATCCCACACTCATAATGAAGTTACAGTAACATTCCCGAGCGATACAGTTTCTGAATGGCTAATCAAAACTACTGTATCTGGGCAAGGGAGATACCCAAAGAGGAAGACCTTTCATCCAGCAGAGCCCAAAATAGTTTTGGTGAGAAGAAAACCTTGGCTGAACCCTCACACACTTCTCTCCTCTACACTATGTGCAAAGGCAAGAAGACGTCATAATGTTTAACTCCTCAGCGAGGTCAAATGTCGCAGCTAAATAGAGGTAAAACATGCACAGTTGCACTTTAATTTGGATACTGTGACAGGGATGAAATGACATCATGGGTGGGAATTTGTGGAACACCTACGCAGCTACCACGCTGGCTAATTTGTTCAGGTTGGGCGCCAAGGATCAGGAAGAGCATCCCTCACATGATTCTGCACAAGTAGCAGATACCTCAAAAGCCTGATGGGTTTAGATGATACATGAAACCTCTGCGCCGTTTCTACAGATCAACTCAAAATGTCCTCTCTCACACCTCATCAGTCCTTCCTCGCGCCGCCCCATGTTCTATGTCGGCGACCCAGCACGTCTCATCACTCTTTATCCTTACATTTGTCACCATATCAAGCTGGGATTTGGCGACGGAAGCCATCATTTCTCAGGAAGCTCAGGTCTGCCCCCCAGGATGCAGCTCAAACGCTGAGCCCCGCTAATTACCAAACCTGCCAGCAATGCCCAGAAGCGTTGTGAAGCATTGCAACATCTACCGGCCGCCGGGTTGGACTACAAACAATGTGTAATCTGTCTTTGTCTGGGGATAAAGTGTCTACGTTTGAGGAGGCTTTCTGCACATGCAGGACAGTCTGTTTTCATCGGCCTGTGCATGTCAATGCGTGTCTAACACAGAGCTGAAATTAACACTGACAAGCCACCCAGAATCCATCAATTAGGCTCATGTTTCGCTTCCCTCCACTGGCCAATGCTTTTGTTTTGATGACCGTATGTGTCCCTCAGAGGTTTCTCTGGTTTCCCGGTGGTTTGAACCACAACCAGGAAATGCACCCAGGGACAGAAAGCTCCGTCTCTGAAAGTGGATAAGTTAGGCAGGTCAACATATTTTGACACCCTCTCAAAATGCCGCGGTGGAGTCTGCAGTCTCAAACGACACTTGTCATTCTTAACAATGACTTGTGTGCTTTCAAACATGACAGAGGAAAATTGTAATATTCCTTAGGTTTTACATTCCTTGCATGTTTTGGGAGGCTGCTAGTCTATTTTGAGCAATAGACTCACAATAGATATATCAATTGTTAGTCGTATATATGTATAGGCAGAGAGAGAGAGAAAGAGAGAGAGAGAGAGAGAGAGAGAGAGAGAGAGAGAGAGAGAGAAGAGAGAGAGAGACATTTTAACATTGTATAACAGTTAAAAAAACTTTTCTAAAATACTTTTTTACCTACAGTGAACAGCCTGGAGAGTTCTGAAATACATGAAATACAATATATGTCCTGATCCTTATCACTGTACCACTGCGAAATGGAAAGACCTCAGGAAAGATTAGCACTTCTGCTGGTTCAGAGTCGCCTCTCTTACAAAGTAAGCACTTTTTAAAAATACACACGTTTCCTTTCAGTTCTGATGTAGATTTTAGGAAATGTTTGAAACGGCCTCACACACACACACACACACACACAGGTTGATTAATTGGAGAATTTAGTCAGAGATTTAGTCAAATCCTATTTCAATAAAATGTCTCACTTGTGTAAAATACCACCTTCTCATTTTATCTTAACATCCTGAAAAAACAATGTAGGTATTTTGCAGATGACCACACAGTGCTAGAAAGACAAACACCTCAATTGTAACATAGGCTGAATCTATTTACTTTGCATGAATGATGTCATTAGGTCAAAGTGAGGTATATAAGGACAGCTAGAGCAGCAGTCCCATAAATAAATTGGCTGTGAATCTGTACTGACGAGGCCGTGTTGGTGAGAGGCCCGGCAGCCAAAAGGCTCATTACCCAAATGTTTTCCTTTGCCTGACTGAGACTGACCATAAATCACCCTTGAGACTGATAGTGCCAGCCATCGTAAAGCTAGAGTCTCCCCCCGCGGCAGCCACACAGCTCGGCAGATGGAGTTTTCACTTGTCACTTTCAACAGGGATGATGTTTACATCCACATCCATTTATGTTAATTTTGTACAAATCTGGATTTTCTTTTTATTTATTTTCTTTTCACATATGAAGGCTTTTCCCCCCCACCATGTTCATTCTTTACGATATGATGATCATAGCTTGCTGCTAGTGATTAAATTAATTTTTAAAAAAGTGTCGTTATCAATAAAAAATGCAGTTACTTTCGGAGACATTCAAGTGACAGATTGATCTACAACCAATGAAAGCTCTTGTCAGCACCCGTAGGATTTACGTCTTTACATCTGTGCAACCCATCAGACGCCGGCACTTCGTACCACCTCCGCCTCTCTGTTTGTAACAGGAGTATTTTAAGGATAGGTCATATGTTACAGCTATCAGTGGAAACTCAACAGATAAGCTATAAATGAGTTCAACACTCATTTATATTCATTCTTAAGAAAGTGGCTGTGTGCAAAAACTATTTTGTAATGACGCAATTGTGTCCAAGAAAAAAAAAAAAAGTTTAAAAGAAACAGCTAAAGTTAGCTAGCGTTTCTTCTCTAATAGAATAAACTTATGTGGAGCTGCAAAGAGTCAAATAATAATAATTTAAAAAAAAAGTTCTTTCACCGTAAATTGCCTAACCCCATCAGTAACTCACCGCCAATCTCCCGGATGGGCACCGGCTCTGGAAGCAGCCCAGGTTCACTGCGGCCACCTGGGTTTACAGCCACGACGCGGACATGCAGCAGGTCTCCGGTTGCCAGGTTTCTGATACAGCAGCGGTCAGCCATGGTCAACTCCGCATTAGCTACAATCCAGTCGGTTGCTACAGAGGAACATATTCTGCGTCAGTATGGGTCGATTTTCACTTTTAGTTCTATGTGGTGATTGCATCAAAAATCAGTTTGAAAGATATCCACAAAATTGGGGTTCTCCTTCTGAAAATTTATTGGACACTTTTATTAGTTCGTCACCTGTTGACACAATTCTGCAAACAACCTGTCCAAGAGAAGGTACAGAGAGAACCAACACGGTGAAACCTTAGGCGGCATGCTGTCATCTGAGCAAAGGAGCACTTCTAAAAGCAGTGTCAAAGGATACAGCGACAGCCGGTCAACTTGTGTCGGCCGTATTCGGTCCGGGCCCGGCAACAAATCTATCTGCCTCCTGACACTCTGGGGACAGGTGCAGCCTTACACATAAACACACGCACTCTTTATACACTTACTTCCATCCTTGCGGTACTCGACAGTGTATCCACTCAAGCCGGAGCTACCAACATTCTCCGGTGTTTTCCACTTGATGGTGAGGCTGGTGTCATTCACGTCATCTACGGCCACATCCAGAGGAGCGCTGCTGGGGACTTGTGAGGCATAAGTGGGTTAGAAAGACAGAAACACAAAGCTGTAGGGAGCAATTTTCCAGTTTTCACAACATGTGTACATGGCCAGTATTATTTTTCTTACAGCATGTCCTTTCAAATATCTCATTTGTTTGAAACCTTACGAGCTCAATCGCTAATTTTTTTTTTATTTAGATACAAACAAATTGCAACTGGGAGACAAAGATGAAGCCATCGAGTGCAAAACATGTGTTGTTTAGAAGTAACTTAAATGTGTATAAAAAATGTCCACATTTTATTTCACATTTTAACTAAAGCTAACGAGCTTTATTTGAGAAAGCTAGTTAGCACTTGGTACAAAGCTATATATCTCTGCATGGTGCCTGTATTGCATCTGGTGATGGAATGAATCGTGCCACTGTCATGAAGTCTTGAGCTAAGAACATGGGAGTTTGGAAGTCTGCGGTAACATTGAATAAAGTTGGCAACCTTTGTGCATCATGGACCTGAGCATCTGACCGGGTTGCTGTCATTCCCATTTGTTTCCACCTTGTTATAATGTCACAGTTGATGCCAAGAAAGTCACAGTTAATAGCCAAGAAATCAGACGACTGAACGTGTTGCCAGGAACCTACCACTGCAGTGGTATAGGTTCCACTTTTAATGAACCTACCAGGTTCCACTTAATGACTGCTGTCACTAAGTGGTAGGTTCCTAGGTGTGAAGGGGTTTGCGTAAGATACGATTAGTCGGATTTATCATGTCGGTGCTACTCTGGATTTCAGTGAGCTCCTGAGAGCAATCCTGTCCTTCACAAACTTTTGCAAAAGTAAACTACTTGCCTTTATATACCTATGATCACGGAAATCATTGACGCAGCTGAAATATATAGACATCAATCCTTTGAGTTTTTTTATTTTTTCCATACCTGACCATTTTTTAGTGCATCACTCCAATACAAATGTTCAACTGCTGGACTAAAAATGAGAAAGCAGCCAAAGTATACAAACACAACACACACACACACACACACCCCACACACACACACACACACACACACACACACACACACACACACACACACACACACACACACTCTCCCTCTGGGGTGCAGGAAACAGGACAGTCCCTCTATTGTCGAGGTGACAGCTCCCAGCGCCACTGGCAGAAGAACATTGATTTCCTTACAGTCTATTTCTGGCTGCTCAATGCAGGGATTCACTCACACTCACACACACACACACACACACACACACACACACACACACACACACACACACACACATTTTTGTCTTGCTATCTTTGCGGCAGTGGTGGAGAAAGTACTCAAAAAATTTACTTAAGTAAAAGTACAAATACACAGACAAAATATATTCAAGTAAAAGTAAAAAAAGTAAAACTACCACATTAACATTTGTATAAGTACAAATGTTAATGTGGTAGTTTTACACATTAACATTGTTAAACTTCCACAAATGTTAATGTGGTAGTTTTACTTTTACTTACTTTTACTTAAGTTTAAGTAAAAGTAAAAAAGTACTGGCTTTAAAAAATACTTAAGTATTAAAAGTAAAAGTACTCGCTGATAATCGCTAATATCATTAAGCATAATGATCCTATTTAATTTTAATACATCAGTAATGTGTCATTTTAATGAACAATGCCACAGATAAAGCATGTTTTTATTGTGTTGACTCTGTAACATAGTTTAGACTTAGATATGTGATTCTATGCATCATAATTTCAGGGATGGAAACATCTGGTCTCCTGTCCTGACATAACATGAAACACAACATAACATAAGAAATCCAACAGAAAGGGGATGGAAAGAAGGTGGGAGGGAGAGGACATGCAACCAAGGAGCCAGGTAGCAGAGTTGTAGTCAAGAGCACCGAACCCGAGACCAAGTCAAGACCACCCCGCCTCCCACTACGTGACACAAAAAAATTAACTTTTACTTATCAAAATTACTTCTCAAATTAATCTGAAAGATCAACATTCCCACAAAAAAAACCCTAGATATTAAATACTTAGAGCTGAAATAAATGTAATCAGTAAAAATCCATCCAGAAGGATCGGATCATTCTGATCACTATATTGCACTTTGGTACCAGCGATGTCCCATATATGCGACACCTCAGTCAACACCTCCATACAATAATTCAGTGCATGAGTGACAACTATTTTTTCATCGTAAATGCAACATGTGTCTCTGTACAGCTAGCTTAGCTAGCAGCACGTCCACAGATCTTACCTTTATTTAATCTTTCCTTCCAAGTGATGCTAAAAGTTGGACGAACTCCCCACCGTCTGTGAAAGCAAAGCGCTGCTGATTTTACGTGTCCTATATCTATGATTTATGCAGCGCTATTATATTACTGATGATTAGAGAGACATCTTCTCCCGCTCAGAGGAAACCACTGCGCATGTCTCGGAGCTTCGCGTGCGAGTAAAGGTGGAGGCGATGGGTGACAACAGACACTTAAATCACGTAATTGCTCGGATTTTACGGCGCCACCTTAAGTCCCTGAACTTCACATTTTAAGGGACAAAAAGCGCAACGCGACTTGGATGTAACGAGTAACGCGACACTTTTGTAGAAATGTAGTGAAATAGAAAGTACATATACTTACTGTAAAATGTAGTGGAGTAAAAATAGAACGTGTCCATTATTAAATCTACTTAAGTAAAGTACAGATACACGAAAATTGTACTTAAGTACAGTAACGAACTACAAGTACTTCGTTACTGTACTTGAGTACAATTACTTCCACCACTGCTTTGCGGGGACTTTCCATTGACTTCCATTCACCCTAACTCTGACCAAAACTCAATTCACACCTTGAACCTAAACTGTACCCCAACCCAAAACCAGTGTTTCATATTTGGGAGCAGTGAGTCCCCACACTGTAATATATGCCAGGAAAATAGTCCCCAAAATGCATCAAATACAGAATACACACCCACTCAAAACAGGCTTCTACTGGCTTTGACCTGAACCTGACATCACTCACGTTATTCCAAAATTCCAGAGCAACTCATTTGTTCTACAAGTGACCAAGACTGAAGAACAAAGTTGGAAGAAAAAGTCAAGCTAGCCTGCTGACGGGCAAAAGTTCAGACGACACGACCCCTGACAAATTGGAGATAGAAAACAACAAACTCCGCCAGCTGGTGGAGGATCTCAGACGGACAACTGAATGCTGCAAAGTGGCAGGTAATGCAGGTAATCGGTCTTGCAAGCTAACTGTGACATGTTAGCAATGAGAACGATGCACTTCAAGCTCAAATCATGTGTTTTCGTGTAGAGCTAGAAAACACACAGCTTAGGACATGAGAGCTGAGGTGCGTTGCCTGGAAGTAGCTCGACAGACACTGAAAAAAAAGACTCCTGAGGCTTCGGATGAACTTGAGAAGGGCGTATCTGTGCAATCTAAAGCGATCCGAAGACCTGCGAGTCTTTCAGAAGAGTTGGGCGATATCCTGAGCCAGTACAACAGAGACTGCGAGGAGATTGAGTACCTTAGACAGCAAAACAAGACTTTAAAGTCTGAAAATGCTGGGCTAAGGGAAAGATTGGTTCTACAGCCGACTGAGGAGCACCAGGAGATCAAGGGACAAGATTCAGCTCTCCGAAAAGTCGGTAAAAAGGTAGATAAAGTTTTCAAGACCATGTACCGAACAGGAACACTGAGGTACTTTGGTACCAGTACTGCTGGTATCCCTCTGGTTGTTCTGGTAAAACTGGCCACCTTGCTGAAACTGGTTCCAGAGAAACAGGTCGCTATGCTCATCCTGGTGCGAGAGAAACGGGTCGCTTTGCTGATCCTGGTTATAGGGAAAAGGGTCGCTTTGCTGATACTGATTCCAGAAAAACGACTTGCTCTGCTGATCCTGGTTCTAGGGAATCAGGTGGCTTAGCTGATCCTGTTTCTAGGTAATTAGGTCTCTTAGCTGGTCCTGGTTCTAGGGAATCAGGTCGCTTAGCTGATACTGATTGCAGAGAATAAGGTCGCTTAGCTGATCCTGGTTCTAGGGAATCAGGTCGCTTTGCTGATCCTGGT
Organism: Poecilia picta; assembly: GCA_033032245.1. Taxonomy (NCBI): domain Eukaryota; kingdom Metazoa; phylum Chordata; class Actinopteri; order Cyprinodontiformes; family Poeciliidae; genus Poecilia; species Poecilia picta. Next base: position 17,321,083 of record CM065359.1, on the reverse strand, counting down.
TTGAGGGAATCAGGTCCCTTACCTGATCCTGGTTCTAGGGAATCAGGTCGCTTCGCTGATCCTGGTTCTAGAGAATCAGGTCACTTAGCTGATTCTGGTTCGAGGGAATCAGGTCACTTAGCTGATCATGGTTCTAGGGAATCGGGTCGCTTTGCTGATCCTGGTTCCAGAGAAACCAGTAAATTCTAGATGTGTTTCATTTATTGGTGTGAAACTGTGGAATGATTTGAATGATGATCTTAAGTTATGTCCTTTATGTGGACAATTTACCAAAATAAAGTGATTGATTGATTAATTAATTGATTTTTTAGGATTTTTTTTTTCAAAATTGATTGTTTTTCTTCAATAGCTTCCAGGTCATGTGACCTGTTGACTGAAAATCACTTTGGAATAATTCTACAAATCAGTAAAGATGAGACACTGTCATTTGCTTTCCATTTTAAGTAATTTTCCTTTAATAATTTTGTTTTGTCAAAATTGAGTGTTTTTTCGTCAGTAGCTCCCAAGTAACTTGACCTATTTACTCAGAATCACATTGAAATAATTCTACTAGATGCACAGTCATTTGTTTTCCATTTTAACCCTTGTATGTCGAAATGGGGTCCAACCGACCCAACACACATAAAACCTGTCATTTTCCATAGACCTCTATGCACTAGCAGAACAAGTCAGTGTCGGGCCGGGGGGGCAGTTACCAGGCCCCTGACAAATCACCGGGCCCCTTATGTCCTTACATGCATCAGCTGTTGGAAACTGTTGAGCAAGGGGGGGGAGGGGACGACGATGACTGGAACTGTTGACTTTAACATTAACTTTTCTCAACAGACAAGGGCGCAGTTTTTCTGTCTATAATCAGACATTTAAGCGACTTGAAATCATTCCTCCCTCCCTGTCTCCTCCAGACCCGGGCCCCCATTCGGTCTGGTTCGGGGGGGGGCAGTCGCTCCCCCAGACCCCTCTATAGCTCCGCCCCTGCCTCTATTTTTGCCTCAGTCCTGGCAGCACAAGGGTTAAGTCATTTTACTATTTAATTTTTTTTTTTGCTTCAATAGCTTCCAAGTCATGTGACTTATTGACCCAGAACCAGTATGAAATTGTTCTACAAATTGAGAGAATATGCACACTGATTTGTTATTCATTTTAACTCAGTTTTTATTTTTTAGTAATTTTTTTGTCAAAATTTAGTATTTTTGCTTCAATAGCTTCCAAGTTATGTAACCTATTGACCCAGAACCCATGTGAAACTGAAATCTACCTTTTTCTGGCTCATGGCCTCGGATTTGGAGACACTGATCCTCATCCCAGCCGGATGGATGGATTAGCAATGACAATTAGTTAGTTGGTCACAATTCAAGGCATTTATTACATTTGTTTGCAGGAGTGTTTGGTTCTGTATTTTGTTGACAGTCCCTAAGTGAATCTTCGAGCGCTTGGGCCGGGAGCGGTGGAGAACGGCTGGCCGACATTAGCGTTCATAAATCGGATCAACCTCGAACTAAACCGCGGGGATAGGTGGCGGTAATGCACCTATAAGTTGTTTGCCAACCACCATAAAACCAAAAGAAGAAGAAGAAGAAGAAAACTAAATCGCGGAGAGTGAATATTGCATATCCAACTTGAAGCTAACTTCACTTGCGGTCCGTAGCCGCAAAGTTGAGGATTTTCCACCGCGGTAATCGCTTCCTCTTCCACACGCCAACGGAGATGGAGGATACAGAAAACAAGACATCAAACTGACGGGTAACCACACTTACACGCTAGATGGCGTCAGCAAGGTTTAATAAGGATCAATATTCTATTGATCGGCGATCCGGGGCTATACACATTTCGACCAAGTCTCCCCCTCATGGCGGTGGGGCATAATTTCTAGATAGCATAGTCAGAGTTTGCAGGTTAAGGTTGTGGTGCGAGTTGTTTCAATAGACGTTTTTTAGCTAGGAACATTAGCTACTGGGTGATTCTCACGAACCTTTGAATGTCTTAGAAGACTTTAAAGTCATACTCATGAAAATTAAAAAGAATTCACTTTTATTTGAACAATCATCATCTCTAATATTTGACACCGTTAATTGTTGGTTACCAAAATAGTTTTTTAACTAATTTTGGAGTCAGAAATTCATTGCCGTAATGCGTCCGAAGTAAAAAAAAAATGCTTTCACCTCAATTTATCATTGTAATTATTCAAACTGGTTTATAAAAAAAATACTATCAACTTGTTTAAAACTATGCAAACTAACTCAATATTGTAATATTTAAGGATTTCCTATTAAATGATAAAAAATATTTTAATAAAAGTGAGTGTCCGGAGGTGCAAAACTCATTACCGTAGCACCTTGTTCGAAGTCATGTTATATTTATAGAATTTTTTAAAATGGAGTTATTTTAACCCATAATCTATTAATGTAGGAGGGGGATACGTTTTAATTTCTAATCCTGCCAATATTTGCATCTCCTGTCTACTGTCCTGTTGATATGACACCTATAACAGTAGCTCAGAGAACAAGTGTCATTGCGTAGAATGGGTGAAATCCCTCTTAACTCTTCATTTCTCAAGATCGCAGGGAGATGCATTTTCTGGCATTGCAAATTATTAGCTTGCTGATATCTGCGTGCCCTATAAATTTTCCCTAAATATTATTCTATTTATATCAAACTCATACCAGATGTTTCTAGAACAAGTGTGATTATATAGAAAACGTTTTTTTCACTCTTAACTATTTGTTTTTTTAAGCTGGGTGGGAGGATGCATTTTTTTGGCAATATGGATTTTTTTTGCCTGCCAATATCTGCATGCCCTTTCCATTTCCCCCAAATATTATTCTGTTTATATAAAACTCATACCAGCAGTTCATAGAACTACTCTGATTATGTAGAAAAGGTGAAATCCCTCTTAACTCTTTATTTCTCCATGTTAGCAGGGGGATGCATTTTTTTGGCATAGTAAAAAAATGCTTGCAGATCTCTGCATGCCCAACCTATTTTCCCCAAATATACTACACTAATACAGCAAGGTAACTGTTGGTAACCATGGCAACTGGGCACAGTGTTAATAAACAAATAATCCTTCTTATTTGAGCACATTCTACTTGGAAAAAACGAGAGCATCAGGAAAAAGTCCTCATCTTCCACAAAAGACCTCCAACTATTGGTAGAAATGGTTATAATAGTCCTCTATAGGTCACATGCAAGTTTACTCACACACACGCACAAGAACGTGTGTATGAGATATGCAACTGCGTATGCGCACATTCATGTTGGAGTGTGATGAAGGCAAGAAGAAAGTGTTCATGATTCATGATTCACCAGAGGGGACCGAGGAAGCAGTAACTGAGCCAGACGCCAGTTGAGTTGCCTCTAAAATACGGAACCGTCCCGTAATTGGCTGTTAGATGTAGCGTCCCGTATTGAACCGATACGGGACGCAATTTGTCCCGTATTCTACAGACATGGATGTGTAATAATGGAGAAGTGGTCCCTGAGTACTTTATACATTTCTGATTTTCTGCTATTGAATACTAGATTTTTGCTTGGAATTTCAGAAACATGTTGTCAGTAGTACATAGAATCAAAGAACAATGTTCAATTTACTCAAACATATACTTGTAAAAAGTAAAATCAGAGAAACTGATCATTTTTCAGTGGTCTGTTACATTTTTCCAGAGTTGTATAGCGACAAAGTAACTAAGTTGGCGACATTGGGGTGAACATTGTTGACCATTGTAGATCTTTCAGGAGGTAGATAAGATCCAGTTCTCATATAAGTTTGGCTAATCACAGATCTCCCAAATTAAAAAAAAACATGTTTTTAAAGATTTTGTTTCTGCTAGTGGCCTTTATTGTACAGTATTCAGACAGGACACATGGATGAGACAGAGTGGGAGAAGACATGCAGCAAATGACCTAAGACCACAAACTGAACCCAGGACAAGTGCATAGAGGACTACAGCACACTCTACCCACTGAGCCACCCATCACTCCGCCGCTCTCCAAAAAAATTAAGAACATTTCAAACGGGCCCTTATGGGGACACTCTAATCAGATGAGCAGTCCCCGTCTCTACGAGTTTCTAAACGGAATCCATAAAAACATCTGCTGCTCGGAGTTGCTGAAGAGTACAACAGGAATTTTAAGCAAAGCTACTCATTCATGACAGTAGCAACTAAAAATTATTTCTGAAAAAAGCATGCGGGTTAGTGTTGCCTAGAATGAGTCTCTAGTTAGAAATATTTCAGCGTTTGTACCTTCAGACTACATAAGCAGCTTGGCCAGTAATGGGGCTTCCAATACAAGCAGTCTAAACAAGAATAACAGCTGGGAGAATACAATACACACACACACACAGGAAAAAAAATTATATGAAACTTGTTGCACAGCAAGTTGTCAGGTATTGTCAGGTTACCTGCGGGAGGAGGGGGTGTGGGGGCTTTAGGGGGTTCCTCAACTGCAGCAACTTCTGCTGGAGCAGCTGGAATTAAACAAGCCAAAGGTTCACCAACAACATCCACTCCACATAGTGAGATCTTAGCCTGGTCTCTAAATCTTCTAGATGTCAAACTTGTACACTTAATGCAGCACAAATCGCATAACCATCTGCATCATTATTTCTTGCACGAAGCATATTTTATGTATGAAGGTGATTATATTTTATGTTTACCAGCATCTGTTGGAGCATCTGCAGCAGGAAGCACAGCACTGTCTTCAGCACTGGGAGCAGCAGCTAGCATTCAAATCCCATTCAGGAAAGCCAGTTAGTGACATTTATTCCATGTTTTAATCGTTTAAAAAAAAAAATCTTTGTCATTTGTCCAACACTGGAGCTTCGAAGCAAAGCAGCAGCAAGAGCATTAAAGAAATGGTTGAATCTATAAAAGCACAGTAAATTTCTAATAAAATAAACAATTGTTATTTTTTTGTTCTTAAAGATGAATAGTGGGCATTTTGGATATGTGTACAACAATGAAATATACTATAAAATGTTAGAAATATGACACAGTGTATCTTGCTGTCCTTTCTGTAATCATTCATTCTGCATTATAGTTTATGTGTGAATGTTTTGTTTCCCCATCACTCTGATGCTTAATGAGATTAGAAACCAAATTCTGAATAAGCCACTCTATTAAACCCACCAATGACAAGAATAGCCGCTGAGGTTTAGTGATGAGAATTGTGGCAGAACAATAAAAAGATGAATATATTTTACTGTGTGAAATCCCCCCAAAAATGTTGACTGAAACCACCACTTGCACTTTGTGTTGCAATGTTCAGATGAATTATCAGATCCTTTTATATCTTAAAAGCTGCAAAATGTAGTTGAACAAAAATGCGTTATTACTTTCAATGTTAAAAAAAATACACAAATAAGGCTTTCCCTTCCCTCCACTTGCAGGATTTTTATATTTCGTTTACCTGGAGCAGCTCCCTCAGCTGCAGGGCTGTTGTCAGTCGGGGCAGCGGGAGCCGCTTCCCCCTCGGCTGGAGCCTCAGCAGGTGGAGCCTCAGCAGGTGGGGCGGGTTCAGGTTCCGAAGCAGGCTCAGGTGCTTTCTCCACAGCCTTTTTGGCTGGAGGCTTTTTCATAGGTGCAGGTTTACTCGGCATTGCTGACACACTGATAGAGTCTGTATGAGGGTGGAACGGAGTCCCCAGTGAAATTTATATATACTTAGAGTATGTGGGGAGGGGCGGGGGGAGTAGCGGTGGTGGGGTAACTCCACCCATCTCCTCACACACCTAATCCTCACAGCCCCATCTTTATGTCTGCGGGTCTTCCAGATAAGAGACTGTATAGGCTACAGCATAAAACCAAGAAGATAAATTGAAACTCAAGATCAAATACAATTCCGTATACATCCACATAATACTCCTTTTTGAATCTAGGTTTTAAGTTGGAAAGTTATGTTATTTAAAGGAGTATTATGTAAAATCAACTATTGTGAGATTTATATCACATCATTACTGCGTAAAAAACATACCCGTGTTTTGAGTCTTTCATTCATGTTTGAGAAATCCTTGATCCTCCTGTGGCAGCCACTGGAGGTGCCTAAACACTCACAAAGCGCCACTTATTTCTATGCAGTTCCCCCTTGGAGCTCACAGAGATCCCCTACCTCATGCCTTCTCCACTCGGTTCCTTCAAACTAGTGGCAGCAACAATTAGGAAATAGATGGTGGATGTGCTAAGCTCAGTCCAATGCTGTTTGTGAACAGCATAATGGAGTGGTTTTAAAATGTAGAACGTATTGAATTGAATATTTAGGGTGAACTTCATTTTTTCCCCTGATTTATTTTTTCTCATATACTTGCGCTGCTTTACAGTTGCTTTTGTTCAGTTACTTTATTTTGAGGCTGTTAACGTAACTGTGTGTTTGGTTGATTATTTTTCTGCATGAAAGTAGAAATGTTCAAAGTTGTTGAATCCTACACATGCAATGAATCAAGTGAAAACTTGACCTAGCATCTTATTCTAAAAAACAAACAAACAAAGAACAACAATGGGGAAATAAAAAAAAAATAGCCAAACAAAAGAGTTCCAAATGTGTGACGCCCCCTAGTGGGTAATAAAGTGCAGCCGTCCAACCAACAGTCAAAGGTTTGAAAAATGACATGACTTTATTATGTCCAGTGCTTAAAGATAGACATATCGAATCTGATGTGACTATAGAGACATGACATTTCATGAAGTCTTTTAATCCAAGTGCTCCTTCCTGCAGGAGGAAGACCAAAAAAAAAAAAAACAAGGAAAAAAACAGGATGCTCATTTTCTGCATCAACAGGCAAAGCTCTTCTTTGATCTCTTTGCTTCAATGATTGTTGTCGCAGAAGCAGTGGCTATGTACAGTGTTCACAACAGTGACGTCATTCATGTACAAAAAAAGAAAACTTTACAAATATTCTAAGAAAAGTGAAAAAAAAGACAAACACATTTCTGTTAAAAAAAGGCAAAAAAAAAAAAGAAGGAAGATCTCCAGTTATCAAAACTCTTTGCTATGATACGGTTAAATTGTGGTAGGTCCAACGAATGAAAGGAATATTCTCACATCTCACCACTTGCCACAAGTCTCTCAGTCTCTGGGGTCAAACTGTGTCAAATTGCACACAAACAGCCCAGTCTAGGTACACATTGTCATACACCGACACCTATCATGTTCACTAACGGCTCATCCACGAGATCAATAAGCCACTAAGCACCCAAACATCAGGTCGCCGTCTTAAAGCGACGTCAGAGTGGTTCAGAGGACGTCTCCTCCAAACCGAGGCCTCCTGGTGGTAGCAGGCAGCTTGAGAGCAGCTTTAGGCCCAACTGTATTTCAGGCACAGATAGACCTTTAGGCATCGCGTCTTTACTTTTACACCTTCAAAGGGAAGCAGAAGAACGTTGACCGAATATGGCAGTCTGAGGTACATCAGGGTTGAGGTGAAGGAGCACTTAGGTCTCCATTACCAGCACTTTCCTTTTCCTCCACCGTCCTTTATCTCATAACAGTCAAGATATGAGCAATAAATACTGTTACATACTAATTTCTAACATAAGTTGTGCCCAAAAAAAAAATTACAAACAAAAACTCAATTCTAATAACTTAATACGTGTGGAGACTTTTTTTGAGTTCAGATAAAATCTCGATATAAAAAACAAATGAAAAGAGGAAGGAAACTATTTATGTTTTGTTTCTTTTTTAAACAGCTACTCTCCACTTCCCCTTGCAAGATCATATGTGAACAACAACCCAGAAGTCACAAACACAGTCTACCTTTCTGTCACTAGCTCATTTTTTTAAATGTATGTTGTCTGTTCAGAAAGTAGGTGAGGCGATGGATGAAGGTGACTCGAGTACAAAATCCTACAAAATCAGCATCTTTAGCCGTTTCTTTTTTTGCAACACAGCTTTTTGTGTTTTTAAAGTGATCTAAATAGAGAACATACTGCACGCAAGCATAGTCAGAGACGGTAAACTTGATCAACAAGCTGTGTTTGTGTCCGAGTTTCACTTCTGTGGTTGTGAAATTGCCAACTTTAAGCCACTGATTATTTGAAGAGTCATGTCATTAGTCATCCATGCACGTTCCTTTTGCATCTCCACAGCTTGGCAAACTGATCAACAGTAAGCGAGAAAATTATTTTTTTTAAATGAAATAAAAAAAAAGAGAAACATTCAAGGCTATGTTCATAAATGCGTTTTCACTGGTGAGTGCCTTTGCAAGGACAAAGTCCACCCAGGGCAGGACCTGGCAGAGGCTGCCACCTGCAGGATTTATCCATGAACTGCACTTTTTGGCTATACCAGCAACCCCTCTTTCACCACATTCACTGACGAAGTCTCTCTCTCAAGTCCCATTTTCACAAGTAGAAAATAAAGTGCATTTTGGCCTTATGTCCAGTGACGGTCCAACTCACGGGGGGAGCCGCTAACACAATCGGCTGAAAAGAAGTGCCTGCCTTCAACGAAAACCTGTGAGCACCAGTAGCTGTAAAAAAAAAAACCCAGTCGTTTCAACAGAATTAAAAGGGAACAAATGAGTCTTGATGGTTGGGATTACAGGTAATATTTTGCATCATAACATTTCCTTTCACCATGCACTTGCAGATAAATCAAAAACCCAATTTGGGACACCGAGGCAAGAGGAAGAACCATGTCTGATCATCACATTTTCTTTCCGACGTCGGTTTGTATTCCCGGTCCCTCGGAAGCAGGGCAGAGAAAACCCTTAGTTCACAACACCCCCCACCTCTTTACAGTTAGCTTTGAAGCTGCTCACTGAGCACACTATAATATTCACTCCAGAGTCCTTTAAACTCTCCTTTGATCCTCGCTGCCATCGGCTCAGAGTGTAGTCTGCAGACTGGGATCCAGGCAGCCTTCCCTCTCTGGAGACTCGATATAGTTGGCAGACTCCTGAAGCTTCAGCAACATGGCCATCTGGGAGGCAGAGGCAAGTTGAGGAAATCAAAGCATCAGTCGACGAGGTTGTTTTAAAAAATTTACTTTTGCGTGTGTAAAATTCATCTTGAAATATAACTAGTATTTGACTAGGACAAATGATTTGTTACTTCCTCGTCTGTATCTAGAAGGAATTTTGCATGAGGCCTTTCTACACTGACTAATCAGTTCGGTTAACGGCTTTGTGAAAAGACAATCGTTAAGCACCTTCAATTAATGGGCAAGCTGTGAGAAAGTGTGCAACTATCCTTCCCACAATTTCTTCAAGCCACATTGAACTTTCTATAAAATAACATCAACATGCACACACACCGTCTATTCTGTAAAGCAACCACAGTAGATGTAAATAATTTACTCCATTTTTAAAGAAGGTCTTTTATTTTATTTATTCTTTTGCTTAAGGTTATTCGATAGAAAAGTCAAAGGTTTGATGAAGGGACAAGACCATCCCAGGGTTGAGTAAAACATTTATTTTTACTAATTTCTATGTCATTTTTGACATGCCATTTTTCATAAAATATAAATGAAACCTGTATTTTCCTGTTTTTTATTTTGCTTTTACATTGTGATATTTTGTGTGACGCCTGTCTTCAAGGTTAGCTTAAACTTATGAATCCAAACCTGGCTGGGTTACGAGTCCTTTGGGCTTACCTGTCTCTACATTAATACATTAGTATTTATACTAGCAGTAAAGACAGTTAACTCACCAGAGGGTCAGACTCCAGAGTGCTGGGTGGAGGCATATCTTTGGGGGGCTTCTTCTCCTCACTGGGGAGCCCGATGCTGGGAGGAGGCAGGTGAAAGAGCCTGGCCTGGTCCTGCTGTGCATTTGGCCATGGCAGAGTGCCTCTCACCCACTCCACTGGGTCCTCCCACACTGCTTTCTGACCATGCACCTTGGAGGACAGACAGAGAACAGGCTGTTGTTGCAGGAATTGTAGTTTTACTTTTTTACACATCTATACAACACGTTTTACACTTGGGAAGTCAGAGTTTGCTCACCTTGATGCCGTCTTTGGCTCCCTCTTGGAGGTACGGTATGATGGAGTGGTTCCACAGGTCAATGAACCACTGCCTGAACTCTGCTACCGACACTGGACATGACAGGAAGAAGCAGGGACCTGCAGGAGGCAATCCGTCTAGTCAAACCCCTGCTTATCCTTCTCAATAAAACCACAAAACGTCCCCCAAAACCAGGTCCGGTTTAAACCAGAATACGCCATGTCTCACCTATGAGAAAGTCTGAGGTGCTGTGCTTCTCCAAGAAGGCGTGCAGGTGGTACCAGAGCTGAGGGATCCAGTCAAGGACACGTAGAAGCGTCTGGTGGCGTGTCGGGTCACGCTCCTCCTCCTGGTGGGTCTCCACGGCTTTACGGTGCAGATACCTCAGCAGGAACCCGTTGGCCGGCTCCACGTTATTGGAGAACGTAACCATCCTATTGCAATTTTTAAGAAAATGCTCATGTTGCAACCCCTGCTGTCAGAAATCCAGAGGCGATATCGTGACTTTGATGTGCTCACCTGAAGCTAAGGTGCAGGCCGTGATTAGACGTCATCCTCACAGGCTGATTGGTTGTTCCAATAATGTAAGGACTAAGACACAATCCGAGATGAGACGTTTAACTTTTAGCAAACAGCGTCACTCTTCGGTCCTACGTCCAATAAACCGAGCACCTACCATTTGTGATACTTGCAAGTGAGGGCTCCGTTGACGAGCTCAGTGATGGCCGCCGGATCGCTGATATCGTCTATGACAACAACCAATGACACCTCTCCTCCGCTCTCTCTGTCAATCTGATTTGCCAGATTTGACAGGTACAACTGCAAATCCTGCAAATGTGAGGAAATGTGACTTTTTCTCAAGCGAGATGATAACAACAAGCTAACGTGTCATTTTTCAGGGAGCGTAGCTGTTAAAAACAGCTCAGAGGTGTGTTTTACCTTCTGTGACTGCCGGTGCATGTTGAAGGTGACGGCAGCACAGCGACCCGACGCACACGACTCGTTGTCGCTGTCCGACGTGTCGATCTGGCTGCGTTGCAGCAGGTAGTGGGCCAGATGCTGGGCCAGATATGTCTTTCCCGTCCCGCTGGGCCCAGACAGAACCAGGCGTCTGTGCTTCATTAGCAGACTGATGTAGTGCAGCATCATGGGCTTCGGTATCAGAGTCTCAAATACCAGCCAATCGACACTTTTTTCTCTGAGACCTAGAAAGGAACCCTTGGAGTTTTAGAAGTTTTTACATTTATCGTAGAACCGATTGAAATAGTGAATGGCAGCAACTGTGGATTATTTCAGTAAAAATAAAAAGAGGACTATTCTGACGCTATAAGAATTGGCACATTCTGTAGATTTTTCATTTATCCACTTAAGTTCATTTTGTACAATACTAGAAATACATAAAACACGCAAAACATCAACAGTTTTTAAAATAAATAAAGCAATAAAATAAACATTTCATTGTCTCAAAAGCTGTGACAGGATTTTTTTTTGATCATTTGTAGCAAAGGATACATCTGAAAATAAAAAATGTATATACTTCTACCATCAACATGTTAAAAGCTCAGCCCTCTCTGCTTTACTTATCAATACAGGTTAGAACTGATCTATTTATTTGGATTAACCAATTAATAATTGGATAAAGAAATGTGCTTAATGGGAGATTTTCTTTTCTTTTTTTTTTTTTTTTACCAAATTTTAACCAGGTGAAATTAAAACTATGCCACTGGAGAAGTTTTGGGTAGAATAAATTTACAGACAATTATTTTTTTCCCCCAAATAAAATATGTATATATTTTTTTTCCACAGTTTTGACTTAATTGCTGCTGTTACTAAATATTTTGTTCTTATTGCAATTACTCAATATGCTAAATTAATCATCTGTTAAATCAGTTGACGATTATTTTAATAATTCAGTCATCACAATTAAACCAATCAGTTGTTTTTGTCCTGTAGTCAGCCATTATAATTATTCTTAAATTGTCTTGTCTTTGTCGATATTTAAAAAAACAAACATCAACCACAGAACATGTACTGCTCACCTTTCAAGGTTGCAAATATTTGAACTGGGCCACTGCCGAGGCATTGATGGGGTAAGACCTGAGGCCTGTCCCCCCCTACTGTCCGCTGCACTCCTTGGTTCAGCTGGTACATCTGCAGAGAGTCGCAGGTCAAACCCAGGCTTCCTGTCGGGTCCACTTGACTCAAGTAGTCCTGAGCAATAAAAGAAAAGAATGTCACCATAATACTGAGCTACATTATCTAGAGCAAAACCCTTTGGCTGAATATCGAGCAAAATACTAAATTTAGTCTCACTTGAAAGGTCTTAGCAATAAGGGAGTCGAGGCAGGTCCAGTCAGTTCGTTGGCTGATTGTCACTGAGCCCAGGCAGAATTCCTGCAGCTGTTTCCTGTCCTGCAGACGTAGAAGAGCGCACAGATTGCTCTGAAATAACAACCCCAATAATATCCGTTTGTTGTCGTTGGAAGGGCTTTTATGAATTTACCTCCACTTGGTCTCCGGTTCGAACCAGGACCTTTGCGCAGACCTCTTCATGCTGAGACGACGTACTTAGCAAGTCACAAGAAGATACTTCTGAAAGAAAGAAGCAAGCAGTTCTATTAAATTATCGAAGAAATTGCAAGAGCTAAATGTCGACTGGGTTGTTCTTTACCTGGAGCTTTACAATCATTTAAGCTTAGGCTGAAGGACTTGGTGAGGGACATGCTCATCGGCGGATTCCCAGAAGGCCCCAGGAGAGAAGCCAGCCCCGACGGCTGAGAGGTGGAGGAGGTGGGACCCGGGCCGGAGACAGGGAACTGACTTCCTGTTTTCAAGTGGTCGTTTTCTGCCTTTAGGTTGTCCACAGTGGACTAGAGCACCAATTGATTAAGTTTTAGCTTCAAACCATACAGAAAAAAATCCCCAAAATCAACCAGCAGAATTCCTGAAACACAAACCTGCATGTTGTTCATGGCCTCTCGGAGCTGCTCCAGCTGATGGGCAGAGCTTAAGGCCTCCAGACGGATGTCTGTCAGCTTCCTCTCTTTCTCCCAGAGTTCAGACCGTAACTCTGATACCGCTTTTTCACCATTGTCTCCCTCTTCCACTGTTTCCATGATCCTACAAAATAACCAGAGAAACATCATAACCAGAAACCCACAGAGGCATTTTTAAAAAAAATTGTTTCAAACCCGTTTGCGTACTTACATGGAAGACGTGGCGGATGCTGACATTTTCAGCGACGAAGGCAGGTCCTCGCCCACTTCTCCTCCCTCGTGAGCCATCTTTGGCGAGTTGGGAGCCGAGGAGTCGGGGGTGGCGATTTCCTCGATGTCCGAGTAGGTTTTGGGGCCTTTTTTGATACTGAAAGCCTTGTTGAAGGAGCTCCTCAGCTGCACAGACACATGGAAGCAAACGCAGAAAGTCAATCAACATGAAACGTCATTTAACATATCTGGAGATTGAAAAAGAGGTAAGAGTTAAATAAATACAGACATGCTTCACATTAAGGGAAAAAGTTTGTCATTTTTCAGAAGCTGTAGTGGGAAACCCCACATGTACTGCATGTAACCCAGATATTAATATATTTCCATTGGCCTTAGCTATATTTAGAAATATTGTTTTTTTCTAGAAAAAAAATCCTCGAGTTAAAAAAGATCCATGAGTAAAGTTACCAAACTTTACTCATGCTTGTATTTTCAATTTGTTAACGCCTTTGTTTTTAAGTGTTGTGTAATTGTATGTGTTTCGGGGGAAACAGTAGGGGGCAGTAAACATTCACAAAAAAATTACCTGATTACCTTATAAGTAAATTCAAACTTCTGTTTAACAAAGTTCAAGTGTATTTTCCAGCTGCAGCCAAATGGCATTGAGCTGGATGTCATATTATGAGCCTGTACTTAAGCCAAATATAATTAGTGATTTCAATTTGTAGAAATATAATAGTTTGCAACAGTTTTGGATTTTTGTTTTTTAAAATTTTAGCTATTTTCATGTGAAAAATAGCTTTAAAACATAGCTGAAAATAAGGAATTCTACAAATCTTATCCCTAATACCACAGTCACACAGCTGTGTTTCACTCTCACAGTAGAAAATGCCTTTGTGGGTAAATAATGTGATGGTAGACATCACAGTCCCTCACATCTGCCATTGTAGAATCAAAATGTGATTAGCAGTTAAAGCCAGATTTCTACAAACTTTTTCGGATAACTTAAAAGACACAACAATAAAGAAAGGCTGTGACAGAAACTCCATCTTCTTTTATGGTACTTGACATGTCCAACAATGTTTCCACTTCACTGCCACTCCTTTAACATTTAAGCCTTATTTTAATTATGTAAATTTAAATTATCTAAACACCTTTCAGTTGAAAATGGGATAAAACTATGGGATTTGCTGATTGTGTTGCTTAATTACTTGTTATTACTATACATTACGTACAAAGTTGATTAGGTTTTTCGATATATTCTATGCTTTAAAACACCAAAGGAATATGTTTGACTGTGCAGGATTGTGTGTGCCACTGGTTTACAAAGTGCAATTAATCAGATTATGCTTTTTTTATTTTGAAAGGAAGAATCTAATGCAAAGAAAATCTGTGGAAATTTTTGAATAAGGACAATTGGCAATTACACCACACCACAGCGTTCGGTTCTCAAACAGATACTGTATTTTTTACACTTTTAATTATAAAACAGAAAATGGATTGATTTGATTAACTGCTCTGAGCGTCTTAAAAAAAATCAAAAGGAAACCCATTTCTCTAAAATGACAAACTATTCCCTTAATTTTTTTTGTTTAATTTTATAAGCAAACTGCTGACTAACTAGACATAATTTCCATGTTGATCAAATTAACAACTTCTCACATTTATTCCAAAAGATACAGCATAAGTTAATCACGTAAATGAGGAGAAACACACTTAAGCACATCTAATGACAGTCAACTGAGCAGTGGTTAATTATTTTAAATGCATATCATGTCTGCTGCTTGCCTCTCACAACTGGTTCATAGCCATCGATTTAAAGAAACAGTTGAAGATCAGGCAGCATTAATCAGCAGAGCAGCAAGTCAATCAGCAGAGATGAAGAGACTGTAGTTCAGACGACCCATCATGCTGTGTGGACGGAAATTATAGGAGTTTGTATGATTATGCGGTGACGACACTTACCTCAAAAACCTGAAACGGCCAAATAACACAACACAAAGGAGGGAGACAGTGGTCAGCCATGCTGCTCAGTCATTTTTTTTTTTTTAGAGAGAGAGGATGAAGTTAACCAAAAAACAAAAAATAAAACAAGCTGTGAGTTGGAAAAAAACCACTGCCTTTGAAGTCCCACTCCTTCTTACCCAGCTCTTCTTCTTCTTCTTCTTTGCGTCTTGATCCTTCAAGCTGCCCACGCTCGACATGCTGGTCAAGCTGTTCAGACTGGAGATGCTCTCACAAGAGTTCTGACGTCGGATGCGAAGGTCTGAAAGAAGGGAAGCTTCAAATTAGTCACAACAGTTTTGAGGAGGAGGAGGGAGAAATGCATGCATGGAGCAACTGCCTGGTTGATCTACAAACCTTTCGTGTTATCTTGGCTGTTTAAGGCTCCGTGGATGACGGCCTGTGCTTCTTCATTCCTGGTCTTCAGGGCTTCGATCGTCTCCCGCAGCTCCACCAGCTCTGAGTCCTGCACAAATATTTCATAGGACAAAATTAGCTTCCAGTCTTGGTTAGTGGATGCATGTTAGAGGTGAATGTATTAAATTGTGGACTGTAAATAAATTACCAATGAGGATTAGCGAAGTTGTCTGAATGTGGAGGAGTCAAACACCAACAGATTTATGTTTTATCTGTGTTCTGAATGACAAAGCGCCAAATCAGTGGAGCTATGTTGAAGTACTGGAAAAAATTTTAAGTTTTATGTGGGCCAACTGATTTCTCATTATGTTGTTTTTTTTCTTCTTCTCATTTTCCAAAGTACTGAATATTACTAAATATTATATTTAGTTATGTCCCAGCATTGCAGCATTTTGGTGCAACTTCTGTTGCTTAAATTCAGAGAGGTAGTTTAATGTGCTGATGTAAACGATGCTTACATTGACACTGAAATAAAGTCAGACAGCCATGATGAGACTGTATGTAATCTTCCCCAAAGGTTTCAGTAATAAGACAGAGACTCCAGATGAACAGAGTGTTTCTGCTCTGCTTGTTTTCTTCTAAAGCTGATGGCCTCTTTGCTCTCAGTGGAGCCACCCGGCCCATCTCAAGGTTAGACGGTGCTGAGCTCCATGCTGATCTGCACAGGTCACTGCACTGGCACTTACAACAAAGACATTTCTGGTCCGGTACAGACCGGACTTTCAGAAGAAGCAGCAAGGCGTGATGATCTCCGAGAGACTCCTCATGCATGCCCTTGTATCAAACACAGCTTCAGGCAGTGATGAGTTCATTTAAACCCAAACTAGACACAGGAGTGACGGGCCGAAGCTGCAGGTGCGCATGCATTCTTGTCGGTTCAACTTAAAAAGTGTTTTTTTATTCGCTTTCCACATCTTTCTTCCATACTATTTGTCCCCGATTGCCCGGCCTCTAATCCACATTTAGCTCCTACTGCAAGCTGTGATCAAAGTCGCCTCACGGACCTTTGGCTCGTTAAGCTCGCTGCTCTTTAGATAAGTGTGGTGTTGGAATCTGGGTGGAATCTGTTTTGTGTGTGTTTGAGTTTGAACGTGCAGCTGGAATGGTACCTTTTGTTCGTGGCTTATCGACAGACTCTGCAGCCGAGCTGTCATCAGGGCCAGGCTTTGCTCGAAGGCAGCCACTAGGTTTGCCTGTTCACAAAAGATGAAAATCTTAAAATAAAGTTTTGAAATAGGTCTAAAATGGCAAAACATAATTTAGACATTGTTCAGCTAGATTGCTCTCCTTTAAATCGTTAAAGGACACAAAGGTTGAACAGGACGCCATTTTGCAATATTCACCTCTTTTCTAATCTCCTGCTTTTTGGCAAAGGAGAGGAGAGAAAATTATGTTCTGCTCTGTAACACAACGCTAGCAAAAATAATAGAATAAATGTATCCAGTTCACCAAAATTCTGTGTTTGGAGCATTTGTTCTGGTTTTAACAAGGTCTGTACATCTCTCAAAGGAAGGCATAGATGACTCATGTTTTGTACAAAGCTATGCCTAATGTCTGTTGGAGCGCTGACTGACATTAGGCAGAAGGAACCAGTTACCAAATGTCAGAGAAGATGATACTGAAGATGGGTTTTTTGTGTTAAACAAAGCTTGAAAGTTATGTGGCCGACAGAAACAGACATGATACATACATTCGCTGTTAGCTGTGTGGTCAGATTGGAAACCTTCTCCTGCGATGACTCCAGCTCTCTCCTTAACATGCGGATTTGCTGTATTAAAAAAAAAATAGACGTTAAATTATATGATTTAAAGCATCACTTTGAGAGTGTCTGACATATTACTCAATAAATGAAAAGATGGTGACCAAAGAATGATTAGGTGACTTGTTTACTCAAAAACGACAAGGATGGGATTGATGGATGAAAGGGGGAGAAAAAGGAGATGAGACAGCGAGCGTGACTAGGCTGTGAAGAAAACACTCACCTCTCCCTGAATCCTTTCCTCAGCCTCGGGAAGGAGGGAATCAAAGTCAAGAAGTTAGAGAGGACAGCGGGGGTAGGAGAGAAGTGGAGAGGAAAGGAAAGCATAGGAGACTAAATAAGGTACTGATCATTATCTCAGGTGTGCGCTGTTTAAAGCATGAAGCAAGAAAAACAAAGCATAACTCCCTCCACCTTCCAAACCGACAGTCATACCAAAAAAAAACTAATCTGTATCTACCTGATTCTGCACGCTGCCCACACTCACCGAAGAGTAGCTCGACGAGGCGTTTGAGGCCAGGGACAGAACAGACCCATGAACTGGGAAGTGAACGTTAAGAGAGACAAAGTTAAGAAGATGCTGCATGTAATTACGTTGATAAATAAACCGTGAAAGTAATCTAGTGCTTCACCTTCATCATTGGGCTCCCGGTCCCTGAAGGATCCAGAGCGAACCATCCCCATGCTGCGCGGACGTTCGGCCAGGGACATGGTGCTGCCCAGTGGCGACGCGCTGTAGAGCTCCATGGAGGCGTCTTGTGTCGGGATGCTGTTGGACCGGGTCATTCTGTTGGGTCCGCCTACGGGGCTGGGTACTGTTGTGACAGCAGAGATATCGAAAAATATTTGTCAAAAAATAACGTGGAGCTCTTGCTAGATGGTGTAAATTATTAACTGGTGTTTGATACAGACCCATACTGGTCTTCGAGGTGCGGGGAAGGGAGGTGGGTGAGGACAGCAGTGGGAGGGCGAGAGAGTCCGTCATACTGAGGACGGTATGCGAGTGTCTCCTCTCTCCTTTCTCTTTTGCTTCCTCCTCGGGCTGAGAGGCCCACTGAAGCTGAAACGAGAGCGGAAAAAGTCAGCCACCCAAAACTGATAGAGGTTTGGAGCTTCAAAATGACGTTTTTTGGGAATCGAATAAAACTTTTTTGAGCAGAATGGTCAAAAATGATGCCGTATAACCCACTAAACAGGATATGGATAAAGCTTTGAAAAGCTTTATCCATATCCTGACTTTTGATGTGGTAGCATAATCTGCACCAAAATACTATTTTTTTTAGGTAAAGCTAACCTATAATTTATGTGCACTTTTTAAGGGGGAGGGAGACTGCAAATTCAGAAACAATTGTTTATTATACCGTGTGACACAGAGGCACATTTGTATTAATGGTTCAAATCAGAATAACAAGAAATGGTTTATAGTTTAAGAAATGGCCACAAGAATAACTCAAAATCAATGTTTAATAAAAACGTTTTGAGACACAAAACATTTCACTCAGGATGGAAGACACACTGGTGCAGTTCATTGTTTCGGTTGTCTAAGAGCAAATCAGCACAGCCACACCAAGGCAAGGCTACAAACACCCACAACAGCACTGAGTATCTCCTGAGTAATAAAGTAGCCTTTACCATAGAGTCCGTATTGATCCTGAACACAGGGATAGACCAAGCAGTGGATTTAAGAGAATAACTCTGTGTGTGAACTCACATACCTTAAACCTTTCTTTGGCAGTGTGTTTCTGTCTCTCTGGGAACTGTGGAAATGAAAGAAAGTCGTTATGCGAGCACTAGTGCAGGGACTTATTAAGCTCTCAGGAACAGGCACAAAGAGGCGAAATACGACTGGCAGGCAGCTTGTGGCAGCCAGTAATTATGACTACAATCAGAGCTGCTGGTTTAGCGCTGATAACAGGCCTGTGGTAATAACGTCTCAGCAGCTCGTTAATGTGTACATGTGCGTAACAGGTTAACTTTACTTGTTTTTACGGCTTTTCATTTAAAAATGTCAACAGTTTCCACAGTTAATACTAATACTAATGATCCAAATGCAAAAAAAATAAAAAATACTCCATGGCTATTAAAAATAACAAATAAAATAAAAACAATAAATAAAATTCCCTAATATTTAAGCACCTTACTCATCAATATTTTCTCTTTTGACCAAAAACAAAACAAAAAATAGTGGATTAACAACAAAAGTCATTTTCAAAGTTCATTTTCAAATTCAAATTGGCACATGCTTACGACTTGCAGGTATAAAAACTTCCGAGTGTTTTGCAGTTGCCAGTTTCACACCTGCGTCTACATAAACTGTACATAAATCTCGCCATATGTCTGCTTAATTTGTTAATGGGAACATTTGAATTTCCTGCGGTTCAAGTTATACTCTACTCTGTGGCACAGAAAATAGACACTTATATAATTGGACTTTTAAAAATGTGAAATTGTATAATTAGCGGATTTGATCTAACAACTCTTGCGTTTCCCAACAATCTAGGTGAGAGTGTGCAGTTTACACCAATGTTCACAGTAAAAGGGCTTTGTGGGACCCTGGCTTAGGGAAGTGGGCACAACATGTTATATTTCACAGTAGGTTGCTGCAGATTGTAACTGATTATTTTCTGTAAGTTTTACCACAGTTTGAACTATAATTTCAATTTATACATCTTTGGGTAAAAGAAAAAGACCTGTTAGTCAATCATATTTCAGTTAAAATTCCTCATTATGTTTTATATTAAAAAATGAGGCTCTCAGTAAAACAATTGTGCATCTCAAGGGTCAATTATCTTGCCTACTAAACCAGTTTAATAGTTTTAAAAAAGGGATTTTTTATTCATTGGCTCTCAACATCATCCAGAAATGTGATTTGGATGTTTGAACATGAAGTGTGAGAATATAGGAGTCTTTTGTATATCACTTCCATAACTGACCAGAAGGTGGGGCTAGATTGACGGGGGGTTTTATTAAGTCTTTTTGAGGTAAAACAGTATATGACAAATCTATGATTATATTTCAGCAGGAGTTGACTGACCTGTCTTTGAGTGTGATTGAGGCTTTACTCCCAGAGCTCCAGCTGGAAGGAGGGTCTCTGTCCACTTCTCGGCCTTTGTCTTGAGACTCTAAGGTGTTAGTGCTTCTCCCCAAGGTGCCCCTCACCCTCTCTTTATCCCTCTCCTGGGGTTCTGGAGCCAAACTCATCTGTAAGGGCAGAGACTCCAAACTGCGATGTAGTCCAGATGTGCGAGGGTAGAGCAGGGGAGAGGTGCTGCCTTCACTCCCGCCTACACCGAGAGAAGTGACCTGTCTTGGTCCCAGGCCAATGCCGGAGCTGGAAAAGCAGGCTGAGGAGTTCACATTGAGAATAGGTGCGGGGCTGGGGGTCAGACAGGGGCTCGTTGACATTCCTGGTGAGCTTGAACGTTCTTGGAGCTTAGAGTAGGGAGGGATCTTTGGAGGCAGACCGTCCTGAACATCTATGTCCAGACTGTTGGAGTTCAGCTTATCCAGTTGGGCCATGGATGGAGGCTTTGCCAGACTGCGTACCCCAGACAACCTGTTGGAAAGACAATGATAATGTTGCAACAATTATGTAGCGATTTGTTAAAGTACATGTAAAAATGGATGAGTAAATCAGGGCGTAGGAGTATGAATACCTCTGGGTGTTGGGTGAAGACAGATCCATGCCCTTGACACTGCTGGGCGGTCTGAGTCCATGATGCTTCCCTCCATTCTCTGAAGGGGTCTGAGCAGGATTGCCCTTCAAAGGCACATTTCCACACTCAGAGTCTGACACTACTGTTTTAGCTTTGGCTCTCTCTTTCTCCTTTTCTCTGTCAGTTTGGTTGACAGGACTGGGACTGGGAATTCCACGTCCTCCAGTCTTACCAGAACTTAGTCCTGAGCCGGGTTCCTTGAGCTTAGAGCCCTGCGGCGATGTTGTTGAAGGCTTTGTTAGCCCAGAGTTAGTGTCCACGGTGGTGCTCATTGGGCGAGCTGAGCTCGGCCGGGTCAGCGTCAGGGTGCTGGTCTTCGCAGGACGAGGCAGGGAGCGGTACTGAAGAGAGGTTCTGGCATTTGAAGACAGAAAGCTGCTTTGGTCGCTGTTTGAAACATCCAGACTTGTCTTACGTCCTCCGCCACCTGTACATGGTTTAACAGGAATACCAGATGTTTTGGGAATCTTCCCCACAGCCGCCGAGCCGCTGGGCACGGAGTTGACGCCTGAACTCCCAACAGTGGGTGTGCTGAGATTGTTTGCAGTGCTGCTGGTAGACGTGGGGGTCTTCTTGAAGCCGAAATTCCCACCAGCTGAAGGCCTGACCAGGCCAGATGGGGGTTTTCGCTGCTCACCGCTTCCAGTACCATTTCGATGGTCTTTACCCGCATCAGAGGAAGAACGCTGAAGTCCCGAAGCCTTCACTGCTAGCCGGGATTTGTCCAAGGGCTTCCCATCTGACTTCACAGAACCTACGGTTGGAAAAACAACAGCGATGACTTTCTACAGCATCAAGAAGGTTGGGTGTGAAGACTGAGACTAACCACTCTACAAAAAACACGATATCTAATCTGAAGCCCTAAAAGGTCAGACTGTCTGCTGATAAAACCGAATCCCTTTTTCAGCAGAACCTTAGCTAGCTGGCCAGAATACAGTCACACACACTGTTATCACACCGTTACTCCTCTTTTCCATCATGATGACCTAAAATAGTTGTCAGTTTCCAGTAAGTGTTTGAGCTTTCCAGTAAGTACATTTCTAAATGTCCCAGCTGTGGAGTGCTGGGATGTACATGAGCGGCATGGCATGGAAAAGTAACTCGTCTGTATGGAAAAAAAACAACAACCTCAGTTTGACTTAAAATTCTATACTTGAGAATCCTTCAGCGATAAAAAGCAGGTAAAAGGAAGGGGATTTTGATATCTTTTCTCACATTTCTCAACATACAGATTAATTGGATTTGCTTGGACGTTACAGAGAAAAATAATCTATTTGACACAGGAAGGCTCCACTGTATCCACCACCCACACAAAGTCCTTACTCCTTACACTCATGATTCGTATCTAATGGGAGTCATTATGTGAGGTTTATAAACCAGTCGTTAACAGAGTCGAAGAAGTGCTGTTGCACGAGGCCCACCAGCATGCAGGCTGTGGACATCTGGAGTTATTTAAAAGTATTTAGAAACCCACAAAAGACACATACACACACGCACACATAGTGAACAGCTTTCACCCCCCCATCCCAACACAAACTCACAGTTCCCCGTGTTCAGATAATGACACTGACAAGAGATTACTCCTGGAGTTCTAATGTAAATGGGAAAATTGGGTTTATGTGTCAAGTCATAAACTAAATCCATTGTGCAACCACAAAGCGACTTGTTCCAAGAACATTTGAATGAAGCAGCACACTAGTTGCAGTGAAATACACAGACGGAGCCCAGGCATATGTATTAGTTTCAGCATAAAGACGATTGATTCACAGACACCCCAACCATGACTGGAGAAGAAAAGACCCTGAACTGCCACATGTCCCGACAGAAAAGGCCTGCGTTACATATGTATTCCAGACAGTCTCTCTACAACATCCACAACACTGACATTTTGAACCTTTAAGCAAACTGACTCAACATAGAAAGCTTCAATTTTAAAGAGTTTACAGACTATTTTGTGATGATATATTTAGTTTGTCTTTCACTCAAAACTGTCACCCTCATTCAGATCTAATCCTGCTATTAACAATACAGCTGGCCTCTTCTCCACACTTTGCCGTGATTGTTAATGAGCTGCTTTACAAGACTGCATTTATCTGAAGGGTTTTTAATAAGGAGTGTTCAGGCTTGTGTTGAGCAGCTGAGCACTGATATAGTGACCAATTCCTGCAAGTTTGCAGCCTGGTTAGCAAACTAAGAAGACAGACTGAACTTATAGTAGTTCATCAGAATTATAAATAAAAGCAATTTTATACCCACATTAATATAAACAAAATTTATATATATATATATATATATATATATATATATATATATACATACATATACATATATATGTTAGAGGTGTGCCGATCGATCAGTCAATCGGCCGATTTTCGTGAAAAAGTGCCTGATCGGTGATCATTGGCTCTGTTGCCGATACCGATCACCTGCATCTCATTTCGCAGCCCGCCTGAGCAGCTGGTCTCCTCTTTCCTTCAAACTGCGCAAATGCGCAGCAACAAATCCTAAGCGATGTGTAACTATAACGCACTGAGTGAATGAGGAGGTTTGCATGTTGCGGCGGAAAATAGAAGCAGGTCAAAATGCATCAACATAACGAAGCTAATATGGAATAAAACAATGTAGTCATACTTGATGGAGTTTGGCTACATCGAGGCTCAGTGCAGTAAAAAGACATGGAGGATCAGACAGCAGGTAAAGCAGTGCAGCTACAAACATTCACCCGGATTAGCATGACGGTCACAAAGCTAAACTAATAACCTGTAAAATGATTTAAGTCTTGGAGCTGCGATGTAAGACGCTGGTTCTGCTGTTGAACCGCTGCTCCGCTACAGGTAGTAATATTTAATATTTAGTAATATTTGACACGGAGCCGCTTCTGCTCCACCTGGTAGTGACTCACACCGAACCTGTTTAAAGCTGCAGCATCTAACTTAAAAAATACATTTTACATACGTATTAAAACTTTCTCTGTCCTAACATGAGACAGATAATCTCTAAAAAATAATCGATCTCCTCCCTGTTCTGCATAATTACTCCGCTCAGTCAGAAACAGCCAATCAGAACTAGCAGTAACCAGCTAGCCGCTATGCTAACAGGAAGTTTTCATTCAGTAACTCAGGATTGTTTATTGTAATGGATCCTGTATTTGCCTTTGAATGTTAAGTTTTATACTTGAACTTTATTGCAATGTTGAGAGGTTTTATTTTGGCTCTTTGCATTATTTAGCCTCTTCAGAGCCTCATATGTTATCAGTCTGTTAAAGACAGTATTATTGATAGCAGTTCAATTTGCACAATGCCTGTTTTGTTTAGTTTTCTTCTTGGAAAAAGTTATTAAAAACAAGTTTTTGTCTAAATCAAGGTGAATTCATGGTTCCTTTTTCCACATAATGTAACAGTAGTGTTTATGATAAAATAAAAATAATGATAATTATGTGATCGGTATCGGGGATCGGAATTGGCGATTGTCCCTCAGGGGTGATCGGTATCGGCAGAAAAAAACCTGATCGGCACATCCCTAATATATATATACATATAAACATGTTGTGAATATGTTTATTGACATTCGTTACTCAGAGTACAAAGCAAAGTATGCTTTAAAGTCTCTCTATGTGAAATTATTGATGTATATTTAGTTGAAAGAAGAAAATGTCTAGAAAAGTGTATTCTTATTTACGCTAAACTTGTATTATCTAAACTTTTTTTCCCCTTTTGTTTAACATTTCTTTAGTAATGATAAAGACATATACAAATCAATGGCAGACAGAAACAAAGACTTTTGCCAAACCTCAGTCATAAACTGTCCCATGAATACAGTATTTTTATTCATCTCATTTTCTCATGGTGGTAAATTTGCAAACTTCTGCAAGTTAATTTTTTTTTTTTTTTTTAAAAAGTCTGCTTTTATCTGGCCTCATCTTCTGAATATTTAATGTCTCAAACATAGGGGGTAAAATAAATGGATACGCTGGCAGATTCCAATCCAATAACAATAAAAGCCTGGCACACACAGATCACAGGCTGGCCCAGCACACTTGTTTGGCATATCTTTCATTTCAACAGCTGGCAGCGCAAACACAGGACGGTCCCACAGAGGGACGGCTGTTTGCACATCCAAACTGCACAGAGCATCGTTACTAATGTATCCTGTTGTTTTGTTCATCTACTGGGTGAGCGTGCGCGCGCGCGCGCGTGTGTGTGTGTGTGGTGTGCGCGTACATAAACAGCACACAGATGGTGTGCTTAACAGGCAGCTGCACAATCCCCACCATTGTGTTCTTCATGCATGTGAGCGGGGAAACTTTTTAAGGCTGGCACAAGTTCAGATGACTGTATAGACACGTATCCTAAAGTCTCTATTTCAAAGTTAAAAATTCACTCTGTCCAACACCAAAAATAGAGCTGGAATTGTAGGGGATATAAGGCGGGGGGGTGGGGGGGGAGCACTGTTGCTGTGTGTTTGGCTGGCAGGAAGGGTGTGGGTGGTGATGGGCATTTGATACATGGCACCACTTTCGGGCCCAGAGGGTGGGCTGCAGCTGTGGGTGAATGTGTCTCACAAAGACAGGGAGTGTGTCCGCAAAATGCGTGGGTGAAAGACAGCCAGAAAGAAAGGAGAATTAACAGAAAGCTGGAGAAATCAGCCCATCTCTTCAAGTTAATTCAACAGTATATTTTACTTTGCCATTTGCTCCAGAACTCACCTGCTACTTTGAGGCCACTCTGGGAGGTGTGTGTGATCGGGGAGGTGACTCCCACAGGTGGGTTTCTCCCTTTCTTCAGCCCATGTCCCTGACTGATGGTCTGCGGCTTCTTCAGCTCACCCTTCTCTCCTTTCCACTTGTTGGCCGACTCAGACTTCAAGCTTCCCGTGTCGAAGGAACTGCTTTTGCTTTTGCGACCGGGCTTGCTGTCATCAGAGTCCCAAGACAAACCGCTTTCCACCAGAGATCTCTTCTCTGCATCTGTGCGCATCTACAGAGCAAAACACAAACGTATAGTGGCAACTTGCCTCAAAAAGGTCTGAGAATGGAATGTGCATTATCTCACAAGAAAACACTATTTACTTGTGGCCTTCACTAGGTTTTTACTTGTGAGTGTGTTTTTGTCCTGCTAAACTGTTATATCACACACCCAAAAAAGACAAGGAGTGTAGCACTGAAGAAACAGGTCATTTTTAGATTTTCTACTTTGACAAAAGTTAAAGAAGAACTGATCCACTATAACCCCATTCCAGTCAACCAATTCAATATATATGTTCTTTCTTTTCTCCAGTGAATTCTTTGTAAATTCATTCTAATTTACAAATAAATGTCTGAAGTTTTCAATGAAAAATCTAAAGTATTTAAAGTATTCTTGAAATTAAAAATGACTGTCTTTTTTAGATAGTAAGAGAGATCACATCAACTAACCTTTTTCTCAATAGCAGATATGGATGCACTCATTCATTAACATTGAAAATACAGGAAGCGTTTTGAAAGAGTGACCCATAACCTGGTGCTGAATATGCACCGAACGGCTTTCTTTTTACGCTTCAGGTGTAAAATGAACAAAATATGTTTCACCACATGTAACATATGTGGATATGTAACCCAGACATTTTATCTAAAGCTATTTAAAAGGTGGACATTCACTCAAGCTATTTTTTCAAAAAGATAAACCACACTTTATAGGCTTAGAGTCCCACTTAGAGAGACGTGAACCCTAACCAGACTCGCCGACTCATCTTGATGACTCCTGAACAGAATAACTCATCCAAATCAATCAAGCTAAAAAAAACATTTAGTGATGTGTCAACTTTGTACTCTAAATACTTTTGCATCTTCTGTTTATTCGTCTCTAAATGAGGTGGAGGGTGACAGCTACAAGAGAAACAAAGCAACAAAACATTAGACACACACAGACATGAACACTAAATCACAGAAACTGTTAAACACTTTTGACCTACACAAAGAAACCAGACAGCCTTGTCTGGTCTGAACATAATCCAGAACGGAAGAACATCAATGTTAAAAATAAAGAAGAAATATCAGGTCCGTCATCAAGTCAGGCAAGTTTCTGTTCTATGCTTTTGTGTGTGCAAAGGCTCACCAGTTACACAATTCATCAGAAAGTTTCTGAATGTGTGTGAGAGGGTTTGTCTGTCAGTTTAGAACATCACACACACACACCCCGCGATTCCCACGGGATTCAGATTGCTAAATACCTTTTTTTTTATGAAAACAACATAACCCACAGCCAGAGTCATATTACCAGAGAAAACCCTGTGGTGGTGCTGCATGTTCAGCTTGCTGTTAAAACAGTGTCATTTCCTCAAACACATTAACTGATGACTGAAGCAGAAGCTGTGAGATGCCTATCTGTACAAGCAGCAAAATATCAACAACACACAGAGATGGACAGAGATACAGAGAGGAACACTGCACAAATACGGAGAGGGACTGGAAATTCAAGTTGCTGTAACACGTGCATGTTGTCAACAAACATGTCAAATGAGAAATCGCACTGCTGACCTTAAAATGTTTTATGTTAGAGATGGAAATTAAAACAGGCCAAACAGACCAGCGCAAGGATTTGGGGACGAGCAGACAAGGAGCCATGTGTATTAGACTTTGTGGGGTGCATAATGATGCGGTGCAAGGTTGTCATGGTGATGATGCCACAGGGTCTAATGGTTGCCATGACTCCTGTGCCTAGGCGTGGTGGGAGGCGCCGAGTTTCTTCCGGCTCGTTGGCCCGGTTGCAGGAGTGCAGATGGTCCTGCATGGGTGTGTGTGTGGACAGACGGCTGCGCTCTAGACCTGTCCTTTGGTATATATACCAAACAGACAAAGACTCGCACTCCCTGCATCCGTGTGCTGCGGTTGCTATGGTTACACTGATATCCTCTCTCTTTCTACCTCCCTCAGTCTATCGCTGTCTCTCTGCTTCTGAAATCGCACCACATTAGTCAGACTCGCCACACTGCGGAGGTGTGACCTAAATCAGGCGGTCTAAGAAAACACACACATGTATTTAGGTCCAAGGAGCTCCACAGGGGTCTTAACAAATACTTCAATTCTCCACTTTGTGGAGACAACAGGACAGTTGTCCACAGCAGAGCTACTTCGCATCTATACATTAGAAAACAATAATTTCATCTAGAAAACAGTTGTTGCTTTCTAACAGCAGATAATCAGACTATACAGAGATGAGAAAAAGCTTTTCATCATAGATTTCTTCTGGATTTTTAACTTTTAAACTGTATCTAAAACAGCCTGTATGAAACTGCATGAAAAAGCAAAATTGATGTCAATTTCACAAGCCGTGCCCCTGCCTATATATATTTTTGTCTTAAAATATAAAATCATTATATGATTGATATATGTAATTTGTTTTTAACGAGCTGAAACATTTCACTGGGACAAAAGGGCAGTGTACACAAGTTTAATGCAATGTCTAGACCGGCTGACTAGGCAAAATCTAAACTTGGAACCCTTAAATAAAAGCTTCAAAGCTGTGCGGCTGCTTCATATGGAGTTTTCTAAAAAGCAATCGCCGCTGATTAAAGTCTACTCATTAATCAGAGTTAACAGGCTCTTGAAACAAAAATGACTAAATGTTAAACATAAGAGCTTGATGCCTTTAGCAGCTCCTGACTCACCCTACAAAGGAACCATGAGGAAAAATGCGGCTGCCTGTCATGCAGAGTGTCTGTCGCAGCAAACATCGATCGCTGCAGATAATGCAGACAATAAATATGTCAGGAATATTAAGGGTGTGTGTGTATACTACTTAATGGGCTGCATCTCCTAAATCAGTGTTCTCCTTTTTCTTCCTCTTCTTTATTTATTTTTTTCCTACACAGGACTCAGATCGTGGTCAGTACCTCTCAGTGGATTAGCAGCTCAATCAATACCGACACAAACACACATGCAGAGTGCTTGTCGCTCTTTATCAGATAGAGTGTTTTTTGTGTCTCTTACCACCATGGCTGAGTTCCTGCGCGAGCCAATGGGAGTGGTAGGGAGGGAGTTGAGAGTGGGACTCGTGTTGAACTCCTCAGAGCTCAGGTTGTCTGAGCCGTCACTCAGGCCACTGCTGATGGAACTGCTCTCATCCCAACTGAGAAACAAAGAACAAGGGCAAAGGAAGCAGTCAGATAACATTTGTGTTCTGTGTATTTATGTATGTTGGATCATCTTAAAAAAGAAACATTTTGGAGAAGTAACACTGTTGAAATTCTCACAAGATCACTGGATACAAAAGGAGAATTTAGTTAAACACACAAATTAAGCATTAGCATTTTTTCTAAGAGTCCTCAATCCAGAATCAACGGAGACAATATTTCTGATTTCCTGTACACATTGATCAATGATGACAATTACAAGCTATAAAACATGTAGTCCACTTCCTTCAATTGATTAACACTTAATAACCAGAGATCTCGCTTGGTATTAAGTGTTCAGAGGCTCCGTATGGAAAGCCAAGTGCTCTACATATCCGGCTTACATGCTGTGTTAACTATCTGCAGCACTGAAATTTGGAGAGCTATTGACAAAATCTCAACCCACACTCTCAAAAATAGCACTGAGGAGCCCACACTGACGCCTGCACCCACGACCGCATACAGCACCATTTTGTGGCTCCTAAGCCAATCCACTCTTCAAAAAAAGATTATACTGAGGATATGGTCCTTCTAAGACAGTTAATGAGTGTTTATACAAAGTGATAAATAAAAAATAAATAACTTTATTAGGAATTAGGAATCAGTTTTGTTATCTGGAGCCTCAGCAGTGTTGCACCCTGAGCTAACACAAGCAAATTTGGGAACCAAAGCAGAATCATAATTAGGAATCGATTTACAATGCGTCACTCATAAGCAACTGCACCATTACTAACAACATTTAGTTTGTACATGCTTGATCATTTTCATGAGGCTATTTTAGTACAATGTGCAAATGTTGATTTGTTAAAGCAAGACAATTAAGCTTCAGTTAAGTTGCTTGAATGTTCTTCAAAAAAATCTATTGAAAAAAAAAATATTAGAGCACATTTACATTCAGCTCCAAGTCACGTCGACTCTGGTTTGACTCACGTCAAACTGGAATGCATTTAATTGAATCTAAATCTGTCACACATCTGAATTGTTTTGGTTATTTGCTGCATATAAACTGAATCTGCTCATCTTGCTAAGTGCTTTGAGCTGACTTCTTTCGTTAACTGGAGCCATATAAATAAACTAAGCTTAAACTGAAATATGACGCGTTAAGATTTATATTTTGTGAGAGAATTCAAAAGCTTCTGGGAGCTGATGTTGACCTGTTGCCGATGCCCATGCAGTCTGATAATGAACTAGAACTTTTTTAAGGTTAATTTATGATTATTTTTTTGTTTACAAAAGAAAACAACAATTTATATAAGTTTTGATTGAGGAATCAGTTTTCCTCTCTAAAGTCATATATAGCAATCGAATCAATGCAAAGCAAATATGTGTCTTAGCTAGGAATACTGACTTTGGGGAACAATGGAGTGGGGTCAAAGAGGGTGGCTCAGTTGTAACACGTACTGATGGGTTTTATTAAAATGAGCTTGCTTACAATAAATAGGTCACATTTAGAACGTCGGGGGGGCAGGACTGCATTTTGCAGGGGTCAATTGGTCTTAGAACCGAAGACAAACTGCACTGTAAATCCAATTGAAACAGAATCTATTTAATGAGGTCATATACAGTGCGGCTGCAGAGGGGAGGAAGGAGGGAGAGAAAGCGCTGTGGGCTTCCAGTTGGGTGCCTGAATGGGTCACACTGTGGCCTGGGGGGGAGTTGATCGGGGATGATCAGAGATGGGGGAGGAACTAAGGGCCGGCCACGTCTAGCCTCTGGATATCTTGTACGCAGAAAAGATCAGACAACGTTTTATGATTGAGATGGATGTCTGTCAAGCCAATCTTAACATTTTTAGTCAGAAATGGGTCGAATTTAGGAAATGCACCAGAAATATACCTGGAGTTTCCCATGAAGGGATAATAAAGGATGTTTCTATTCTATTATTTCAAAGGATAGAAAAGCCAATAGACTGAAGAAGCATGTTTGGTTATTTTTAATCACTTCATTTATAAAGCATTTGTAAAGCAGGTTGTGCTGTTGGGAACGTGCTATATAAACAAATCTGAAACTATTTTTTTCACACCATTTCTCCAGAATCTCGATAGACAACACAAAAGCTACCCTGAACAGCTCACAGTTGGTTTTAAAGTGCCAGACAGTCTCATTTGCATAGGAAAAGGGGGAGGCTGCTTCACCCACCAACCCTTTGGTTGCTAACAAACAACAAACCGCCTGCCCTCTTGAAGTGAAGGTGCAGTTTCTTAGAGAGAAAAAACCTGCATTCCCCTGCATCTAAAAAATAGAGTTAGACTGTTGTGGAGAGGATATTAAAAAAATTGCAGCGATAATATATAAATAATGTCTGCACCTGTTCCTGCACAAGCCAACAGTAGAGCTAGCTGTGATAAGGTGTTTTAATATTTTAATAAACAAAGCATCTAACAATGCATCATGTTAGCATTTTATAACAGTAGCCATAACAGCCTTGTCACTGTTTAAGTGACATCTAAAAACAATTTGTGCTTAATATAAATGAAAAATTTGTTAATGTCCAGCCAGTTTCACATGTTTTGAGACTCAATTTTACTTCGATGAAATAGACTCACTGCTGTGAGACAAACAGTTGTGTTTTCCTACTGACACGTTTTTTTTTTTTCCATATTCTGTCAAAGGCCTCAGAGCAATTGGCCTCCTCAGCATGGTTTGGAGTGCCAGCGCTCTATTTGTTGAATAATTCACGTCTGATGGAAAACAGATCAAACTGTCTGCTAGCTTTGATGTCACAAAGCTGACAGACGTGAATACAGGAAGCCCACAAGACAGAGGTGAGGTCAAGGGTCAGATATCATAAAGAGAATCTGCCAAGTATATTTATCATGTAGGTGATGAAAAATAAAAAGAGAACTGTGCTAACTTTAACAGTGAAAAAAAATTCAATCAAGGATGGAGATTTCTTTACATGTTTGTTTTATGAGTCTTTATAACACAAGAAATTAATTGGAGTTGGTGTATTTTGAGAGAGAAGAGTAACAAAGACATCAACGTCTGTTACGGTTTTTTAAAAAGTTCTCCAAACCTCCTCATGTGACTGAATGAACTGTTCAACCATAGTATTAAAATCTCTTAGAAATTATCTGTGGAGGATCCAAAGCCTCTTATACAGGTTTATCTTAACACAAAGTGTCTTGGAAATTACTGAATTTGTAATTTTTTAGCAAAAAGAAAAATTCTTCCAGTAATGTAGAGCAGATTGTGGAACCATTGTGGAGCCACTGCAAGCTAACTTTACTTAGTCCTCCACTAAATGAGATAAAAATACCGACTGGGTTTTAAAAGAACCTGATGAACTACGCAGACACGAGGGCGAAGTGGCGTGCAAAGAGGGTATAAAAAGAACGGTATAAAAGAGAAAGAGCTGCTTTGGAAAAATAGGCTCTGTTTTTGAAGCACACTTCCCCCTTTTTTTCCTCTGAATGTCGTGATCTCAGCGAAGAGCTGCTTTTTGTATTAAAAACGTCTTCCAGGTCCACATTATCTTCCTCATTTTGCTGCAGCAGCTGGGCAGATAATGTTAGCACCACATTTATCAGTATGAACTTTTAGCAGAGAGTTTTACATTAAAGACTGCTTAAGAAACTTCCCTGCCATATTTTTATAGCCCATTAGGCTAAGACTTGTTCCTTACGCGGAAGCAGCAAAGAAACTCAAATTTAAAAACCTGGAAGAAAAAAAGAAGTCTTATCAAATAATATGTAAAAACACATATTATTCTATACATTTTCAGAGCTTTAAATGTATCATAAGTTAAGCAAAACACAGCAGGCGGAAAGCAAAGGGATCTGGGCAATAAAAATGGAAACCTGTCACTGCAATACTGTGAGAAAAAGGAAAATCAACGTTGATTTGGTTTAAGATGCAATAATTGTCAATTAGGTTGAGTTGCATGTTATTGCCACCATGCATCAGCTCACCTGACAGCCACAGTAAGAAAAAGGTTCACGCAAGTCTTTGCCTGCAACATATGATCCCACCTTTAAATGAAAAGCTAAAAGGTTGATTGTTCCAGATACAATTGACCCATTTTCTTTTTCATTTTATTTAAAAATACATATAAAAAGACATGTACTGATCGCATTCAAAATATCGTCCTTTTACAGAAAGCATGTTTCTTTGTTTCCCGTACAGTCTGCAGAGAAGAACGACCAGCCACACCCACACAAACACTGTTGACTTCATGAGGCATTAAGAGAACGAACAAATAGCTATTGCTGCGCTGAATGGCTGTCATTCATTAAGAAGCGTCTATGTTCTGGGGAAATAATTGTTCAAACCTCAAACCAAGGGGGATTTTTTTTGTCTATTGTGAGAGTTCATTCCTGTGTCTTTCCTATTGTGTTGAAAGACAGTTAATAAAATACAGTAGCTCTAGCTGGGATAATATAAAAAAACATGGCAGAGAGAAGACATCTTTGCCTGTGAGGTGTGGGGCTTGAAAATCAACCAAGCCTAAAACAGCAGATTTTATAGTCTCAGATGATAAGCTTGCAGCCTGAGCAAACATTAACTGTAACTGAACAGAAATTGTTCCTCAACTATTTAGAGAACCCTGGAACCATTTTGTGACCATTTAAATTCCCTTTATATCAAAGGAGACTGCAGTTCGTGAGTGGTATTTAAAGAGGTTTCCATATGCAAGTTTGTCCGTTTTTTTTAATCCACATCAAGACATAAAGAACAATCAAAAAATCAATCAGAAACAAGTAACCATATTAAAATTTATCTTATCTGATAATAAGTAGAAGAGGTTTGAAAGCAGATAGCAGCTCAGGCTATAATGACTTAATAATGGCAATGAATGTCACAGAAGAGTGGTTCACAAAGTCTATCATGTACCACCTCAGTAAATAATGAAATTTTTAGGTACCACCATACTAAAAAAATATTTTAAAATTAAATTATGGCACGACTTGGTCTTTCCTGATTGTTTTGTTGTTGTATAAAGGGAAATAAAAAAGGTGTTTATCTATTAGCACAACATTTAAGCTGTAACAAGACTCGATTTTGAAAGTTAGCACTGTCAACAGGTGAATATTATTATTAAATGTACTTCTATGTACGTCTAAAGGCAACCAAAGTACCACCAGTGGTATCTGCACCACGGTTTGAGAACCTGGGAGGTAGCAGAAATGCCAGTACTGCTAATTATGAGCGGGCAAGAAGTCTTGGTAAAACTTGTCAGACCACGTCAGATCAGATAAGAATAGAAGATAGAAAGGGTCAGTTACGAGAAATGACAAAATAAAGCAAGTCAAAGATTTGTAGATTTTATGGCTCTGGATTCTTTAAATATAATTAAAATAGACGCAACGCGAATCAACTTTTAGTCCCTTCATCGAGTTAACAAACCAGGGTGATATTTTTCCTGTGATTTTCCAATCGAACGTGTGTAAATGGATGGAATCTCTGCAGTCCTGTAGAGGACAGGAACTTTCCATTTCTATTAAAATCCCCAAGTGTCACATGGCAGAACCCAAAATGGCAAAGTCAGATGTTGCTCCTGGTCGGGTCTTTTGAGGTAAACGGAAAGTAGGGCACCAATAGGGCTTTACTGGGCGGTCCAAACAAAGCACTAGGGGTATGCATGTTAAGGTTACTAAAGTATTTTAAGTTTCTAAATCTGTTGCTGATGGAAGACAGATGGTCTGATGAGGTATGTTGTATCTGTAGTGCAAGTATTTCTCTAGTCAGTCTGTAAGGATATTAAAAAAGCCTTTTTTGGAAAGCCAAACATTCACCACACCGCTGCGGTCACTACATCCTCCCATACAGCAGGTGCCTGAGGACAACTATTTATGGCGCTCACAAAGTCTGATAAACCCTAAAGCAAACTAGATTAGCTGAACTGAGGCCAACCATGAAAAATAAAAACGAGAAATGAAATGTGAACTGTCGCTATGAGAAGCGGCTGCTTCAACATCCTCTGCTGGTTTCAGCCTAGACACGTAAAACAGGATCTGACACCAACCGACTACATGCTCACAAACAGCCACAGGAGCTGCAGTACAAACACACTTAAGCGCACACAAAAAACTAAATGACTCATTTGCAGCAGAGGTCATGACCGGCCGCACCTAATTTTGCTGTTTTTTTTTTTTGCACCATTACAATCATTCTGAAATTGAAGATGATTTGGGAAGAAAAAATAAAAATAAGCCAACCCTCGATGCCCAAAAGCTTTGGTCAAATACACATGAGCTACCTGATACAAAAAAAAGAACAAAAAAAGGAGGTGAAATATGGTGCAACCGTGTGCACAGATGGCTAACAATATGGGTGCTTGGACCGCTTCATCAGCTTATCACCAGGAAACAATAACACACACACACTCATGTACCCAGATCTGTGAATCACCTTGGTGGATAAGTGTAACAGACTGTAACATTATTATATTTCCAGTCAGAGCTGTGAACCTTTCCATGACCTTAAGATCAAAAAAGTTTTTAAGATTCGGTTTTCTGCACAGGATAATCTTCCTCTGCAGGACCGTACATGGACTGGGAAGAATTTCCAAACTGTTGTGTCTTCGGAGCTTTAACACAACCCTTCGGTGATTTCATTCAGATATCCAGCAGCTTTAAATCATGTTGTAAAAAAATTTAGTTGACATTTACCCATACAAATGTGATTTCAGCACCATTTAGAGTCATACTCTTTTCCTACTAAATAACAGCAGCGACACATGCTGTGCAAACATTTACTCGCTGATATAATCCGATCCTACCGATTTTTTTAATAAATGACGCCATGCTGTTTGGAGGCTTGGGGCAATTGCTAGGCAATTAACAACAACTCTGTTAATAAGAGATACTTTTAATTAAAATCCCAACACTGTCACTGTGTTGCACTGTAGTTTTATGCATCGACAGTAAATCACTGGCCCAGTTAAATGCCAGATTAAGTCTAAATTTAAGACTGTGCATACATCCCTACATTTCAGTGTACAAGTGATTTCCTCTTTGGTATTATTTATTACTTCCTCCCTGTTGTGCTTCCACATTGTGCGATGGAACAATGTGTCTGAGCAGTTTTAGCAGCCTTTTGTCTACTCGCATACGCACACACACCCATGCACACACCCAGCAGTATTTGGGTATTACAGGGGATTACAGCACAGGCTGAAGTTAATGAGCTCACAATTACTGTTAATTCCATCTGCCACCAGGATCAGGTCGTGCCAGTGGCCACAGCTAGAGGTGTGCGTGGAAACTAAGGAAGATTCATCCCTAAATGGACAATGAGAAGAGATTATGTTTTATGTGCTTGTGGCTGACAGCGATGGCCTCAAGGTTCAGCACACACAACTTCTGCTGCGCCCTGCGCCGCGCTTGGATTAGCTGTCAGAAATGTGTGATAAGACGCGGAGCAGCACTGCAGTTTTGATAAAGTCACTCGTTGCTCCGCTGAGAGCTGCCTCCAAGGTGTGATTGTGCATGAAGGAATATTGAGGTCCATTACTCTTCCAGGTTTTCCTTCACAAAGACGGCGACACATTCCACAGAGGCTTATTTGCTTTCTGTGAGTGGAAAACCGGATTTAACAGAAATCCTGGTCAGTCAAATGCGGTTTTCTCCGTATGGTGGAGGGTTGTAGATCAGACAGACAAACAAAGGTCCACAGCTTAAAGGTGGGAAAAAAAACCTTGTTTGGAAAAGGAGTTGGTGACTTAGTCTCTTTGCAGCTCTTTGCAACTCCGTCTGTATAGATTGTTTATGTTGGCTTTACACCATTGAGCTTCCATGACAAGACACAGGACATCTGACAACAACAGAACAACTCAACCCTTTTTTTAAGGAATACTGAACAAGGTAACATGCTTGGAACAAAAAAATAGAAAGGCGCAACTGTTGATCGTTGGGTCATCTTGATCTTCTCAAATCGTAAGGCCAAAAAAGGATAAATGGGAGGAAGCAAGTAGCAGATACCTTGAAAGGCAAATTCGTCTCTTTTTTTCTCTTCTTGATCTAATATCCCTGTAGTTAATCTTGCCAGTAAGGGTCAAAGTTTGCAGATTAAGTCTCTTCTACTCTAAACAGGCCTGGTGCACAGGTTTAAAAATCTGTCACAATACAAACAACGCACTTTAAACTTAACTTGCAGTGATAGGTATAAGTAGAGAGTTTCACCCAGAAAACATGCTAAGCACGGCGACACCGTGCTTCCAGTTATAAAGCCTTAAAAAAGACAAACATCAAAAAGATTTAATTAAGATTTTTTGGCACTTCACTTGTTTCCTCCTAATTAATTTGTCCAAATTGTCTGATCCTCTAGCTGTGATTTGTCACTTTATTCGCTGAACTTGTTAGGGTGTAGATACGTAAAAACAGACGGCGGTTATGGCATTCCAGAGAATAAAACAAAAATAAAAAAATAGACACTTGACCTCAGTCTCCCTACGGATTCACAACTAAAGAGACTCTTTAACCCGTCACTGTTAATGGAGTATAAAAAAATGTAATAAATAAACAAACAATGCTTAGCCTGGTGACATGCCAAGCTTACAACACACTCATGGAAACCCTGAAGTAAGAACAGCAAAAGTCAAAGAGAACTGAACAACTCTGAAGAGTGTTAGAGGAGATGACCGGCAACGATCTGTAATAACCCATTAACCTCTGATCTCCAAAGTTCCTCTCTTTTCGCTAAAGAGCAGGAAGTAGAAGAAGGACCGCACTCCTGGGACAACTTTGAATGGCCTTTTAAATCACCTATATAAGTAGTTCAGTCTGGGGTGCAGGGTGGGGAGCTTCTCAGCCCAAAACTCAACGCTGAAGAACCAGGGAGGAGCTCAAAGTGGGGAATACCGGCACACAGACGCCCGGGACAGGGGTTGGCTCTCGGGGTAGAATTACCTCTGGCCTTCATCCAGATATGTCAGCTGACTTAACGGCTATGTAAAATAACGGCGCAGAGCGGATGTTTTGGTTCAAAAGAGAAAAAGGGGGAGGAGGGGAAAAAAGAGAAAGTAAGAAGGAGTAAAGGACGGAGAAGAAAGACTGGGAGGTTTCATTTTTTGAATAAAGCATATTTCTCCCAGGTTGCTGTTAACTTAAAGCAGCTGTGCCGAAGACAGTCCAAGACAAGACATGTGCTAAAGAACAAACACAAGTGTTCCCTCGAGCAGCTGCCTTTTAATCAACAGAACCA
The DNA here is from genome assembly GCA_033032245.1 of Poecilia picta. Taxonomy (NCBI): domain Eukaryota; kingdom Metazoa; phylum Chordata; class Actinopteri; order Cyprinodontiformes; family Poeciliidae; genus Poecilia; species Poecilia picta. Next base: position 17,282,753 of record CM065359.1, on the reverse strand, counting down.
AGAGAAGAGTAGCAGAGCTGGCAACAATTTAAACCAAGCAGCAAACACATGGAGATAAAAACAAACATGATAACCCTGAAAAGGAAATAATAAGAAGCACATCACAGCAATCCTGGGAATTGCTGTGACATTGTAAATCTTTTCGAATATTATTTTTAATCACTTTTGCTCGCAAAGAAGATTGTAGGTGGAGCAAAACCTAAGAAAGGATTATACTGTATGATGGGGTCTGTTTTGTTTTTATCTGCAACTGTTTTGCAGTGGAAACTTTGCTGAAAAGAAAGAGGCTAGTGGATACCAATGATTTGGCGATGTTTGTGAAAAGCAATGGTTTTTTTTTTTTAGGTGGAGAGTTAAACACACTAAAAAATATATATATTTTTATTAGAGTTGAGATCAATTTTGCAAAACTCTTTATTTTGATGAGGGAAATGCTCGACACATCTACATAAAAAAGTCATATGAACTGGCAGAATATGAGACTACAAATCTAACTTGAAGTCCAGCACCTGCCAAAGGTTGCCTTAACATTAGCTAAAGAGAAAAAAGACTGAATTGACTGGAGCTGAGACTCTATTTTACCTCTGCTGGCTGAGATAAAGCAGGCCCCCAATAAAACATTCATGGTTGTGAAAGCACAGACAATTTGTTGCGCGACTGTCTGTTTTTGTCTCTATTTGTGTCATGTGACCACATGTAGTATCGACCGGGAGGAGCACGCATCACCTGCTGTCCCTCCCAAGAAATGCACATTCGTCGGCCACTTAAAGTGAGCTTAGCAGACATTCCTTACCCTCTGGACACCCAAAACATACACTTTACATTCCAGGGAGTGTATTCTTGGTTTCCACTCCCTAATCCTTCAACATATGGAGATGCATATAAGCATACCACTCCAAAAGCACATGCGGCCAAAGAGAGAATGACAAATCAAGTTAGAGCAACCTTCTTACTTCATCTCCACTTCAAGATATTCTCTGAGTTTTTAACATTTCCCCAAATCTTCATGAGAGGAACTTTAGTGTCCAGTTAAATTTATATCCTGAGGTCACTTTTCAGCATGACTGTTTATGTTCACCTCAAAGCTTTTCCCCTTATCCCCAACTGCCAGTTAAGGTGCACCGTTGTCTGTGTTCACTCCTGCTTTGGCTTTGATGTACCAGAGAAACACACTAAACCACAGGAGGGTCGACCTCATGAAAATATGAACGCTGTCTGTGAACGCCGGCTCCTGTGTGTACAATAAAATAAGAAGAGTAGGTGTCTGATGAAAGCAGGTTACAAGCATCTGCTGAAGCACTCCGAGGTCTTCCTAATGATCTCGCAGGCAGCATAACAAAAATAAACCTACAAAACAGCAAGACAGGATGCCTTGTGTCCTAAAATCTCAGGCTCCTCCCCTATCTTGAACTATTTCTAGTGAAGTTTATTTGCATAGCACACTTCAAAAACAAAGCATTTCAAAGTGCTTTACATGATAAAAGCATCCCCACAACAACTAAACAAAATGTAAATTGCATTGCAGTTGCAAAATAATGAGGAAAATGAAAACAGTTGCAATCTAAAGTGAAACCATGATGTTCTCGTCATGAAAGAAAGGCAATTTTAAACAAAGGGGGTTTTAACCTTGATTTAAAGGAACTCGTGGTTTCAGCTGTTTTGCAGTTTTCTAGAAGTTTGTTTAGAGGAGAATAAAATCATGAAATGCGGCTTCTCCATGTGTGGTTCTGGTTCTGAGGATGAAAAGCAGTTTGACAAAAGAAGAATTTTTTTTGGTGATATTCAATTCACTGGTAGAAGCATGTCTAAGTCTATTCTCTGAGCTCTAGGCAGTCAGTGTAAGGACTTTAGGACAGAGGCGATGAGCTCCATTTCCCTAGTTTCAGAGATAACATGAGCAGCACTGTTCTGGATCGGATGCAGCAGTCTGACTGTCTAAAAAGACCCGTGAGGACACTGTTGCAGTCATCATTCCTACTAATTATAAACATATGGATGAATGTTTCAAGATCTTGCCGAGACATTGTTTTGGAAATGTTCGTTACGTGACAGAAGGCCGACTTTGTAATTGTGTTGTGCACCTCTGAATGTTCTGGTCTGAGTCCTGATTTCAGGAATATTCAGATGTAACAGCTGAAGCTTTGTGATCGTTCCTCTTTTGATCCAACAGTAGTTACTTGCATTGATTTGTTCATAGTCACCTTTTCATTGTAATGCAGTTCACTGCAGCATCCACATACAGTATGCAAAAAAAAATTGCTGAACAAAATGTGACTAAGAGGATCCTCAGTGCTAAGTGTTACTAACGTAACACCATTATTTATCAGTCACGATCCTTTTTTAAAGTGATAATGACACATTTTCATTTGAATAAACAATGTCATATTAGGGTGTGAAAAAACATGAATTGTTGATGTAAATCATTTGTAAATGTGTTAAGGTTGTGAACAGTGGGTGGTTCCTGGTAAGTGGTGGTTCATGCTGAGCAGGCTGTTTGCCTAGCGTTCAGATGACACCCATGTATGCAGTCACACACAAAGCGACGCCATGAGCTTGTGTTGGATGGCCCTTAATATATGATAACCGAGCTAACCAAATCTTTGTGTTGGCTGAATATGGTTAGCTAATGGTGCATGTTTAGTGTGTTTGTGCACCCACCCTGACGTATAAGAGCGAAAGCATACCCTCATCTGTTCTGGTTTTAATCATAGAACTTGGTGACAGTTTGAAGGGCGTATGCTTTTTTTGTGCCAGATTACAATTTTACAGTTTATCAGCCATTTTTCCAGCCAGTCTGTTTAAGCACATGTGTCCAGCTCCAAAATAGAGATAAGAACAACCTACATGGACCTGCATAGGCTGACGCTTGATGGTCTCTGAAAGGCTTTGTGAACATTCTGTATTAAACTACGCCTTGTGAAGAAATTTATAATCTGCCATTATAAATTTCTACTCCATCTAAGCAACAGATAAAGTAGTGTATAGCTGTGAAATTAATGCAGGTTTCTGAATTTTGTCATGAATAAAACAAAAAAAGGAGGGTTGTTAGGTATCATTAATGACCAACCAGCTACATAAAACCAAGGAACACATCAGGGATAAAAGTGTGAACAATTTCACTACAGTGTTAGAAAAATCTCAAGCTTTAAAATTAAATGGAGCACTGTTCTATTTAATATTCCAACATCCCCAAATGAAAAGAAATAAAAAATGGAACAAAAAAAACGAGGACAGAACCATCAAACTCTGCCCACAAACCTACCAAGGAGAGCATTAATTAGCAGAGCAACAAAGAGGCTCTTGAGCAACTCAAGGATTTTCTAAAAAAAAAAAAATCCCTCCTATGGTATGTGGAGTGCATGCATCTTCTTAAAAAACTATGCATTCTTATATTTTCAGATTTATATTTGTGAATAGAAATCTGGAAGTACAGCGATACATTATTTCATTCATGTGTCATTGTACTAAAACATCACAATTATGCACTTTATGTTGGTTTATCATATAAAATTCCAAAATGATGCATTGAAATTGTACCGTATGACTTTAACTGGTTCAAGTGATCTGTGGCTTAACCCACACGAACAAAGCAGACTCCTACATTTTCAAACTATATCAATAATATCCTCCCCTTCCTCCTATGTTGTACAGTCAGGCAACTATATGATCCTGCTTTATTTTCTTATCCACTCCAATCAACAGCTTATTCATATATGCCAATGCATACTCTTAAGTAATAGGGTGGGCGTCAAAATGATTTAAAAGGAGGCTTGCTATATTTCACCCAATCACTGCAGACACAGGGAGAGAAATGTAGGTCAGCCTTTCAGAAGAATGCGGCTCGGTTCTGCAGCGGATCAATACGAACACACCCACTCATACCTGACAGTCTACTAACTGGTGGAGACCCTGCGCGCTCCCACCACCATCAGCAACTAGTTGCCAACCTACAATAAATAAAACAATGGATCCGTCGTTGTGCTAAGACGCGTGCGCACTCCGCACACTTCAGCATCATTAGATGATTTATATTACTGTGTTAATGTGCTGGCAGTAATCTGCTTTCGGATGTCTACCGGCCAGCATGGCATTAAAAGACAGAGCTGGTGGCTTTGCGCACTGGTATCTGCTTGATTTATCTACATCCTGCACTACAGAAGAACCGTCCATGCATCCACATGCTTATTAGAAGACCGTCACACAATTACCCTCTCAGTCACAACAGCAAAACCTGCCAGCATGCAGCTGTTTGGAGTTTTATGAATGAGACATGCCGCTGCTCATTTTTACGCACCGACTCCGCCGGAACCTCTGCGTCACACTCACCGCGCTCACACGGCTCACATATGCGCGGATAAAAGCCAATGTCACTAATGTGTAAATTAGTTTCCCTTCCGGCACTCGGTCACTCACACACACACACACACACACACACACACACCTTCTCGCATCTATTTACCTTGACAGAAAGTGCATTGTCCTCCCTGCGCGCTGCGGAGCAGGCAGCTGCAGCATTTTCCCATTCATAACGCGCCCGCTCATTCTGCTACCATCCAGCTCTCACGCCGCTTTGTTCCCGTTCAGCATATCCCGCCTCTGTGGCTCTAATGGAAGAGAGACCCGGTGGGCTGCCTCTCCACTGACAACCAGGGAACCGCCTGTAAGAGTCAGCAGCGTTGACTGACACTCACCCGCAGTGCCCTCTCTCTCTCTCTCTCTCTCTCTCCTCTCTCTCTCTCTCTCTCTCTCTCTCTCTCTCCTCTCTCTCTCTCTCTCTCTCTCTCTCTTCTCTCTCTCTCTCTCTCTCTCTCTCTCTCTCTCTCTCTCTCTCTCTCTCTCTCTCTCTCTCTCTCTCTCTCTCTCCTCTCTCTCTCTCTCTCTCTCTCTCTCTCTCTCTCTCTCTCTCTCTTCTCTCTCTTTTCTCTCTCTCTCTCTCTTCTCTCACACACAACACGGTACGGAAAGGAGGGGCGGAGGGAGGTGATGAGAAAAAGGAGGGAGGACAGATAAAAAAAAAAGGCAACACCCCAAATTCCTCTTCCTCTCCTCCAGTCGGCACCGTTTCACTGATCGCCAGCAGCTGCGCCCGCCGCTTAAACCGCACAGAGCTTCCAGCGCGCATCCAGCCGCAGGATAAGCACAGAGTCATCAAATTCCCCGAAAGCGACATGACGGGTTGACACTAAATCTCAAAGATGTGCAGCTCGCTGACCCCATTCGTATTGCGGCACAGTGAAAACTGCACTCTACTTTAACATAAACCGACTTTATTACTTTAATTCCGCAAAAGATGTTAAAAAGCTACTAAAACATAACACAGAATAAATAAAATGTATGCGCAGACCTTTGTTATGACACCCCAAAAATATTTGGCGATCTCTTATGTTTTTTTGCGTCATTGTCTGTCTGGGAAACTCCACATTTGATGTATTTTGCACATAGCGCGGTTTTTCAAGGAGCCATTTCAGATCTAAAGATACCAACCAGACTTTTCATTAACACTTGGTGATCTTCAAATATAGCATATTGTACGGTATGGTGAGTTTTATTTCATTTCAGAACTTTCATGTCTCTGGTAACATCTAATGCATGAGGCCACTGATCAGAGTTATATTTATTGATGCATATTTTTTACATGGTTTTCCTTTTCAGTCACTTCTTTTAAGTTCAATTCGTTCTTTAAAAGTTGTAGTCTGCATGCAAAATATTGATGTGTGGAGAAAACTGAGTGGATTTGAGGAAAAGATTTGATAACAATACACATTTGAAGAGGATCAGGACAGACTGGAAGACCCAGAATGCATCATCCACAATGCTACTGGTGAGAGTGAACAAAACCAATATATTTAAAGTTCATTTTTCTGAGCAACTTTCACCTTTTTTTTTTTTTAGGATACACTGTTATATTATAAATGAATGAATAATTTCTGTGGTGACTGTATAAATATATAATTGTGATTACAATTTATGTTGTAAAATATTTGAAATATTGTTGCTTAACTGAGGTTGATATAGTCCTTAAAATAACTGCAGCGATCGTCACATAAAATACTTAATAATGTGGGCTTTGCAGGGGAAGGAATAATCTCTCTCGAGTCCTGCGGCAATTTCAGCATCTTTTTAACTTTACAGAAATATTTCCTAAGCAGCCGCTGGCTATGTGGAACCGGTGTTGGCTGATAGCCAAACCATTGGTGCCACAAAGAGACCTCAAATCACGTCGTAATGAAGTGCGTAGGTTAAATGACTCCATTGTTTCTCGTGTAACAAAGTGTGTATTGCCTTCAGGAGAATCACAAAGCAATAGTCTGGGTATCATGTATCCACTCCCGGGAGCTCGGCCCCTTCCCAACATCCAGTGGTGTTCAAACACTTTCAGTACTGAGTGGACCCCTGTGAATAGATCTGCCTGTCTGCTGGCTCCGTTCAATAAGTGAATGAAGAGTTAGAGAGGCACGGGAAGGAGGAGGGAGATGGAGCTAATTAACAGCGCCTTTTTATTAAGGAGAAAGAAGGGTGAGTGTAAGAAAGACAAGAGCTAGAAAGGGAAAGTTTGGAAAATGTCCATAGAGGGAAAAAAAAAAAAAAAGAAATCACTGAACCTCCCTGTTTAAATGCGGGATAAACAAAGACGGGATTCTACTGCTCACTTGTACCGTGCAGAGCCAGGTGGGCACACAGAGCGACTGCAGAGTGACTGGCACATCGGCATGCTGAGCTGCAGGTGTGTGGAGCTCCTGCCACTCCTGTTGCCTGGTGTTAATACGAGAGGTAAACAGAAACTTTTCCTGCACACAAACATTCTCGCTGACACACTTTCGGTCATCTTTGAATCAGTGCGAGCAAATGCCTTTATTCACGTCGGCTCTGATCCGAGTTTCTGGAAAGGCCAGTTGGACGGCGCTCCGTCTGCTTGGCGAGCTTCGACTTCAACCTCTGACTCACGTCCAGACATGCCCTCTGTGTCTCCAGCTCTGTTTATTTGCCTCGGACTCATCGAGGGCCGTCTCTTTTTTTTCACAGCTGCCTTCCTTTTTCCACTCACCGTCTAAAACCTTAGTGCTCATTTTCAAGGTTTCTGTTTGCAGTATAATTAGTTGGTGACGTAACTATGTAATGACAGTGTACAGGCAGGGTCATCCCTACGACCCTGGGAACCTGTCACTCCCCCCCCACTGATGAAAGAAACAGGAGACCTGGGAAAGCTCATCCCTCTTATCACACCAGGAACACACACAGACAGATACTTGCAGATTCCCATGCAGCGTGTGAGCTCAGCTGCAAACCGAATGAAAACATGTACAAATTTATCCCAAACACACACATCTATTAAACTGGAAAACTCTTCCCATCGCAGGCCAAGTTTTTGCTCACATCCCTTCAGCAGCCCAAGTCAGTTAAAATATTCTCACTACATCACCTCAAGCTTTTCATATCCACACATGTAGCTTCACTTCCACAACAACTGACAAAGTTTTTATTAACGCTGTGCTCTTTTTCTCTGCGAGGAATCCCTTTAAACTTTATTTGCTGTGCAAACCACAAATCAGGTCTATGTGGAAAAAGTGCAAAGAACAATATCATTGTTTAAGGACGTTTTGCTTGCAGTTTGTCACAATTTAAGAAAGCGACAGAGCTTACAATAGGGATGCAGCAAAATTTTAATTTGGGCCAATATTGATATCCAATATTAATTTTGGTGTTATAGTCCTTCATTGCATCCATGTCTTTATTTGCTTTACTGGTTGGACTGATATGACAATATGTTAAAATGCCTAAAATATCACAGCTATATTGTGCATCCCTGGTATAAAATCAATGCGTTTTAATGTGTTGTACAAGCAGTCAAAGTTCAAACCTAAATCTAATCGAGAAGCTGTTCAATGAACTGCAAACTGATGTTCAGAGACGCTCTCTATGCAGTCTGAGACCGAGATATTTTGCAAGAATTGGCAAAAGCATCGGTTTATACATGTGTACAAATAGTAAAGACAGGGTTTAAAAGACATGATTTAATTTCTTTGAAAGTTACTTTTGCAAATATTAATGTAAGTTTCAAGCAAATTATTTGTAAATGTTCTCAACAGACTTAAATCTCCAAGAATCTTAAAAAGCTTCTCAAGAATCCAAAGAAGGATTTTAATTACTAAGCTAAGTGAGCAAAGGGATTAAACATAAGCATTGGAAAGTGTCTACAGTTTCCTACTGCCAAAAAGGTGGAAATAAAATGCCGTGTTTTTATCTGTCGCTTCAAAAAGGCAGAATAAAAGTTTGTTGTGTAATTTTTCACCTGGAATGTGATCTAATTTGTGCATGTAATCAAAGTATGCAGCTAGGAATTGCAGAAATGATAAAAGGTAATAAAAGGTTTGCCAAACAGACTTCAGTGTCGTGGGGGTTTTCATTGGATTTCATTTCTAGATTTGAGCTTGTGCCAACGCTCCAGCTGGTTTTGCGTTCTGCCAATAGATACAAATATGACTGAGCTTTGAAGGTTGTGCCAGCCAAGAAAAGGTGAATACACACCATGACAGGTTGATCTATTAATTAAAGCCACATCATTCTGTCACTGAGACACAGTCTTATTGTGATATGCCTCGTGGCTTCATCTAGTCATACCCGTGACAGCATCAGAGACGCCCATATACAAGACGGGACAGCACATCAGCTATAATGCCAACCTGTTTTTACAGTCAAGGCTTCGTGTCATGCCGTAAATATTCTGCTTTGCCTTGAGCAGGCCGTGATCGTGTGAAACATTCAGGCTGTCGAAAATATCACTTTTCTGCATGTTTCAGCAAGTTGGACAAGGACTTTGGCAGACTTGTGGCGCTCACACGTACCTGAAAGCAGAGAGGCATGCAAGGAAACAGAAAACTCTTTAGGGGGAATATGCAAACAGATATCCAGAGGTCTTTTTTTTTTCTTGCATTCCATTTTTTTTGTAGAGCTATAAGAACCCATCCCCATACCTAAAAAATGGCAGAAAAAAATACAATCCGTTTCAAAACACCGCCTTATGGCACAGCTGACTCAAGTTGTGTTTACAGGGATCAGAAATACCAAAGCAGAGTCCTGTAGAAGTGAGCCCGACCTGACAGACCGTCAATGTGATTACATTGTTGGTGATGAATGCCAAACCTTTCCTCGTGCCAGCACACTGAAAAAGCACCATCCCACTCAAAACAGCATCAGAGCATATTCATAATTTCTTTTTGTATTTCGAACATTTAACTACCAATGGGCTTTTTATTGTGGTTGGATGACATGACCGTAGAAGGACTTCTGAGAGACTGTAAGCCAATCGTTTAGTCTACTGCAACTAAACAGCTCCAGAGAACATTTACTGACAAACCTTCATCTTGCTTTGTGGGAATGAATGTTACCCAACTATACTTTACAAACCAGAACTCCCTCCTACCCCCCAAACTCAGGCCAGAAAACTATCTTACAAACTGAGGAGTTCTTGCAGCTTCATACTCAGGGTTGGAACACTAAGGTGGTTTCAAAGTTCCTGCTACCAAAAGTATTTTGAGTTCTCTCTTCCAAGCAGCACTGCGTGTCTAAAGAAGTACTCTTGTGGTTGATTGAGGGACCCTCCATGTCAGTGCCACAAAAAGAGTCTTATTTACTTTGAGTGAAAATGGAAGAATAACTTTGTGAAAGGTTTTGTTCTGTTAAGAACAAGGAGCGGTGGAACTTGACTTCAAAGATGCTTTCCTTCTTAAAGGAGAAAGAGGGTAAAAAGTTCAAATGCAGCTCAAGAGGTTTCTGCAGCTGGTTAAACCTAAAGTCTGCTAACGAGAGAATTTTCAGTGCCGCACATGCTTGAAAGGATAAGATTAAGGAATAATGTAATGGGGAGAACAGGAAGGGAGGATGATGGCAGGGGGGCAGAAGGAAAAGTGTGTGACGAATGTTGAAACGGCTCCAGAGAATAGCACGGTGGGAGTCAATGGGAGGAAAGCAGGGGGAGATTCTTATGCGCATCACACACCCCCGTCACACCCCGCTGTTAGGAATCCAAGACTTAGAGTTTGCCGTTAAAATTGCATGTGTATAAGTGTGTGTTGGCACATAGGTAGGGTTTAAAGGGGCTTCGATGCTAAAGCTTTCAAGGCTTTCAAAGATCTTTTTTGTAAACTGCAGTTTAATTTACCCCCTATATATAAACTCAGCATGTTCTCTGAATGCAGTATAGTCGTAAGAGAGTGTAAAACAGTGAGCACAAGCTTAAAGAGAGAGTATAACATGTGTGTGTGTGTATATAGTGGGCTTGGGTAGGGATGGATATGTTTTACTTTGGGAACCAAACCTTTAAAAACAGAACCTGATCCTAAATAAACTATGAGAAGCACAAGTTTCACACTGAAAACAAGATTTAGGTCAAAATAAAAAAAGTGAGAATAAAATCACACAGGAAGTTCTGATCAGAAGCCTCAAGAGATGCAATCCAGTTTTCACCAAATCTGTGCAAACTTTTAGAATAAGCTCTCCAATGTCTTGGTAATTCTTTGAGAATCTTTACTAGCCAAGTTTAGGAAACAAACAAGGAATCTGACTTTGGTTCTACTTTACTCGCAATGAAGACATTTCAAACATAAATATATAAAAAGGCAACATGAAAACTATGTTTTTAAAATTTTGTTTAGAGTAAATTAGTCATTTAGAGTGATCGACGGACTTAACACTTGTGTTTTTGGACTATGGGAGGAAGCTGGAGTACCTGGAGAGAACCCACGAGGAGAACTTGCAAACTCCATGCCGAAAGTGAGCAGGCAGGTTTTTGAAACCAGGACCTTCCTATGCAAGGCATGCAACCATCAGACTAGCAATGAATATTACACCAAACTTTAGAGAGGAATGGCAGAAAGCTATTGGTAAAGTGTGAATTCCCCAATCATAATTTCTTTGTTGAGCTCTTCATGACATGTTCCCCTCAGAGGAGACTCAAATGAAAAGGTTTGTTGACTGAATGATGTCATCAGGTCCATTGGTTCATATCTGAGCTTGTTGGTTTAGTGTCATGTTCACTGCCGGCTGTTGTTTTCAGGTCATAGGACCCTTTCCTCTCCCGCTGTAGGTCAAGTGTGATTCCATCGAAAGGAAGGAAAATAACTCAAATCAAAAACAGCTCCAGGAAGATGAAGATTCGTCTCTTTCCTTCAAGGAAAAGGGTCAGGTTTACTCATCGGCCAAAAGCTGTGACATTCTGACCTCTGTAAAATGAAAGAGATGAACTCACTCGCTAACACTGTCCCATGTAGTTCTTTTGTTTTGCATAGATTGTTGAGACCGAAACACATCCTTCTGAACTTTGTGGAGGTCCTGGAGCTCCCCCCCCCCCAACCCACACACCCTCTGCCTCCCAAAAACTCAGATTGTCCTTGCAGACGTCCTTGAGTTCTCTAGCACTTTTCAAAACCCTGCCATGAGAGGAAGCCAGGGATTATGGGGGATTATGCCATAGCATCTCCTTAAGGATTTACCACGGCTCAGCATGAGCAATGAAGAAGGAGGTACCTAAGCAAGTTCCTAGGACTCAAATGGAAAAAAAACCTCACAAACATTTTCTTTCTTCGCAGAGAACAGACAGGTAAAGTAAAATGAAATAAGAAAAAAGATGCATTCTACCATGACAAAATATTTTTGCACAGAGCTTTGAGAAGGAATACGAAGTGCTGTCCAAATATCTTTATGCACATTATTTTTTTCTTGTAGCCAAAGTTTCCTCCAAAGTTTTCTTGACTTCCAAATAAAATTGTGTGAATAGTTTTAAATGCAGTTCCCAAGCTGCAGTCCAGAACACGTGTTTGTTGCTCAACAGCTCGTTTCACAATCATAAGATGGAATGTGGTCAAACTAAATATATCCAGGGAGTACAAGTCGCGTCTTCTTCCAACTACTGACAGAAGATAACGTGGACATTAATATTTTGCTAGGAAAAAGGAAACACATCTGATGATAAATTCTCAGATTTTATGTAATGAATAATATAGCACAAAACTAACTCTTAAAAAGGTTAAATACAGCCCCAAAATCTGTGTGTGACATATTCTGTTATTTCTCATTTAAATAAAAATAAATGCAAGTTAAAGACAATGACATTACAATGTCTTTTGAAGCATTTAAACAGTTTGAGATACTGTGAGAAAGTTATTTCATCAACAGAAAATATTCACGATCTCTTTCCACTCTTCTCAGTTAATGATGACTCAGCACGTTATCTCTACTGCTCAGTGACTTAAAAAACACTGAGGCAATAAATGCAAAACTTGTCATGTCTCAGCACAATAAATGTTATCAGAAAAGTTGTCAGAGGAAGGAAAAAAGACAAAACATAGCATTATGTGTTGGATTTAGAAAACTGCAAAAAAAAAAAAAAAAGAAAAAAGAAAAACAACCCAAAAAAGCTGCATTTCACCCCAGAGTAACTTTCTGGTGCATCAGAATGATGGGATCGTAGATTCCAACAATTTCAGTGTGTTCTAGAACCGATGGTGCATTTTTAAATCTCAGAAGCTCAGATGTGGGAACAATGTCACACTCAATTCAAGCGTGACTGGGAACTTGGAAGATCCAACTTCTGAATCCTCAGAGAATCCAGCGCAAACGAGAGAACCGGGTTTTTCCTTAAACTGGGTTTCAGAACAGGACAAATTCATATATGTACATAAAAAACTGCAAAATGCTCCCGAGGTTTACTGAAACAAATGTCTGCCAATGACAAATGGTGGTAAAGAATTTTGAGTACACACAACTCTATTAGGTCCTCTTCTTTAGGTGGATATGTTTTCTTTGCGTAGTCGTGGCCAAAAGTGGTTCTACTGGTATTGAATCATTAGGTGTGTTTAGTCTTTGCAAACTTCTTTTAATGACATGGTTTACGAATGACATGTACAATTGTTCTTTTGGGGACATATTCAACTAATTTTAAGCACTAGTAAGAACCAGACTTTTTATGTCCTGAAATATAAAACCTTGGAATTATCCGAGAGCCGTCTTATTTTTCACCTTGCCTATTTGTCTGTTTGTGAAGACAAAGGGTCAGATCCATTAGGTGAAACTCTTATACAGAATCCACTGGAGTGACTTAATATGCCTGAGAATACACTGGGACCCCCTAGAATGAGCTTAAAGTGTGGGAGAGGGAATTTTTTATTTGTTATTTATCCATTATTTTACTAGCAAGTGACTTGAAATAAAATCTTTTTCAAGGGTTATCCAGGTTACCATCCTTGACCTCTTGAACCTACAACTCGGTTATGAAAAAGCAGAACACGGACGTATGATGGACAAATTAATAGATTATCGTGAACATCCCTCTGAATCCCCACATCTTAATCTTCATTAAATCACCAACAGTGTTTCAGAAAATGGCCGAGTGTATGTGCGGATGCGTGTGTGTGTGTGCGCTGTAGCAGACAAACAGATTAATGTCATTAGTGTTTGTCAAAGACCTCCTGCTGCTGTAGCTGGAGCTGATTACATCATTGCTGAAAAAAAAATTGTCAGACAGATGAACAGTAGAGTAAATGCACACTCAGCATTTTTATATGAACTACATATGGTGACGTTATCATGCTGCAAAAGTGCTACTTTCATGCTTAGCCAGTTTAAAATGAACTCGCTTTACATGGAAGGCAAGGTGCCATAGTTGGTGACAAAGAAATCTCCATATGACTGTTTATTCGCGCAAGTGATGATGTGAGACTCTTTCAATCGGCTAATAAAAAAAAAGCTTTTAGTGTATGTGTGTGTGTGTGTGTGTGTGTGTGTGTTCTTCATGGGTGTTCGCTCTACTGTTTGGATCCACACGTGCTGGAACAAAGGCAGCGCAGTCTTCCCCATTGAGTCGAGTTCTTTTAGCAATGACAGCAAAAGTAATTGATTACACGCCACACTGAGCAGACAGAGCCAACAGAGTGGCACACAGAGGCAGAGAGTTCCCAGAGAGGAGCAGGTATCCGACACATAAGCCATCTTTACCCCCTGAACCACATCCCAGTCTGCCTCTCATCAACATTTCATGCAAACCGTACCACCTCTGACAGACAGTTGCACACAAGCATGGAAATCAGTCTGCCATAAACAAAATGATAGCCTTTTCTTAAATAGAGATGACGAAAGATCTTAGAAAGAGTTATGATGAGGAGTTTAATCTCACTATGTGAAACGTCAGCTTCATTTTAAAGAAATGAAAGCATGTGTAGCCTTTATTTTAAATGTGATTTAGATTTGATTACTCCCCTATGTCGAAACGTCACAGTCTGATTACAACCTTAGTTGTAATAACATTCAGAGTGTGGGAGTGGGCTGTGCTGTTTTGTATGTGAGGTGGTCTATAACTTGATTGTGGAAGGAGTCAAAGTTCAAAGATCACAGACGAGAGAAAACCTACATGAAAGCCACACTGTGAGCAGGTTTGCAGCAAGTCTCTCACCAGTTTATTACCAGTGAAACCATTAAATTTATAACGATGTCCGGGAGAAGAGTCTTGCTGTTTGGCCAGTAGGTGGGGTCAGAGTATTGAAATATTAAACTTGACCTAAAGAACACACTTTGTTCCTACACAAACACAACCGGAGGTGCATGTAACACACGTTTGATGGAATCAACGATCTTATACGGTGCACAACACTAAAGGTAAGATTTAAACATAACCAAGACAAAACGTTAGACTCATCTAAAAAAGCTTGAACGTTTACATTCAATCACATTTGGTCACAAGGCTGAAATAACCTGCCGATAATGTCTAAACTTATTCCAGGCACCACTATTTCCAGAACACGTCAGTTGCAGACTAAAAAAGAAAAATTAAAAAAAAAGCTTACTTCTGTTTCACTTCTCTATACAATGCAGCACTGACACATAAACCAGCTCAGTTCTGTTATTTCTACCAAGTACTGTATGTGGCACCACATGCACATACTTCACCAACCAGACTCTGCTTCAGGGAGTCGTATTTGTGTCTCTGAATGTGTATGTTTGTCCTGCTCCACAACAAATGCTGTCATAATTCAGGCACTTAGTGCAGTGAACCGACCTCTCTTGCTCTCTGGTGTCGGGGATGAGTGCTCTTCCATCCATGAGCTAAAGCGTCTGCAGCTACCGAGGCAGAAAATGAGCCACACGCTCATGGTATATTTGACCTTTGGATGTGTGTATGTAAAGCCTCTGATCAACACTCGAACAACAACAATTACAAATCAATAGTTTTTGGTACAACCAAGTGGATGTCAGTGGGTGTGGTGTGTGTGGTGTGTGTGGTGGGTGATGGTCTGTATTTGTTTTGTTCTTCGGGCTCAAGGCTGACATCAGTGGCATATGACACACCTGGGCCTACAGAGAGCAGCTCCTGGTGTCACTGGGACTCCTCTAAGCAGTGGGGAAATCTCTCAGATTGCCTTTGAAATTTTGGTGGAAATGTTGTTTTTGTGTGCTTCATACTCTCTCACAGACCATTCACTTATTCATTTGTGATAACCTAATGTGCCATGTTATTTTCTCTATATATATTTAAGTATTTGAGTCAGGCTGTTGCAAGTGGAGGTTTAACCTGAGTCATCTCACAGTGGAAGCAATAATCACTAAATCTTGCAGCTTCTCAAAAAATAAATATACACAAAAAATTGCTTACATAAGCAAAATATCATCACCTATGGCTATTTCAATACTTCCTTTACCCACATGAGATTTTTTAAAAAATTGTAATTTCGGTGATTATTCTTTGTGACATTACACTGTGAAATTTCTGCTAATGAATGAAAAACAGAGAACGCCCAGTCTCGTCCCTACAAAACGGCTCAGGCTCCTGCTCAAGGCAATATAAAAGATCTTTATCTTAGTCCTTGACTAAACTTAACTCCTGATGCTTGTTGTTAGTGGACCATCTGTGATTTTACATCTGCCACACCTCTAACAAGCCATGCTACAAACAATGTGCAGGAGGACTGAAACAAAATTACACGCGTGGTTTGCAAAACTGAATCACAGACAATTAATGTTATCTTGTTCATCAAACACATCTGTGTTTTCCTGTGGAATTAAGGTTTTTACCCTTTGTATTGTCCTCTTTCAGAACATTATTCCTCCATAAACACACAGCCATGAACTTATAATGGATCATTTTGTTCACATCTAAGAGTTGATTAGGTAAGCTTGTACCTCGGTGTGCTTTTAGAGAATGTTACTGGGACTGAAACCAAAGGGTTGTGGTGTATAACTCAGCTGAGCAATTTGGGTGGCTATGTGTTGAGCAATTCCAGATTTCCCTTTTATCTGGCTTGAGGTCTGTGTTACCATCCAAATGAATTCAGTGTCTAATTTTCACACAAAATTTTTTGTGCCATCTTCAACTGCATTAGATTCTTCCGATCGATGTATTGGACAGATTAGATGAGCACTGAAGGATCATATTGCTCTTCCTGAAATAAATAATAAAAATGCTTCACCGGTATGTTGTTTTAAGTTCTGATCCACTCTGGAGACCAAATGTTGACAACTTTTCTTTATAAAGTCTAATATAGTTATTCTTTTTGTTTATGTTTGTTCACATTTACTCTGTCTTAATAAGAAAGCTTCCCTTGCACTTACATATTTTCTGACTTTTAAGCATTTCCTTTTACAAAAGCTCTGCATTCATAATGGATACTTTATTGAGAACACAATGTAATGTTATTTTTAAAACATAATATTCAAGTTCCCAGACATAAACAAAGGAATCTTGTCATACTCTACCCTGTCAGTGTTTCCCGGTAAAAATGACTCGTATGTGAATAAGAGTGCGTGACGGACTGTGAAGGTTTCTGGATCCAGATGGAGGAAGAATTTGTCTTAAGTTGAGGTCCTGACTTCAAAAAAGAAAAGAAACTAATAACTGGTAGAAGGAATCGTGACTCAGGCTGTGTGTGAGAGAGTATAAGGGGTCTGTGCGGAGTCCGGTCATGTTATAGTCACAGTACGTTTACCTCTGCATGTGAGTGTGAGTCATGTCTTAACTTTAGTGAGTCATGGTGAGTACTGAGTCAAATCAAAGCTCTGTTTATTGACAAACTCACACAATTTGCCCTCCATATAATTTCCCTTTCAACACAAAGCGAGAAGGTATGCATTACCCTGACAAAGAAATGAATTATGCATTGAGGAAAATCCTATGTATAATATATACCGAGATGAGATGTGGAAGAGTACGGTGACCTGTGTACGATGTTGCTGGTGTCTGAATGCATGATGAATCAGGATATGCAATAAATTATGCGCAAACAGAGAGGATTCAACAGGAATGCACCCAGACAATTTGTCAGGGAGGACGGACCTCATCAGGAAATGGGGGAACAGCAGCACCAGTCTGCCCTCTAGTGGGAAACATATATGAAACAATTATGACACTATTTAGATCTTTGTGTGCAGTTTTGCAAGAGAAACGTAAAGCAATAAAATGCACAAACTACTAACCAAGTAGTATTCAGAAGTGGATGTTTTTGTGGCAAACTTGCAAAAAAAGTTACAACTTTGGGAAGTTGCTCGGATTCATAACTCTATTTTGACTTTAATAAATGCCAGTTGTATAAATATATAATGTACTTGCAATAATAAAATAATATTGCACTTTAGACCAAAGTTGAGTACCCTCTAAGCAAATCTATGACAATCTCAGTCATAAATTTTCCTTAAACAGAAGAAAAAGAGAGATAAAAGTAGATATGTTTTCCTTTCGTCTACCGGCCTGTTAATCTGTTTATAACAGATATAAATCTGTTTAAAGTGCTGTTGTTTGACATTTCTTTGCCCCAAACTCTTTCTTTCCCTTGTAGAACACTGGCCTAGTGGTTTGGCCTCCTCAAAGAAACTTTGTATAACCTTATTGGTGACCTGCAACAAAGCACCTCTACGGGGGTTTAAACTGTGTGTGTTGCAACTGTTTTTACTGTGACTGGGGGGTGCATTTTTGTGATTACCGTGGAGATGTTGAGTTGTGGCCTTAAAGGGTTTTTTTTTCCTAGTTTGCTTGGACGAACTCTGACTGCAGCTGACAAACACGCAGCCAGAATCCAAGCTCACAATAAGATATTGTGTTTTTGTTCGACGTCCTCAGAGTCGGTCACTGAAACATGACTCGGCTTCTAAAGTTGTGTGAAAAAATGCAGAATCGTACATTTTGAGCAAGTAGTGAAAGATCACCGAGGGAGCACAGCTTAGATCATTTTCAGCAGATCTCCTAAAACTATACTGTCTTTATTCGGTAGTAACTAGAAGTGCAGGTTTAATGGTGGAGCAGAAGTTTGCAAGTTGAAGGTTTAAAACCCAGCAAGGGGCCTATCTAGGGAGTTTGTATGTTTTACCTGCAACTGTGTGGGTTCTCTTTGGATACTTTGGCTTCTTCAGTCCAGTGGTTACTTTTAATTGTTCTCAGGAGTGAAAGCATGTGTGTGCTTGTTTGTTCGTGTGTCTCTGTGTTGTCCTGGAATGGACTGAGAATCTCTCCAGTGTTTTCTGCTGTCTCTTGAATGGAGAACGAATGGGTGATTTATTAAAAAGTGACTGAAATTTATTTTTTTTTGACTGGCTTTGATTGGTGGAGAACTCAAAAAGTGGATCTTATCTCTGAACAGCAAACACACCATGAACAAGCTAACATGTCACACCAGTCTTCATGGTGAAACTTGAGTCTGCAGGGAAAATGTTCACAGTTTATCAAGAATCTTTTTTGTCTATAAAGGGATGCTAGCCAATTACTCAGACTGCGACAACACCAGAACTAGACTTTATTTAATGGTGCTGGTCATTTCTTCACCATTTGAAACTTTTGATGTTTCAGACCCAACTGTTTCTGGAACGGAATATCAAATCATACATTTCATCATTAGTAGGCAAAGGAGGAAACTGAAGTAGTACCCGCCATAGTTATTTTGTTTTACACTTTCAAGCTCTTAACCTCTGTCTATTGTAGGAGACGTGGGGCATAGAAACGTTGGCGGGCTTGCCTCTGATTGGTGCAGTATTGATGGAGATATTATTCTTATATGTGTTCCAACTAAAGCAGCTATCATGGTGATTTGTCCTCTTGAGACCTATTCTAGTGACTAGGCTCTGAACAAACACCTTAAGTTCACTTTTTCAGGTCACAATGTTATGGTAGTCAACATCCAGACCGACAAATGAATACAACTGAATCTTGTTTGAGATTAAATCGGAACATGTTTATCCGACTGTGGATTTGAATTAGTTACCAGTTTTATAAAGATTTCTATGTTCTAGCTCGTTCAGCAGGTTGCTCCGTGTGGAAGCCTGTTAGCAACCCCAGCCAGCTCAATAATGGGAGGATCTCTCCATGGGGGCATGGAAATGGTGACAACATTCCCTGATGCTGCCAGAGCGCTGCTCTCAAATTTGAGCAGGGGAAACATCTGACATGAAAAACAAGCAAGAGAGGGTGGTGGGATTTGTTACAGGAACTACATAGTCCTGCTTCATTATTTATGGTCAAAACAAAGAGGTGTGGTTAGAAATGGGCTTTTAAAACTACAAAGCAAACACTCACCCGTTCTCTAAGTCGTCAATATCGTCGTCGTCATCATCATCTTCGTCGCAATCGTCTCTGTAGTCATCGTTCGGATTCTTGCCCCCAAGATCGCTGTCACTGAGGTAATCTCCCTTCAGGAGAGATGGATCCGAATCCTCCAAGTCTTCTATGAGGTGGATACGTGAGGTCTGGTTGAGGCGGAGGGGAACGTCAGATGGGGCGCTTCCCGTGGATGGGGCGTCGCCGGCCTGCAGACGGGGGCTTGCTTGGCCGTGGCGCCACGACAGAGGAGAGGAGCGGTTGGAGAGGCTAGAGATTGAGAAGGCAGCGGCTTCATCGCTGTCATAGTTGATGGTCCCCTCCACACAGCTGCTGGATGGGAGACAAGCAAAAAGGTCAAAAAGTTGATTAATTTACTCATCTGTCCTGATGAGAGCTCGGCATTCCAACACATCGTTAGTACACAACCATGATTGGACTGATGTTTTGTCCTCTGTGGGACTGAGATGAGGGAGATATTTTATTTGTTTATTTGGATCCCCACTAGCCATTGCTGTAACAATGGCTACGCTTCCTGGGGTCCACACCTTCTTATCCAAGTAATCCGCTCATGTGGATTGAAGGTAAGGTAAGGGTCAATGCTAAGGTAAAAGTCCTTGCATCATATGTTTTGTGTAAAGTATGTGAAGATTTTATAAAACTCTATCATCTGTGCATGCTATTGAGTTAAGCATCAGCCTAACCCAGTGACATTATTTAGGAGGTTTTAGCTATTTTTTAAATTGATCTAGATCAGGGGTCACCAACTCCAGTCCTCGAGGGCCACCATCCTGCAAATTTTAGATGTGTCTCTGCTCAAACACACCTGGATCAAATAAACTGCTCGTTTCCAGCCTATTGCAGAGATGAATTAATGCTGGTGAGGGAATTCAGACTTTTTGGAGCAGAGGTGAATCTAAAGGTTGCAGGATGGTTAGCCCTTGAGGACTGGAGTTGGTGACCCCTGATCTAGATCTTCAACTAGACCTTCACTGACCCGTGCCAGAAGTAACAGCATTAGTTGTTTGCTTCAAGCCAGACTGAACTGCTGTTTGTGCCAAAACTGAACTGCAAGTCAAATGCTTGACCTGGAGGTTACTGGATATCTAATATGGGTCCTTTAAAAGTGAAAAAGCCAGAGGTAACTTGAGTCATCAGCGTGCTCACTGATACTGGACTCATGTCTGTTTTTTCTACTCTCTCTTACATAAAAAATTACGTATTAGAATTTAGATTTAGGTAATCTCTTCTAACATTTTATTTTTCGATTGTCGTAGCTAATTTTCGCATCAAATTTTTAATCTTTCATGTGGCATAAAGAAAGTTCGCCAGAAAATTAAGCATTTACTCTTCATATGTATTTTATTTATACTATTTATGATATTTATGATATTGCTGAAACTCTCTGTATTTAAAAATAAACATCTTCCACCTACTAGAGACTCATGATTTCTTCCCGTTGCGGAGGATGTATCCCCTTCTCATCCAAACCTCACTATAAGATGTTTTATAATGGCTTTAAAAGGCTTAGGGATTATTCTGCTGTGCATATGTGTTCGCTTTGAGCTCACCTTCGAATAATTCCACACGCAGAGACACAATGAACAGGTTTTTGTTGCTGTTTTCCTGTCAGCAAACATGCCTTCACATGGCTCAACACTGAGTGTGACAACTGCACACTGTGTCACAATCCTTTTATGCCAGGAAACATTTTGTATGCGTCCACAAACATGAACATCAGTAAAAAATCACTGTGTGAGAAAGTAACATGGCACAGGCATCACCTTAGTGCCTGGTCTGAGAATGATGAGAATTAGCATATTAAAAGTTGCAAGCGCTCACGCTGTGTCATGGCATTTGCATTTGCCTGCTGCATTAAAATGAATCTCGTCTGCAGGAAACTCCTCGTAAAAAATACTGTAAAACATTTCTGAATGAAAGGCCACATGGCTAAACATGAAGAAGCAACAATCCTCTTATTAGAATGGGTTTTAAAAGCCTTTTTTGTGTGTAACATAGTTACGAAATAGAAGGTAAATGATGTGAAAAGGGCTTATTAGCTTTTCGAGAGAATCCTTTTGTTTAATAAATACAAATCTCCAGTTCACACAGGATATATGACATCCTATTTGCACATGAAACTTTCTGAGGCAGACTCTGGGTCTTAAAGCAAATTTGGTATTTGATGACTAAAGGTTATCACAGTGCAATAAAAATATGAACAGTAGAGGAAATGTATTCCAGCAGGGAACCATCTGCTGAGCTGCTCTACATGTGGAGTGCTCCCGCTGAGGGACAGGGAAAGGATGCATACTGGAGGAATGTAAAGACGAACGGATGGAAGGGAAGCTCTGAAGGACAAGGACACATTAAATACTGAAACTGGCACAGGAACCAATGGAAGGAAGAGGACGCCCTGACACACTTAAATTCAATCAGTTCAAGCATCGACACTTGTCAACTCTTTCAACCGTTCAAAAGAAAGACTAGCTTTGAGGTCATTTTTTAAATTAATTCTATTTTGTAACAATTCAAACAAGAAACATTGCAAATGAGGGTGACAGACTGACTGCTGTAGGTCAAATAGGGAAACTGATATGATTTGCGTTCCCACAGGCTGCTCACCACCTTATGCAACACTATGGCTGAAATGTCAAAGATTCTGGTGTGTGCGTTTCATTTTTAGCATTCTTTTCCCATTAGATTGTGCATCTGCAGTGTGTGTGCATGTGTGTGTGTTCTTGAGTTTTTGAGTAGCTGACCTGTGGCTGAGCTGAACCCCTCTGAGGCTGGTCATGGTTTCCTCCAGGTTCTGACGAAGGTCCAGCACATTTTGCACCGTCCTTTTCCTTTGAGACTCTGGATCTGCAGGCATGCAAAACTCCCAATTACATGTATGAAGAGGATGAGTGACATAACACCAAATACGACCGAATATGACATTTTTATTCAGCCTAAAGGAATACCTTGAACAGACAGTGACATGTTTAATACATGTATGTGCCTTGTAGCCAAAACTCTCAGGTAGCTCTATGGGTAAAAATGGTTCTCATTCCCTTGAATCTTTTGCACATTTTGTCACATTATAACAAATTTTACCAACACAGAGTAGTGTAATATTATTATTGTGAAGGTGAACTTAATGTTCATGTAAAATATGTTTTATAATGTAAAATGTGAAAACATTCAAAGTTGATTAACACTTTTGCCAGCTGTGTGAACAGGTATTTTTCTAAACAACAGCAGAGCAAAAATAAACAAATAATGAAACGGGATTAAAAAGATAGAAGAAAAACCTTAACCCATATCAGTTCCAACCAAACAGCTTTGTCATCTGCCTGGATGGATGGATGGATCTCACTTTCCCTGAACAGTCTGAGCATTCTGCCACTTCTCTCCATGGTGGACTAAACCAAAATCTATCCTCAAATAGCCTCAGTAGCAGACACACTGGATTCTGTGCCACCCCTTTTAAATCGGTTGCAATCTGTTCAAACAGAACCATATAGATTAATGATTTACAGTAACGTGAGGGAGTGGGTGGGCCTGTCCTCAAACTGGCCGCAAGCAGGGATGGATTAGATGAAAATAATAAGTGAAAAAAAACAGAGCCATTAAAATAACAAAACGCTATGACACGGTTCTATAGCAAAAGCTCTAATGTTCAGATATAACTTTTTTTTTCTTTCATGAAAGATTGTTATGAATGTTTCTAGATTTTAATACTATCACAAAAGCATATCTTTTAGGTAGGAACTAATCAGGACACCTCTGCTGCATCGTTTAACCTTCACCCCGGCTTGCCTCAACTCTCCAGAGGATGTTTATGTGAAATGAGATGGTGGAAACAGAAGTGTTATGAAGGTCAGATACAGGGCTGTCTGTTTATCCCTGAGGTTGAGTTCAATAGACTATTAGTCCAAGCCAGCTGACTCCCAAACCTGCGCAACAAAACCTATTACTTAACCACAGGAAAATGCCACAGGGCAAAATAAGTAAGAGGATCCCTTTAAGGCCGCCATCTCCCCATTCTTAGAAGATATTTTAAAGAATCGGTTTTAATTTTCCATATTTTTATTTTGGTAATTTATTTCTAATGTCAGCTAGCTACAGAGCTAGCTGACTGGAGTCAAGCTTCTTCTTAGCTGCATGATGGATGTTTGAAAAAGCATCGTACCAAACTCAAAGGTGATAAAGATTATATTGAGGCTACAACTCCAAAACAGGAAAATGTTTTGCCCAATGAATGTTAAATAACACTCCTGCGAAGAAGCCCAGATGGTTAATGAGGAGGAGAAGAGTAAGAGGTCATCCTAATGAGAGAGGAGGGAAAATAACGAGGTGCTGGAAGTGTCAATCCCAACAACAGCTGCACACTTACCCAATGGACACATTTGTGTATGAATAGTTAGTTGGCCTCCTCTCTTTAAAAGATACAGACAATCTAATAGATACTTGGACCAAATGTAACTGGATTGATTTGTTCTCAAAAAAAAAAGTGACAAGTAAAATTCATCAGGCTGCACATCAAGAATAAAACGGACACGATGATGACATTGTAATCCAAACGTGCAACTCAAATACACACTATACAGACACCAGATGACCAAAAACATAAAAACTAAAAAAGAAGTATTTATCTTTTTTCCAGATGGAAAGTGGGGATGTGACAAAGACTCGTATCGTGAAAATTCAGGCCACAAAAACAAAACAAAAAGAAAAAACTCTTCACGGCTTAAGGACGTTCAGATTTGATAATGTGATCACATTGAGATTAATCTGAAACAAAGCGTCTGAAACGCACGCAAACGCAAAGCGTGACACTCACATGTGGGCTTTAATTGTGCGATTCTAATTACCCTAAATGGGAGCTTTGTTTAACAATGCTGTCAAATTGATTAGCTATGGTCTGCGTTATTGTGTGTGATCCTCTGTGTAGACTATGAGTGCGTTTGTGATTACATGTCTGCGAGACTCTTCCCGTCCCGCCTGTGCTTTGGTCCCGGTGGCCCCAGCTGGCATGTAAAGCGAGGTGGGGAGGGTGCTAGTGAGAGAATTAAGGATGCAAATATCCCTGTCAAATCCTGGCAGCTCCCCTGGGGTGCAGATGATTTATACTGATCTGGTTTAAACTGAGTTTCTCTCTGCTGTGTGGAAGTATTTCTGTGCATGTCTGCATGTGGTAGGGCACTGTTTCCACCTGTCTCTTCTGGATTCATGCACATAAACAAGATGAAGCTCCACAGAGGCTCTAAGAAACTTGCTAAGGTGCCTTTCTTAATGGACAACTCAGACTGTTGAAATGAGAGTCAGCATGTTGGAGTGAGAGTGCCCTTGTAAGTGCAGGTAGGTTCTCCAGGGCTGTCTGTGCATCCTAATGGAAGAACGCTTTCAGGCAAAAGAGAAAAAAATAATAAACTCAAGTGGCATTTTAAGAGATTCGTCTCACTTTTACTCGGAAGTACATCAGCCTGTTTTATTTGAATTATTTCTATTTGGACAACATTTGATTTGTCTGCAATACCAACTGTCATGTATCGCGACTCGTGACGTGATGAAGATTTTGTTTTCTTTTGCTTTTCAATGAAGACAGAAGCAATGCTTCAACAGGAATGAGCACCAAGTTATTTACTCGCTTTATTTGATTTTTAATAATATGCTGTGATGCCGGGCAGACTTCAGAAAAAATATTACAAGAAAAAAACATTTTTCTTCATCAACTTTATTGGAAATAATGGGAGACATTCTGATGTATTTGTTTTTTGAGGGAATTTTTTTTTCTGTCAACAAAAAAATGAATTTTCCAGCATTATCAGGTGTAGGAAAAATACATAGAAAGTCTTGTTAAATGTCTGGAATACTCAACAAAATGAGAAATTACACTAGAGAAATTCTCTGTGTTGCTCACATTTTAATGTGCCACTTTGATGATGAGTTCTTTATTTTACATGGATATATGACATTAATTTGTATAAACAAATTTCATAAAACACCAGAAGGACATCTCTGTTTCTTTGACGTCCACTTTAACTTCAGTTTTTAACATGGTTGGTTCCACTCTTCATTGTAGTCTGCTGCGTTTGAAACAAAGGGCACATATATCCCTTGGTACGTTGTGCATATTTTACAAATACCTGGCTGCACATTAATGAATCTAGGTTCACATTAATGTTTTTAAAAACCGGCTGGGAAAAATGGCAGCATGGCTCTCAAGCTAGTCTTGTATGTTAGCAACAGCAGGTATTGGAAGCTGGGTTTTTCAGGAAACCTGATCCCATTTATTACAAAATGCCTTGATCAGGACATTCAACTGAAGATGTCGTGCCATTTGTGAAGCAGATGGAAATTTAAAAAAAAGAGGTAAAGTACTTCATTTTGTGGCTAGCAGAAAGAGCATGTGGGAAGGTAAAAGCGAGAAAATGCCTACTTAGCTTCCTCTGGTTTGAGTCGAATCTCCTCTCCATTAGAAACAAACTCCCCAAAGATGTACTAATGGCTTCTGTCCTTGTGAAACTAATCTTTTTTTTGTGGCATGACATTTTCTTACCTGTATAAGAATATGTGTGTGTGTGTGTGTAGGTGTGAGTCCCTAGTCAGAAAGATATTATTTTTTGTTGAATATGAATGAAAGGATGAGTAATGGCCCCCATTTCTATTCTTTCCCTCCGGAGGTTATCTGTCCATGTCCTGTCTGCGTGTGTGTGCACATATGTTAGAGTCACAGCAGCCGTCCTCAGGCCACAGCAGCACTTACTGCATGATAGATGGCTGCAGCTCAGCTTCGCTCTGCAGCACCTGCACCTCCTTCCACATACTTTTTTAAAATTTTCACAAGGGAAGTGAGAGTTTGTGAGCTACAAAAACAGCCATTACAGTACTCCACGTCAATGACACACAACTGGTGTGTTATCTGTTTCAAAATGATAGCAAACAGCTATGATGCACTCAATTATATTTCTTTTCTTGTATGACAAAACCATAGCTAAAATATTCATGCGTCCTGCTTTTCTGTTGGATTTGTCTCTGTCTAGCACTGCAGCTGTCAGCTGACCTCAGACAGCTTGCAAAACAGGAAGCATTACAAAATACAGCGATTCCTGCTCATCTGGAGGGGAGTAGCAAACACACACCGACTGCATATTGACGCACCAAGATGTAGAAACAGGATATTGGAGCATTTGATGATATCCTCTGATATCCAACAAGACCAGCTAATGAGTGCATCAGGACAAACAGCAGCATCTGTGTGCATTAAATCTAAACAGTTGTTGGCCATAAATGATGCAGTGGTCTTGCCATGACAGAAGGTTTAAGCGTTGTACATGGTCAAGAGAAGGAAAATACACCAGTGAGCCAGTGAATGTGGAATCCATTTAAAATTGGAAATCCTTATCCAGGAGCCTTCGAAGCACAGCTGCCGAGTTTTGCACAGTTAGAATTGGGACATCCCGATCACAAATCTGAATGTGGAAAAATAAAACAAATCCACAAGTTAAACCTTCAAATCTAAATCTCCTCAGACCAGGTTGTACTGCTGCCAAAGCCTAGCTCTCCAAATGTGGATACAAACACAAGCATATATACTTAAAATACGCTTGGCATATCTCCTTAGCTACAGCTTTATCTGCTTAAAACCCACTGTGCTATCCGCTTATGGGAAGGGGTAAGATAAGGAGGCTTTAAATGACTTAAGACAAGTTTACTTTCATGAAATGACGATAAGGATCTTACCAAACACTGCCCGAAAGCATTCTCATTTCTGAACAATCTCAAAAAGCAACACATTAGCCCCTGGTGTGAATAATTTCAAGAACAGATGAGAACGAAGTCCAGAGTTGCAAAATCATTTCTATGGTTTTGGGACATCAACAAATCACAATAATAGCCACTGTTTGTAAATGAACAAAACACAGAACAATGGCTAACAGTGAAGCAAAAAAAATAAAAACTACTTTGAGTACATCAACATGTCATCCTTAGATCACAAAAAAACCAAAACAAAACAGAATGGCAGCTATTCTATGCCTCATTTGTCTTGGCTAAGGTCAGCCTTAAAGAATTAGAGTGAGTGGGCAAAAAATGGCATCCATGTACAAGTTACAAGACCAAAACCATTGGTGACCAGAGATCATGAAGGCCCCTCTCCCATTTCCCAAAAACCATTGTGACAATTGATATAACTTTTGGGAAAATATTCTCTGGACTGATGAGACTAAACCGGAACATGAGAAGGTCTGTACCCAACACCGAACAGTATTTCAAAATTAAACGCATCACACAGTGAAATAACTTTCCCCATTTGTTTTTAGAATGATAGTCCAGGGTTGTTTTGGTGCTTCAACTCTTTTCAAGCCATAGAACCACAAATTCTGCTGTCTATTAAAAAGCTCTGAAGGTAATTACATATATTCAGCCATCAACAAAAGATTTTAAGCGTCGGTATTCTTAACTTGTTCACCAGGGCAGTGATCCAAATGCATGAGTAAATTCAACCCATTCTAAACATAAAACAAAATACAGGTTTTGAGCGTGGCCTAAGTCGAGGTCTGGACATAAATTCAATTGAATGAATCTGAGGCTATTTGGGATTGAACACCTCCCTATTAGAAATCAATTTTGTTCACCTCTTTTGTTTTTTAGAAGAGTAGCTAAGAATCGACCGCCTTTAAAAGCTCACTGTCAGTAAATGCAAACACTTTATGGCAGCCATTGCTTCAAAGGAGGGTACTTTAGGAACAGACATTTTTTTTAACATAAGGCCATGATGTGTGGCAATGTTTGGGTGTGTTTTTGTTCAAGAGGGTTGCTTCCTGTGGAACTATTTTTTCACAATGCTCTTCAAGCAGCTGCAGCTTTCCTCACACATGTCAGACACACAGCCTGCACTCGTCTGGACTCTTAACGAGGTGGTGGGTTACACAGGGGAAGTGATGACAACAAGTCAGTGTCTCAACTAAAGTGTTACAGATGCACATACTAAACAAGGGAACAAAATGGTTGGATAAATATTTGATTTAGAAACCATCTCTAAACATGTAATAACAGGTGCCAGAGCAGATGTAGATCGCACAGTGGCTATTTTTGGATCTGCATACATTCATTTCTGACCAAAATAAAAAATTTTATTACTCAGATTTTTCCCATTAGACTACAATTTTGAAGAAATGTAGAGAAACAT
The DNA here is from genome assembly GCA_033032245.1 of Poecilia picta. Taxonomy (NCBI): domain Eukaryota; kingdom Metazoa; phylum Chordata; class Actinopteri; order Cyprinodontiformes; family Poeciliidae; genus Poecilia; species Poecilia picta. The sequence continues at coordinate 17,254,011 of CM065359.1, read as the reverse complement.
CATTAACTGACTGAAAAAAAAGAAACACTGACTTTGTTGTCCTTTTCTTTATAACTAATTTGGTAGTGTCACAATCTATTTGAAGACACCTTTATCTTCGGGCTGATGTCTTGAGATGTTGTTTCAATGTTTTCACATTATGTTTCTTCCTGATGTTATCTATTTTGTAAAGTCTCTTTCTTCCACATAACACGGATCCGCAGAGATTTACTTTTATCCCTCATTCTTCAATACAAAATATATCGTGCTCTGTTAGATTGGATAGGGAATGTCTGGGAACATCAAGTTTTACATTTTGCCATAAGTTCTCAATCAGATTTAGATCTGGACTTTGTCTGGAGATTTTTATTACATGAATGATATAAACCTTTCCAGTGCAGTTCTAATTGTCTTTTTAGGATTGTTGTCCTGATGGCAGGTGAACCCAGGGATTCCCTTGATCTATCAAGCTAGCTATGCAATTAACTTTGACCTAGATTCATTTTTCTGCTGGACAGAATCATCCCTAAAGCATTATGCTTCCTCCAGGCTGGCGGGCCGACTTCAATGTGCCTTTGGTTCCACACACCTGAATCTAATAGTTGAATTATCTCAATTTGGAGCCAATTTCTCTTGAATCCTGCAAGTGATCTCATTATTTGGCTCACGTGTGTTGAAAGAGAGACATGTCTAAAAGTTGCAGGACACTGACCCTCAAGACTTGGACTTGAAGACATCTGGAAAAAGTATCTTCTCTTATATGATTGTAGAACATGTACATGGTTAATGGCTGATGTGTCCCCTGGATGATTTGTTGGAAATGTTTAACAGGACATCTTGTGTCCTGTTAAACATTAAATATATTATCAAAACACCAAAACAGCCCAAGATCTTAACACTTTTCCTAGTAGTTGTCGCTGCTTGGATCGTAAATTTACCACAATCCCTCACATTATAACCGCCTACTCTTTGTGTAAATGGGTTTTGCAATTAGAAGGTAGTATTTTACTGGATTTATGTAGATGTTGTGTTGAACAAAGATCTACCAAATAAAAAAAAAATCAATAATTGTAAGTGCAATAGCAAGGTATTGGTATGATCGTAAACTACTTTATTAACTCCCAAAGCCCATTTTTGGAGTGCTTGTTTTTTTTTTGTTTTTTTCAAAGAAAGGCATTTTAAGGGAATTTTCTTTTAAGGACTGAATAATAAATTTGAGGATTTAACACAGAAAAATTACAGCTGATGTAAGCTTTCTGTTTTCAACATGGCACAGTAGAAATGAGAGGATTGTAGCTGTGCAACTTTTATTGAAGTGAGAGCTGATGAGAGAAAAACACACTGAGTACTAATATGATTTAGTGGAAGGATGGCAGGAAGTAGACTACACTAATGCAATGGTCTCTGCAGTAAGTCTTTACAGACTGACCACAGAGCATTTAAACCCACTTCTAAACACAAACAAACATACATAGCACTACTGAAGTGATGAAAGACAATGGGCCTAAACATAAATGCTACCATGCATGTAAACAGTCCTTTAATTTATGAATAATCCTGGCTACAACGTCTCTGTTGTGCTTAAAAGATATTCTCTGTCCTCTTCCTGAAACCCTCGTGCCAGAAATATCCTCTCTGCTGTGTGACTGGTGACAGAACACCGCTGGCTGTCAACTCGCATCAAACATGAAAGGGAGGAAGAGAAAGACGGGAAGAGAAAAGTATGTTTTATTCGTCACTTTCCTGTTGGCATTTGTTTTTATTTGGCTTCTCACCAGCTCCTCTATTAAAGGACAACTCCCATGAATCCTTCACTCAGCAAAGCCCGGGGCAGAACCAGGGCCGCCCCGCATGGCCCCGGCCACTCCCGCATCACATTAGAGACTCAGCACTCCAATCACAATGGAGGAACTGACTATGGAAAATACCCTGTCACAGTCAAAAAACCCCTTGAGGAATAAGAGGAGGAGAGTGCATGTGTGACCGAACATGGCACACATTCTGCGTTGATGCCTGAGCGTACTTTGGACCGAGGAGGCTAAAGTGCTTTGATACTATTTTCCGGCAGCTCCCTTCGAACAACTGTATTTGTGTTCTTGCTGAAGCTCTTGTTGGTTTCTCTCTGGGGCTTATTTTTCCATAATTAGAGTCAGGGGAAGAAAATCAACCAAACAGAGATACTGACACACAATTCAGTGTCAGTGTAAAAAAACATGCACTCTGTTAACAGAGGAAGCTTCCTGAGCATCCATGTACAACTTGTGTCACATTTTGTTTTTGTAGCGTCTTGAATTGAATTGAACTGATTTTAAATACATTTCAGACAGATTTTTCACCAAGAGAAGAACAGCACAATAAAAAGTAGAACTTGCATATTTCCTTAGTTTAATACCCTTTTAGCAAACATTCATATTCAAATATATAAAACACACCACTTGTTTGGAGTCTGTAAAGGAGTATGGAGAAATTTAACTTAGAGGCGCAAGTGATCATCAAGACCACAGAGCTTCTCCAATCTTCTAGCCTACTTCCCTAAATGCCTAAATCTCCAACCAAACAGATGCCCTGATGACTTTAAGCTTTAATTCATTTTAGTCTGTATGGATGGTCTTTTCCACGGTGATAGATCTGTGATTAGGCGAATGGGTGGGGAGGGGGATCTACATCTTCTCATTATCTTTATGTGAGGCTTAATCCGGAAGCTTGGTTGGTGTCTTAGCCGGGATTCGCTCTAAACTATTCCTGCCCCATGCTGGGAGAGGCTAGTGCTTCAGGGAGCGTTACCCTCTCCATCGTGCCTCATTATGGGTGCTGGATTGGACCACGAGGGTCATTAGTGGAAGACATCTGAGGTTCAGAGCTTTAAAATGACTATTAAAGCATTTCAAGTTTATTCATTATGGTGGCAGAGTTTCACAAGTAGTCTTCATCCTCTCTATCCTCCACATCCAGCCTTAACTCTAAATCTGCTCTCAGAAGATTCTGAAATACATTCGGGATTTGGAGGAAAGACCTCCAGAACCTAAAGCTCCCTCACGTGCACAGATTAGTCAAATAGTTCCCTAAATCCAATAAATGAAAAGCTGTTAATCACCCAGTCGTAAAACATGTTAAACAAATATGACAGAAACTAATCCTGACCTTGCAGAAATTAAGATTGTTATTTCTTTGTTTTTCTCCAATGTGCTTAGAAGGGGAGTTTTATGTTTTTAAATACACAGAAGATTGTGTTTGGTTATACAACCTCACTGGCATTCCACATCATACTTATCTATTACTGCAGGCTAACCTCAAAAGGACAGTGTCACATAGGATGTTGCCAGATGTCACACAATATGACATGTAAAAAGTACAGGCAGATTTCTACTCCCTACAGATAACAGTTAGCATAACAGATTTGTTATAATTTTCTTCTCCAGTAAAATATCCTGTGCCAGCATATTCATTTTCCCAGTAAGCAAGATATGAGGTCAGACTGCATAGAGAATGGAAGGTGTAGATCCACTGAGCATCCATAATCTATCTTCCGATGACAGAGCAGAACCCAATTAGCTGAGAGTCCCGTCGGAAATGGAGAAGCAGATACAATAAAGGAGGGGCCCACAGCTGCAAAGCTACAGGGCAAGTTACGATTAACCTCTCTTCAGCACACACATGCAAATTCACACAAACACGCATTTGCACACACACAAGCACACAATGTCCTCTGTATATGCTGTGATTTTGTGATACACCTTCTTGGAGGTTGTAGCAGACAGTAATGACACGCTGACAGAGGATTCCTGGTAGACGTTAATTTTTTAGGTTAATTGGAATTGCTTCTATGGTGTTTATCTTACTCTAAATGCCATTGTGCATCCTAAACGTAAACCTTTGGAGAAACGTAATGGTGAGAGAGTTCTACTTCTTGTCAAAGTGACAAAAGGCACCGAAAAAGCCATGATGTGAAAGTACATTTTTATTGCTATTGGTCGGCTAAAAATACACCAGCAAACTTAAACAAACTGTTAAATAATTGTCTGCTAATGCTGCCAGATTTCATGCAACTCGCCTTCGGTTTTGGGATCCTGGTCTCGTCCTTTGAAAACTCAAATAATCCCATTAAATTTTTGGATTGATCTATCAGACGTGAATGGCTCGGATCTGAAAGATGTTAATTGTTTGACATCTTTCTGACATTAAGCTTAACATCAGATAAATAATCAGTATTTCGTAGTGGCCAAATTTTAACAGTAAGTTAATTCAGCAAATGCCATTAGTTAAAGTTCACATTACTCTACTTAAGAGTGAAATGACTGATGCCATTGTCCATTTTAAAAAAGAATCTTCCTACATTTGTTTGACATTATGAAATGGTTCTGCCTTTTCCTTTTTCTCTTGTTAAGCTCAGTGCTGTGGAGGATTTTCTCTCTTTTTAACCTTATCCTCCCTACCTGGTTGCTTAATGAGGGTCTCGCCAGTAACTTCACAACAGCAAACAAGGTCACACACATGTACGCAGCATCCACACACAAAACAGCATCCAGAGAACCAACACACTGAGGCCGGCAGGGGCAAGGTCATCCTGGCTGGGATTTTGGCTCTGCTGCAGGAGACAAGCTACTGAAGAGAAAAGGACAAAACGCAGAGGAAGATGGCAGAAGGTTTGAAAATTAGCAGAATTTTTTTTTTTATTTTGTCAAGACTTCACTAGTCTCTCTCTTTCTCCCCACTTACTGTAAATTAAGATGCTATCGTCTCTCACTGAGAGGGATGGATGAAAAGAGAATGAGCAATATCCCAACACAGAATTTCAGAGACTCTCTATAAATGAGTAATGGGTGAAAGATTTTAGTTCAACGCAATAATTATAAACACAGCCATTATTCTCACAGTACACCTCCAGAGGCTAAGGCTTAGGATAAAGCAGCACATCAGAATGACCGTAACTTGTTTACATCCACGGCAGACAGCTACCTGCCCATGCAGCCACCCGCTACGATTACACTCTTTCCTCCCACACGTTGCCCTCGGAAACAGGGGGAGGACATTGGAGTGGGGTGGATAGTGACCATCTGTCAGTGGCCCAGAGATCAATAGACGTGGACGGGGAAAGGGGTGGGGTTGAGGGAGGGGTGCAGCGAAGCTAAATATGTGGCCCACTGTGACCAGAGCCTGGCTCGATGTGCAGCCGTTTTATTTACTGAATGAAAACACACACCCCACGAGTCCCACTCACACGGCATTTATTAACGAATGGGTGGTTTTAGTAGGAGCCAGAAGACATGAAGGGATACGATGCCTTTTAAACGCTGCTTACAATAATGCATGATATTTGCTGTCACAGGCTTCAGATTTGCTCGTCTGAAGTCTGAAAATGAGAGGGAGAGAACCTATTGAGAGGGTTTAATATAAATCTAGATCACTGTGGCACTGGGTCAGTTGAGACCAGGACAAACCACTCTGCTGCTGCGCAACAAAACAATGTCAGCTCTCTAGAAATGCTTGCTTCAGCAATGACATGGAGCCGAATTGTGCTAGTTCATGCAGTCGGAGGTGAAAGGACGGGTTTAGGTGTGGAGAATAAAGCTGCATTACACTTACCCAGCATTTGGCTAAAGAGAAGCTGCTCCAGGTCTCCTAGAACGGTCACTACTAACTCTGGGTCCACCTTCAGAAAACTCTTGTCATTCTCTCCATCTGTCCCCTTCTTCTCCTTCTTTTCCTCTGATAGCTGAGCTCCGGATTTACCTTTCTCCCCAGGTTTTTTGCCATTGGTGCCAGCACTCCCAGCTCCATTGGAGCTAGCTTTGAGAGGCTGCTCGGCAGAGTCTGTACCTGGACTCACTTCGGAGGCTTTACTGATCGGCTTCACCTCGGCGTAAGGTCCCCGTGGTTTACCAGGAGCCGGGATTCGACTCGGCTTACCCATGTTTGAAGCTACTGCCGGGGAGCCAAAGGATTTGGGCTTACCCTGGAATAGAGACTGTTCTGACTTTGAAAGTGTCCGAGACAGAGGTGGTCTCCCGCCACCTGCTTGACCTGCCTTGGTCTGTCCGGCTTTGTTTGACCCTGCTCCAGGACGGCTTGCATCATCGTTCCATCGAGGGGATTGGTACAGGTGTAGCTTCTTCTCAGCATCGGTAAGCACACACAAGTTGCCAAGTGATCGTTGCTTGCGGAGCCCAGATGGATTAGGTATTGGGATAGGGATCGAGCCGGAGTTGGGCCGATACACTTTGAGCTCTGACCCTGAAGGACGTGGAGGTGCCTGGGGCAATGCAGAGGGCTTAGCCTGTGGCTTCCTGGATGCCATGGGCTGAGCTGAAGTATCTCGACAGGAGACAGCTGCAGACCTTAGATCCAGCTCTCTGGGCATAGCCGTCATGCTAATGTTAGCCACATTAGCCTCCAGCATCCCTCCTGTAGGAAGAAAAGCAACAGCATCAGTCATCCACTCAGAAATGCACGCGCACCAGCTGATTAAAGGAACCAGAGAAAAGAAGGGGACAAAGAAATGCGTAAAGACACAAAGACTGACTGGCTGTCGCCCCCTTTTGCCCCAGGGTCATGACTGAGTGAGCCAGACTCCCTGCAGTGTGAGACTGTGGGTTCACTTCTTTGCTAAAAATGATGAGTGGGTTAGTAGAGTGACAGTCGTACTCACTGCTGATAATCCATGGATTTGCAGATCCTCGTTCAGCACCAAAATCCACTAGCTACCAGCGTATCCACAGCTGCCTGCGCGACACAGATGAAAACCTGGCCAGACGCTACCTCAATGTCCCTTCAGGGTACCTCTGTCTTGCTCTGTACTACCTCCTGTTCGGCAGGCGACCAGCAGCCAACTGACAGGAGAAACAGTCGCAGCAGCACCAACAACACCCCCCTCTTCCTCTTTCTCTCCTCCCTCTGCCTCTCCCTCTCTCACTGCGTTGCTCACTCTTCCCCTGCGTGCTCATTCACCCTCCTTTCCTTCATCCTCCTCGTTCCTTCCTTCCCTCCTTCCTTCATGTTGTCACTCGCGTGGTCTCTCCTCCTACTGGCTGATTCACCGCTCCATCCTCCGTTTCCAAAATACACTGCAGAGGCTGTGCTACGCTGCTCACCAGTGAATGGGAGACAATGAGGTCTTTACGAGATATTAAACGTTTTGTGTAGAATTAATTCTCCCCTTCACCTTGTCCTACGTCAACACCCGTTTTGATGATGAGTTTATTGTCCAGGTTCTAAAGACCTAGAAATTAGTCATTGGATATAAATCAAGTAAAAACTACGATCATTTCTGTGACTTACTAAGCCACAACTAACAACCTATTGAACAGAATTTATCATTACATTACCTCACCTGCCTCGCATCACTTATCTCTCATTGCATCTTTGCAGACTTCCCATTTTACCCCACCTACTCCATCCGGCCAATGCAGATACACAAGCTATTAAATTGATATTGTACAGTTTCGTGCATGCCTCAACATTACAACGCCTCAGTGATGTAAACAACTGTGCATGTGTGTGTGTGTGTGTGTGTGTGTGTGTGTGTGTGTGTGTGTGTGTGTGTGTGTGTGTGTTTGAGAGAAATAGAGAGAGAACCTAAGAGTGCATGTTTTTATCTGTATTCCCCCATGTCTGTGTATGAATGGGTCTTCTACAAGTGTGTCACATTGATGAGACAGGACCTGAGAAGTAAGAGCTCCAGTGGAGGGAATTGGTTAGTGTTCACCATATCATCTTATCACTCTAGACATTCCAACCCAGACGAGAGAAGGAATTATTTTTTTCCTCCCCAGTCTACTACTATTTTTTTTTCTTCACAGAGAAGACTGGTTCTTGGACACCAGACCTTGTTTCACCCTAGTTAACATGGCCATGTTAACACTCTTCACAATTTCTCGTCTAGGTGAGGACAGCCTCACAAATGCTTTCCAGTCTGCTAATATATGGAAACTATCATTGTATGTCTCTGCTATGGAAGTAAGAGCTTTATCTATATCTTTATCTGACAATCATCTTTTGAAATATAGTTTTTAGTTGCATTTTGAGCCAATGTTTCTTTTTTTTTTTAAAGGACCAAATCCAGATTGAAATATTCTAAATTTTATGTGTGAACACGCAAAAAAGAAATTATTAGTTTCCCCAAAATATTGCTAAAATCCCAGTCTCAGAGATTCACTGGGAATTTGACTTGGGCTTAGAATCAGCAATTACAACATGCTCAAAAATCACTGGGGTATGTTTCCAGTCAGTGAATGCCTCTTACCTAAGATCTACCAGACTGGACTGGGAGCAACACTCCTCAGTGTGGCTGCTAGACTGAAAGAAAAATACTCAAAACAATTTGCAAATGTTCTGATAGCCTTAAAAACCATATACTTGCCTGAAAGCATATATGTATAATAAATGCCAAATAATTTAAAACAAAGTTAACCAGAACAAAACAGGAAACAATTTACAGTGTTTTCACACATTGTACTTTACAATGTCTATTACTATGCTGATGGAGCACAAAATGAGCTGTAAGTCAATAATAAGGCACTCACTATCAGTATATATCTGCATGCAGTCCATTTTTGAGGGCTAATGCATCCTGTGTGCATAGTGGTCGTCTAACGGACAAAGCATTCATATCTTTGGTGCTTAATGGTAGGTGTGTTCCTTTGTTCAATTTTTAAGTAGCAATGCCTACAGCCTGGATCTTATCAGGCACCCAAACGGCAAACAAGCAGCTGGTTCTTGTTGCATTTGCATAAATCGGTTAATACAAAATCAGAGTGAAAACAAGCCTGTTTGCTGACATTTCACCTCAGTAGCAGAGAGTTAATTTAAAAACAGTTCAAACTGGTTTGGACTGAACCTACAAAACAACACTAAAAACCCATTACAATGCATGTTTTTTCTCTCCCTGGCCTAAAGTCCATTTGGCCTTGAGTGAGGGTGTGTAGTAAAGGAGTGTGGATGAAGACGTAGGCATACAGAGGCTGTTTTATTGTGTGAAGGCCATGGCCATTAATTAGTGGTAGCAAGGTTAATAAAGGACCAATGTTGGAGTGGTTTTTGCCACAGTGAAGCCTGGGCTGTGTGGTGACAGCTATATGAGCTCTCTGAGCTAGTGGGGGGTGCGGTGCAAATGGGAGGGTTGTAATTTAAGGCTATTAGGTGCTGTACATCAGCTCTTATACTTCCCTGATGAAAGATTAAGGCTAGTGAGAAGCAAGTGGCCACATACAAGATCGCTCTGTGTGTTGCACAGACGCATTCAGGGAAAAGACACGAGTCGGCGCTCTTACGAACACACACATATGTACACAAGTAAAGTTTTGCACTAGCAGTGCACAGATACCCGTTTGTTCAAAACACTCGTCTCTCTGGCTCCACAGTCTAATCGCTTTAATATATGGTTGATTTAGACTTGGAGATTATTGTTCCACTTTCTTTCTGCTTAGTCTCAAAGTGTGCCCATACAAGCACACAAATACAGTGCCTTGCAAAAAGACTCACACTGCCCTACATGTCTAGTGACAAGTCTACAAGAAGGACTACTTATGACTTTCTTTTTACTGTGTTTTTCTTCTTACCACCCTGTCATAGTTGTCAGATTCTTTTGGAGGGCACGACTTAGAGATGTTATGTTATCAGACTCTGGATCCCCACATCTCCCTCACTGTCGCCACAGTCATCTTTGCTGCTCCCTAATTAATATAAAATAAAAAAGAATACTTTTTGTCATTGTACTGGAAGGTGCAATACTTTCCTCACCTGAGCTGTCAGTTTAAGTTTTCAGCTATGCAAGTTTCCGTATGGAGTCCTGTCCTGTACTGTTTCATACCCTAACACTAATATTAACCAGACCCGTCTGATTGCTTGCTTGGTTTTCTTGATGCTGTTTTGTTCTCTAATGTTCTTGAATGAGCAACTGAGGCCTACACAGAACGGCTGGATACATATGGGCAGTAAATTGCACACACATGGACTCTGTTTACTAATTAGAAAACCTCAGAAAGTTGTTGGTTACATTGGATTTACTTGATGGTTACCAGATTAAAGATGGCTAAATATATACAAGCCAAACTTTTCAGAGTGTAACCAATTTTGAAAAACATGTAGTTATGCACTACATTATACCGGTCTGTCAGATAAGATTCCCACCAAGTAGTCGTTGCTTATATTGTGACAAAACATGAAAAAGTTCTAGGCTCACGAGTACTTTTCAGTGCTGCTGTACACAAACACACATGTACTGAGACGGCCTCTCAGACCAGAGCAATCTGGCCCTGACATCAAAGTAGCTAATAGTTTCAGAGTGTAATGAGTGCCAGTCCTAAATATTAGCCCTGACATCCAGAAAGTAGCAGTTTTGTACACTCAGCATATTTTAGAGCGATGTATGTGAACACTTTTGTCTTAAATTGCCGTAATATTTTTAACATTTCCATAAATGGCTAATGGTACTTAAAGGTAATGAAAAGGTATGACTGATGAGTAAAATTAGATAGTAGATAGAATGCACAGGGTCAAATAGCGGCAAAGAGACAGCAAGGCTGGCAGACGTGGAGAAAGTGGTCAGTGTCTCACTCCTTTGCATGAGTATATTTGCCTTAGCATTTTTAACCAGTGTGAAACAAATTCGCCACTATATTTCAACAGAGCAGTCATGTGAAGAAGGACTCACTGAGATGCACTGAATGGTTCATTATACGCATGTTTACAAAGTTATACACGGCCTTGGGCCTTGAAAGGAAAAGTACTGAGAGGAAAGAGCAGTACAGAAGATTTGGAAGCAACTAACTGCATCAAAGCGCCTCAAACCTAAATATATATATAAAAAAAGACTCATTTAGGTTTAGCAGATGGCATGTGTTCTCACTTTCACCCACTCACTGTTGTCATCCACCACCTCTCAGTTCCTTTTGTTTTGCCTTTTTGTGTGCAAATAATAGAACAATAGGTTGTGGGATTTAAAACAGGAGAGAAAAAGGGGGCTGAGAGGCTAGAAGCCTGTTTGAGAATCAAAGACAGCGCGTCAAAAGAAGGATTGGAAGGACTTTAATTTCACATTTTGTACTGTTGAATTATACAGTAGATCACAACTTAAATGTGTAAAAAGTAGAAGAAGGAACCGGAAGTGAATACATGAACAATTAGGATTAAGGAAATTGATGAAAGTTGTTTTTAAACTCAGACTGTTCATCAGCTGATTGGAAGTTTAAGACCATAGTTTTCATGCGATTTTTTGCCCAAGATTTTATTCTGTTTATGCTAATGGCAAAGGCAAATAGCTTTCTGTTTTGAGCATGGATTGTTGAGATTCAAAAGAAAGGTATCTTGCAAGGCACCTTTGCTGCTGCCAGTAAGTCTTATTCAGTGAGACATGAAATTTAAAAAATGATCCTGAAGGTGTCCTGCGATGGACTGGTAACCCGTCCAGAATACACCCTGTCCCACATACACCAACTTGCCTCAGATAAGGATGAGCCCAAAAATTTTTGTTGAAAGTCAACAAGACTATAGTCAGGCAGACAATGGAGCTTTTTCCTTCAAAAGAACAATAGAGCTGTGCAGTCCCAAGACTGCAGCTGGATATGTGGAGAAATTGTAGAGTTCATCCTTCTTGACTAAGGGCAGCGATGACTGGATCTTTCAACAAGACACACTGCAGTTCCAAATGCCTGTCTGACTCCTTCCAGGACAATCACATGCCTGTTTTGGAGAGGTCTACATGTTCCCATGATCAAAATCTCATTGAAAAAGTTTGGGATAGTTGACAATGGTGCTTTGCTAAACAGTCAGACATACATTTTAGATTGTTGTTGTCACTCAAGATGCCATCTTCGTCATATTAAGCAATATTCCTTTCAGCCGTCTGGCATTCTTGATTCTTTGCAACAAGCGTGCCAACACAAACCTGTAAAATAATCTGCTCCTCACTAGTGAGTCCTTTAAAAAAAAATCTATTCAGTTTTAAAATAAAGCAGTGTGAATTGAAGATGCTTGTAACTTTCCCACTCAGTCTTATGATGTTCACCATCAGCGGAGTTTGTTTCTCAGAAACAAAGCAATGAGTAAGAGTGAGATGTGGAAGGGAACGGGTGAGGAAGGATCTCAGTATGTGAGCCAGAGGACCAAAGGAAGCTCGTAAGACAGAGAAGGGATATCCTGCCTCAATGCCTCACCTCTCCTCCGACGTTTGCTTGTGTCCGCGAACATGCAAACAGAGGGGGTCCACAGGACGCAAAGAACAACGGCACACTGACACACATACAACAGGGGACTACTCTCACATACACACTCTTGGACCACACAAACACCACAGCATGGTTATTAATGTCCTGTTTACACACAAAACACTTAAAACAGCGGTCTGGTTGATGCATACAGTACGTGGCTTCCTCCTTTGGGGTAGAATAATGTTGCTTGAATAACAAAGAGGGTTTTTCCAGCAGTGACAAATCTCTAGTCTAGTAGTTACACTGACCACTGATGATGAGCTCCATGAGTCACCAGCTTAAGCATTTCAGCAATCCAGCTTTCAGTGACAAAAGTGAGACTGTATCAGTCATACAAGCAGCCAACTCCTGCGGCACGAATGTTAATCTTGTTTAAAAAAATAAAAATAAAACATTCTCTCCCTCTGGGTGGACGGCATAGACTCATCATGAGTCACACACCAGCTGAGAGCAGGGAAAAAAACATCAGCTGCCATGCAGAGAAGTATGTAATAGATAAAAATGTGTACCTTAGATGTTTATTTTTAAAAAAGAAATTGTAGAGATGGTCTCTGGTAAAAATCCCCAGTGTTGACATTCTCAGCACACTTTCCTGGGGTATCCCATAATGCTCTGCTACCGACGATGGTTGCCTGGTTACAACAGATTGTCTGTGGGATCTTTAAGTATATTATAAATGTGTATATCAAAATAAAAGTTGAAATTTATTAGTCGCAAATCCACAGTGTGTGCTTATATTGTGGCATGTGAACATGCTTTGTCATGGGTTATTAATGTGACAGAGAGAGATGTCTTTGTGATTTCACTTTTGAGTGTCTTTCTGTGTGTCCCAAATTGAGGGGGTTACACACATGAATAACTTAATTAGACTCCCTGGGTTGGGAGTCATCCCACAGGTCAAGAAAGATCCTGTGTGTGTAATCATTCACCCATTCCTTAATTTACCCATCTCTCTCCATGCTTTCCTCCTTCATCTCCTGTTCTGTAATGCAGCTGTGCATTAACCCTTGCTCCCTTTGTTATAAGGAACCTTTCCCTGGGGGGAAAGGGTAGCAGGAAAAAAGCAGCAGAAATGGAGATAAGACGATGCGGAGGCTATGTGTTGGTTGTTATTGTGGGCAAAAGCCGCCCTGGGGGAGGCTCTTCTTTCATGCTCGATATATTAGAGCACTGCAGTATTTGCACTTAGAAGTCACCTTTTCCATTGTGAAATGACACAAAATTACCTGCTGAATTAATATTTCTGACTGTAAAAGCAACCTGGCCTAAACATCCACAATGGCTGCTTTGCAAAAATGCCTATATACATAATTTATTATAGTACTTACTATGTGTATGAAATTAATCAATCCAGTGCCACACATAGTGACATACAAAATCTATTGGTGAACAGGTTCTTCTACACAAAATGGCCAAAAACAGTGAGATACAAAATCATCATCTTGTATGGCTGACATGTCTAAATTGTGTACATTTCATTTGTGTCATTATGTTTTCAACTTTGGTTCAACTTCTTTAGATGCGTCGTAACTTTGACTTTGCTGAGGTTTGAGTACAGTACTCCTGAAAGCTCAACACTTTGATCAAACACAAGGAATGGCATTAAACCATAAACAGTGATTACTCCTCCTGGGGATGAGTGAGCAAATAGTTTTATCCATTCTTTTGTCTGATCATCTCCAGAAAGCTACTAAACCACTCATCACTGTCCAATGCCAACATGGCATATGTCTCCCCTTGATTGGATTGGCCAAAGAGGATTATGAACTGTCCAAGAGTAGAGGCAGTGGTAGATCCCTGAAGCAGTATCCATGTTAAACTATGCAGGCGCATTAATAACAGCATGGTACAAAAATGCATAACATGTAAGCTTGCACAATTTTCACTGTCTATGTATATTTATCACAGATTTGTTGATGTTGGTAAATAATTGTATCCTTATATTCTCCACAGCTCCTGTTTCCGTCTGCACAACGTGTGTATAACAGAGAGATATCCACTCTATAGACTGACAGACCTTTAGAATGTCCATAGGGACGTTCAAGCCATCCCCTTGCTGGGAGATGAAAAATGATACAGAGTCCACATCACATTTATCTTTTCAAATACCATCTGTGTGCTGCCACACAGACGCACATTAACACACATACACACTCCATACAGAGGTACAAATGTACAATCCAATACTGTTCCGGAGAGAGGTAAGGTCGGAAGGTCTGCACTCTAATTGAAAGACCACATGGTGCCACAATCACATTAAATGTTCAGATCTTCATTAAAGCCTCAGATAGGCGAGCTGATCATGTTACCCCTGATTGAATCTGTGTGAATGCAATCATATGGAAAACAGAACCTGTAAGGAAAATAACTCCTATTCAGTGGGGACCACCATCTAAGTACAGAACTCATTTAAACAATTGCACCAACTATTTAAAAGTGGTGAACTGTATGCTCGTTCTGCTGTTTTTCACTCTGACCTTTGTGAACAAAATGAGATCCATCATCCGCTGTCCCTCGGCGCACTTCTCTTTCCATCTCCCATTGCCTAAAATCTTTACCCTCCAACCTATTTCCCTCCCTTCCTCTGCAATCTAAATTACAGTGATTAAGATGTCAGTCCACCCTCTGTATAAATGCAGCTTCAGAGGACTAACACTTTGGTTCTGTTTCTAACGCCTGCTAGGGACCAATTACAAGACCACAATCAAGGCCCAAAGACAGCCAGAGGCCTTTTAAAGACCATGACTGGCCCAAAAGACCAGCCCCCACCCCACACCCTTTTCACAACCAGCTGGTAGAAACCTCATAGAAGGTTTTATGCATGTCTTAATTGCCAGCAGCGTGAGTCGGATAGATAGTGGTACACTGACAGGATTTATAAAATAGGAAAACTTACAATAATGACATGAATCCTAATAACTGGTCTCTAGATATTAGACAAGACGACACATAAAGGCATATCAGAAGAAAAAGGTAATTATGGCTGCCAATGTGGAAATGAAAGTTACTATTTTCTATGAACCAAGATCATTTTTATTAATACAGAAATTGGTAGGTGTGATCACCTGCATGATTTCCTAAACATAATAACTATGTCCTGAATTTCTAAATGTAAGATTTTAATAACGTCTCTAACCTGTTGTTAGGTCATCACAGCAGACTTCAATAGATCCGGATGAGCAATCACTCAGTTCCTCCAGAGAGAAGTCGCTCTCCTGTATCCTCAGCCTGCCAAACACACATAACCGTTGCACATTTCAGTTACATGTAAATTCATTCAAAACAGTTTCAGTACACTCAAATACTGTTTTCAGCTGAGGAACATATTTACACATTATCCTCCATAATTTAACATGCATATGCAAATACAGAAACAGTCTTTTTAAACCTAAAATAGTAAAAAAATAAATAAATAAAAAATATATTTTTTTTAATCACTTATCACAGTAACATGCATCTGAGTGAGAACATCAATCTGAGTAAGCCCTGGAACTGAAAACAATAACTATGAGCTCTGCTTTGGAGAAGTGGAAGTGTGCGTTTATGCAAGCACAACAATAATGCATCTCTGGAGGTGATTCTGTTGAATTAAGTTAGCCTGAAATGGCTGAACAAGCCTCTGAGTCTGGTCTAGATACTTCCAGGTAGTTGTCAGAATGTATTCAAAACCAGAGAGAACTAATGATGAACACGAGGACGCAAAAGAGAACTAATAACAGTGATGTGATATTAAAAAAATGTTATATGCATTGGTATTCAGCCTAACAAAAATAGCCAACTTTATTTTAGCTAACCCAAAATAAGACTAACCATTGTCTGCAGAGATAACCTTAGTTAAGACAGGGGTACCCAAGTCCAGTTCTCGAGCGCTATCTTAAAAACAGCCTGGTAAAAACCAGCTCCTTGCTATGCTTAGCTTCAGGTAGGTGTGGATTGTGTTGAATTTTAAAACTTTACCCATTCGCTAATGTTTGTCTGTGATGCTGCGAAAGTTCAACGAAAGTAGAAGAGTCAAGCACCTGTTAATGTTAAGATAATATTTCGAAGCATGGCCAACACAGACTGAATGGCTTCGTTCACTTCTTTTGCTGCCATTACTAAAACTACAAGCAGAGACTACAGTTCTAAAACAGTGCAGAAAATCTATGTTGTCATTCACAGCTTCTCCTCCTGTTCGCTGACTGACCCGGTCAAAAATTGAGAGTGAGATTTTTATGTTTCTTGCCAAGCGCCAATGAAATTTCAGGAGAAGAAGTGATATGTTTTTTTTTTTGCAAGGAATCACAGGAAGGCAATGACCAGGCTATCTTAATGATCCATATCTTTGACTTAGGTGTATAGGAGAAGAGATGAATCTAGAAGTTGCAGGACAGTAGCTGATCAGGACTGAACTTGGGCAGCCCTACCCAAAATCCTTGTAGTTGTAATTAATACTACAGGAGATTATACAAACTTTTCAGATTTGTATTTGTGAAAATTGTATGACTGCACGGGTTATGTATAAATTTCCTTTTATTTCCATATTTTTTTAATTGGTCTATTAAATAAAATTACAATAAAATACGGTTGTTTGTGGATGCAACCAGAAAAAATGCCTAAAAGCTAAAAGGACTCAGTACATTTGCAAGGTGGTGAGCTGTGATAAGCCGATACAAATATTTTTTTCAGTTACCTGTAGCTGAATGGAGCCACAGCTGCCATGTTGACTCTGGTTGTGTGAGTCTCTGTAGAGTCCTTGGGCAGGTGGTGTTCCTGTTCATAAACACTGGATATTACTGGCATGGCAAATGTGATGAGTGGAAGAGGGAGAGAATCAGGAGAAGATGCTGAACTGCTGTCCTCTGGAGTCCCCATCTCTTCGTCTGACTGACTTGTGGAGCCACTATGACTTCTAAAAGTGTGTTTGGAGCCTGACTGAGCGGTACCGGGTCGAAAGTTCTCATTTTTTACAATGTTGGATTCGACTGGTTGTTGTTTAGGGGGATTTCCTCCTCTTGCCAACATATTTTGACTCATTTCCTGAGTTGTGTTGGAGTTTTCACATCCTCTGAAACGAAAAGCTGGATGCAGGTTGTTGGCTTGGTTCTCATTAATGATGGTACTTCTGTTATGATTCCCATCATGCACCAGCTGTGCAGGGATGCGAGATGGAACAGGTTTTTGAAGATCCAATGTGTCTTTGGAGTGTGCCGATGGTAATCTGCGCTGGACCACCGGGCTGCTGTAGGCTGAACGTGACACATGACTCCGGTGGTAGAGTTGATTTTTCATGCCCCCGTCTTTCAGGCGTTCCCTAGAGGAAGGCCCAGGAATACTGGAGTTACGTGGACGGAGTGAAGGAGAGTGAGTGGGTGTATGCGTAGGGGTGTGTTTTGGGGTCTGCACTGAGGGCCTGGGCAAGTCACAAGCTTGACGACGGCGGTTTGTTTTTGGAGAGTTGGTCACAAGACTGCGGGGGAGAGGGATTCCTGAGGAGGAAGGCCCACGGGGGGCTGATTTCACATTGATTCCTCCGCTCATTTCGACCTGCATAAAGAGATGAAAGGCCGATGAATCAAAGGGCAGAAGGGAGGGTTCCACAACAAATCATTAGCCAGAAGACCTTTCTAGGAAGGTCTGGTTATACTTTAGCAAGTAATTGAACCATGTTAATATTTCACAAAAGATCCAACTGATCAAAATTAACCTGACAAAAAGTTTGACTTTGACTATATCATGAGTTAAACTTTTTGTTAAATTTCAGTTTTTGTTTTTTTTTTGGCCAATTCTGTTGGTGAATCTAAAAATGTATTTTATGTACAAAGAAATCAATATATTTTTAAAATCTCATTCAACTACATATTTTAGGTTTGTGCATAATTTATGATGTGTATTTATGATGTATTGTGTGTATTATATGGAGCCTCCAAATTTAAAGAGCGCAACTGTATAATGACGAAGTCGGATACTTTTTCCATTTGCTTTACAATTCTATTGTTTCCCCATAGTGAATGATTGCCAGGCCATCGTGTGCAGAATCTTCAGCACTCTGTAGTCAGCCTGACTGCTCAGTAAAAAGACCAACAGTTCTTCCATTTCAGTCTCAGTAAGAGTCCAGCATTCTGAGGTGAGTGAATCTTCATCAGTCTAGACAGAGCGTCTCCAGAGCAACACATAAACATGAGTGTTATGCCGCTGACAGATGGAGTAAGCCAGTTTTATTTCTTTCTGACAATTCCTCCATCTTTTGAAACAGAGTTGCAATTCACAGGGGACTATTTCAGATGTTATCGCTGTTTGCTGTTGAAACTTTAACTAGATAAGCAGCTGTAAGAGGGATAGAGGGCTGCAATATGAAAAATCTTGGAAACTAAAAGTTTAACAGAACACTTAGGCCTTTCAGTTTGAGACTTCAGCAGCACCTGGACGATCCACTAAAATGCTGGCCTAATGGTCATTCAATCAATGTGAGGTAGCATAAAAAGAGCAGCTACCAAGTCAAATAAATATTCATTTGTGCTTAATCTAATTTTAGATAGCATTTGTTCGTCAAATAAAGAATTATCAAAATGACTGATCTATAGCTTTGACAGCATTTTTTAACTGTGTGTGTCTCTAATTACGCTGTCATATATTGGACAACAAAAACAAGCAGAGTTCTCAGTCACTTTTTTTCATGGAAACTCAAATTCTGAATAAACTTTTTGAGACACTTTTCTTTAAGAACTGGAGAAATTGGGTTATTTCTTTTTTGATCATCCTATAGCACTGGTAATTGACATTAATGACATCATCAGTGATGCGGCAGGAGGTAACAATAGACAGATGTGCCTATCCATTCTCATTTTCTCATTTCTCCGGATCCCCAGATAACTATATCTGTTCCTCTCCATCTCTCCCCTCCTCACTTTTTCTCTAGGGAGGTGCATGGCACTAACAAGCATCAGAATTTCTCCCCATCTAATAGAAGTCCAACAAGGGTTTCCAAGAGCACAGGTGCAGCCTGACTCTGTGTCTATCTGTATGGAAATTGGCCTGTCCCTGTGGACACGCCGGGGTCATACTGGTACATCAGCCCAACATGCTGTGCAGAGGCCCAGCTGCTGCTATTAGATCAACTATGTTTGTTTGTAAGTGTGTGGCTGTGAGTGAATGAGCTAGAGCGATAGAGAGAGAGAGAATAATAGAGGATGTAGGACAATAAGAGAAATTAGAGAAAATTGGAAATCTGTTTTCGTTAGACAATTTACAGAAAATACTTTGTTTACAAGTTTAAGATTTATTTTTACTACAAAAGACATTCAACATAATCCTGTTGGATTAGTAGTTGTCCCGTTCATCTATTGACATTTTCTTTCTATTTGTGACTAAAAGATTGAAATTTTGTGAACCCTTGAGCAGATTCCCACATAAGTCATGAGAGAAAGTGTAGAGAATGTATGTATGTATTGGTCCCTTACTTTTCAAGGGAAATAATAACAATTTTACACAAATCTTACACAACTGAATTGCTTGTAATTTCTGTTGTGCAATAAATAACTAGGCCAGTAAATTTTATACATTTTCTATCCCAACCAATCTTAAATTTGCAGCCAGTTTTTATGAAAATTAGGTTGCGCTTGCGCTGACCATGCATAAACAAAGAAAAATATAATACTGGAAGAATCCTGTTATTTTTCTGTAATGCAGTCTAAGACTAACTCCCATCAAAATTACAGAATACTGTTTTGTTTTAATTGTTCTAATTGTCCATGTGATTTTCAGAAAAATGTAGGAAGAGACAAAGAAAAAGAAAAGATTGCACCAACTTCCTCATGCAACTGAAGCTTTATCAATATATAAGAAAGCAATCATATTGAAATTTATTTTTTGTCTTGTATATTTAAGGGAAACATTGTGATCACTGACAGCTTTCTACTTAGTCCAGAACTAATTTCCTAGTGTTGTAGTTTGCTTTCCTCCCCCCCCCCATCTATCTTTGTGCTCTTTTGGGAATGGCAGTACCAAGAAACCACCTGGCTCAGCTGCAGTCTATTATCTCATCACTGTACAGGATATCTCCTTCAATGTTAACTCTGCTCATAGCCAGATTTCTGTATTTTGCTTTTCATAAAACACTGAAACCTGAACTCGGTTCCTGAAATCTTAAACGTTGCAGTCTTCTGTATCTGCCAATCTTTGACAGAGCCTGTGTCACTGTAGCAATGGTTCCTCCCCTCCTTCTCTGCCTGGCAGCCTCAGATTGTTTAATCATCATTTAGTTTGAACGTTAGCCATCACCAAGACTTATCATTATATTCTGCAAAATGTCAATTAATATCCTTAAAAACATTTGAAGTACTCTGAATGTCTGCTTTTAGACGAGCACTTTTATCCCGTCAACATTTATTGAAAATTTCTTGATATTAAGGAACAACATAAACGAGTATTGTACTTTTTCTTTATTTAAATAATCCTTTAGAGTTGTCATATTTTTAGCTACAGCACTATACAGCAGATGTCAGTATAGTGCTGACATCTGCTGGATATTCTGTGAAACTGCAATATGCAGCAATTGACTTGCTTCCCTGCTAAGCTTCTGTCCTTTTCAATTACTATAATTCAATTGATTACCTGCCTATGAAGCTAAGAGCATGTTCGACATTTTCAGAAAAAAAGAGCAGCAGTAGCTCTGACTTTTGTTTAGAACAAGAAAAATATGACATGCCTGACATCCGGGATTTTACATTTTAAGTGAACTTTAGAAGAACAATGCATCGTTTCAGCTCTTCTACGATGGCAATAAGCTAAAACATAACCGAGTTACTGTACGTTGGATCAAAGAGACATGTATACCCTCTAACTAGAAAAAAAATAAAAAATAAAAAAAACACATGCTCCCCCTTGTGATGCACACCCTCTGACTCATCACAAAATCAATACATGAGGTGGTAACACAGCCCTCTCTGTCTGAAATAAAGGACATTGGCGATGCCTTTGTGCTCGTCTGTGTCACAAAGTCTGACACTGCAGAAGGTACTGTTGTTTGTACATCAACATACAGTCCAATGAAATAACTAAAAGATCGCAGTGCAAACAATGAGAACCACTAAAGAACATAGAGAAGAAAGTTCTTGGGTTTGAGAGTTTTCTTTTGGAAAAAGTGACCAAACTCCAAGAAAAACACTACCTAAACCTAATAAGACCCTCATGATAAAATTAAGAAGACTTGGAGTCTCACATGAATACCTTACTTGTCAATGGGCTTCCCAGTTCTTCGATGTGCCGCCGGCCCGAGCGCGGAGAGAGCCAACAAGTGGAGGGAGGTCACACTTCTTCTACTTCCCAAGAACAATGGTCTGTTTTTTCCTGGATCACAGTTGCATCCTCGTTGCTGCTCTCTCATTGGTTCACTCTCCTTCACCATTCCAACACAGGAAGCTGTGACAAGTAGGAATGACAAATCCAGCAAATCAGCAGCAAACATACCAAGATGACTCATTTTCCAAGTCACTTTTGTGTCTGAAATCAATGTTCTCATCAGCTGGCATAAAAAAATAAAATAATTGGTGGATGTAAAAAAACAAAAAAGAAAGTACTGAAGAATGAGTCAAGGTCTGTTTATGTGATCATGACTCAGTGACCCAAATGGAGAGATTTGATCAACAATGAACCACGATGACACATTATCTTTCATATTCAATAAAGGCTAACACACAACAGTATTTTTAGTTCATGGTATATTGTGTTGAAGACAATCCATGACTTCTGCTGGCAGATTTTTTGAAGACACAACAGTAACAAACTTCAAAATGCAGCACAGATCAACGATGAATAGTCACCCAACACCACAAAAAACCCCACAAGATCTTATTTATTTACAGCACACTTCTCGCCATATAGAGAGAAGCAAAACATTCACTCGCAAATTTAACAGGATGAAACACAACCAGGTCACACAAAATGTAAACATCTACTTCTGCAAACAAATTTGGTGCCTTTCATCCACTTATCATTCAACACTTATTTCAGCACTGGAAGTTCTTGTTTTCATGGAGCGAGAATACTTCTGCTTTTTCCAACAATTACCTCTCAATAAAACCAAACGTATTCACACCCAAGTGATGGAGTCAAAACAATTGTGACGTACCACAATTATGAGGAACTAAAAAAAAGTAGAACCTTGTTTTGTATTAATTCTCGCTATGTAAGGAATTTTTAATAAATGTAGCTTTTTAATAACCCACAAATAAAAATTTAGTGTAGAATCAATCTACTACATCTTGATCATGTTCAACTTTTTCACATTTTAGACACTAGTTAATAATATTGTTCAGATAATTTCTAATAAAAAACAAAATATGCTCCATGTTTGTAGGTCAACAATAGAATGAATGTTTTGTAAATCCCACGCCGTTTCTTAAATTTAAACAATCTAAACACGTCGGATTTGACTTGTCTTATTTTATTTTACGATTTTTAAACTACAAAAATCAACTACATTCTTGATTTAATAAAAAAAAAACCCTGTAAAATATCTCTTTAAGAACTGCCTGCTTTTGTGTACGGCCATACTGTGTTTTCAGAGTGTGCTACTCATTGACAAGTTATGCAAATAAGCAACAGAAAACTGACTTGTTTGGGATGCAACTGATGGATAACCTTGTGTCTCCAATGGCACCCCAAGTGGTGAGCCATATCCTTCATCTCAAAACCACCATTGCTCATCAACAGTAACTTATGCCACTGCATGAATACAAAGTATACAGAACTGAGTCATGGGGACTCTATAATGCTGACTCAAGCTGATCCTGTCACCCCTGGTCATAAAATCCCCCCAACTCGCCAGCTTTTCTTCCAACCAAGCACTGCCTTCTCCCATCTTTTCACTTTATTCCTGAAAGTCACCCCACTGTGATCACATTTACCCTCAAATGAGAAAACTTATAATTATCTCTGTTTACACTGTCACCAAACACAAAAGACCACAAAACATAAAAATTAACAAAAAAAAAATGTAATAATCTAAAGTGTAAGTCAGTAAAATGAGTTTAAGGCTCGACTTACCCTCTCTCACTCTTCTTGTGTCTGGTTGAGTCTGCCTCTGTCTACTTTTGTGAGGCTGGCCGGCGTACATGTGTATTTGTGTCCATAATCTCACCTTCTATCACGTCATGCCGCTCCGCTGCTGCCGCAGTACGCCTGCAGCCATGTCCCCGCCTCTCCCTCTCTCTCTCATTACAATATCTGTCTCTCTCTCTCTCCCTCAGTCTGAGTAATGGACCTGTTGGCTGGAGTCCCTCCCTCTCAGCAGTGAAATATAAACCCAGCTAGCAAAGGCAGGTTGGTGCATTAGCTGGATGAGTGCATTGCTGTGTGTGTGTTTGTACATGCATATTCATGTCTGTGTCTGAGCGAGACAGATTTAACCTCAATAGTCTCAGTAGCATATGATAATTAAAGCAGATGTGACTCCAAATGTGAAAAACCTGACCCCAATCATCAGATTTTCAAGATCTAATTGCTGAAGAGGGAATAAAGAGAAAGAGACAACAAACTGGGTTAAAAGGAGATCAGCTGATGCAAACTCATGATTATACTTAAGACACCTGATGTCTTTATCTACTGAAAAGCTGGAGGAGAGGGACAGTCTCTCCATCCATCACTCTGTTTTGTCCCACTCTACTAATGAAAAGGGAGGGGCAAATGAGAAACAAGGGAGACACAACCAAGAAGAAAAGACGAGTGATATGAGCAGAGAAAACATCGTACCCCCATCAGTATAAAACATCAGCTGGCGTACTAAGATAACAAAACATATCGATTATTGCAGTTAAACTAAGAATACCAGTAAGACTATTGATTATTTTAATATATAAATAGAATTTTGATAGAAAAATAGAATAAAAATCTGCTAAATTTGTTAGAAGTTTTCAAATAAAGCTGTTCGTTGTGCAGAATATTCAACCTTTCTGACTGTTCTGATATTTAAGGACTTTGCGCTCCACTCTGTGTACGCACATGACTCATGATGAGCCACTTTTTAGCTTAGTGGAACAACAATGTTGTCAACAACGCCTCATAGGAGGCGATAAATGTTCTTATTTGAATGCCGTCTTCTCAGAGGAGGTGAAAAGAGCAAGAATATCATCATCATCAGAATATGAAAGCAGCTTTTGTATTTTTTTGTTACCAAGAGCTAAACTAGCAACTCTCTTGAAAAACAGCAGATTTATTCTCACTTTATTTTCTTTATATAAGCTGCATTTTTGTGTTTCCTATTTTGTTTACCACCTAACCTGTGGTTTTTCTTATCTACTGTGTGTTTTGGTACCACCCTCTAACTGGAAATGTTTTTTTCCGTTAATGTGTTCCTCTAATGCAGTCATAAAAATCTATCCAGCATGCACGTTTGTATAGATCCTAAGTGGAACCTGGGAGACATGTACAGACGGTGAAATTTGCGTCACAGAGACTTTGGACTGCAGCAGACAGCAGAGCGACCTGGGAAGTATGAATTAGGCTTTATAAAGCAACACAAGTCAAGCAAGCTTTCAATAGCTCATTAATTAGAGTACTTGCCATCTGCTTGTCTCTGATTTCCAGTTTTCATTTTTTTTTTCATTATGAAGTAATTCAAAGTTAATTTAAACGCGTTTCCCTGTTTCTTCAGTTCATGCTCCCACACCACTGCTGCACATTCATTAGCTCCAGTTGTCATTGTTACAAGATGTAAACTCCCTGTTCAACACCTCCTATTTAAATTCTGCTGTTCCTTGTTCCCATTTTGAAAATGTCTCCTTATTTATGAACTTGTGTTTCATGGGTGAAGGGAGGTTGTTTAAGCTAACTGTGCAGTCAATGTCCAGCAACAAGTTGGGCAAGAGCAGCCCTACGCTACTCCATTCTTCTCCATTCACTTTCTCTGGGATCTCAAAATGACTTGAAACCAAAGAAAGGAAATTGTGGATTGTGTGAATGCAGTTGCATTTTGTGGATTTAATATGGTTTTTTTTTCAAACAAGTTCATACAGATTAAATTTCGTCTCATAAAGACTGTGTGGCGACAGAGCTCAAAGTCTCTGACCCCGTCGCCGGACACTGAAAATGCACTTTGATCTTGTCCAACAAACTACCGTGTAACCACTGTATTTCGTTCACAGACGAAAAACTTTAAATATTTGAAATTGTACTTCCCATGAGCTTTTACAACTGCCCTTCCAAATTACATCTTTGTATTTACAATCTCTCTGAGAAACCTAGTTATTTTGTAATTTTCTTTTCTTGTGGGATCTTTTCCTGTCTTCAATTATAGTTCTGTGTAAAGCCACATTTGTGTTTTGCTCTGGGTCTGTGTCTCACTCCCTCCCTGTGACTCTGTATTGTCTCCCAGCTCATATTTCTGCTTTGCTGGCTTCAGTTTTGCACACTGGCACTTGGTCCCCATGTAACATATTTAATGGCATCTCTAATATTCAATAAATCAATGGGTAGCAATCCCTATTGCAAAGCACAATTTCCAACATCTTCTGATAAATATGATTTCTAAGACTATAACCCTTTTTTTTTGCTTACAGATGTGTTTGTGTGTTGGCTCATTCCTGCTTGACTGGTCTTGAAGCTCTCTAACTGATAACATATCGATCAGACTCTTACTTGGTCTATAAGCCCCCAACATGGAGACGTAAGCATAATGGAGTATCTACTCAGTGAAAAGCCATTATGCAAATAAACATAAAGCTGCTCAGCCAGGCAAGATGAAGTGATGCTTGCTTTCAGAATACACTAGGTCCTATGCCATGAACGGCCCCTCCCCCAACATGCGTACTGTACAATACACATGACCTCCTTGCTCTACCCTCTCATGTTTCTTCATTCTAATGCGAGATGCTCTGCTGGTAATAATCCATGCGTTACTCACCTATCAATCCTAATATTATCACCAGACACTGCTCTTCTGTTTCCTTCAGCTCCAAGCACACAAATAAAAACTGTAAAACTTCTGCGACCACAAGTATGAAAAAAACACCACTCTCACATGATCTGTTGCTTTGTCCCTGTGTTTCATGAAAATGGGAAGTGACTTTTAACAGAGGATTATGGGTAGTGGTGTGCAAGCGTCTGCAGTGACTATCAGTTTGTGTGTGTTGAGGAGGGTTGGATGCAGGGATGGGGGGTTAATGTCATAGCTAATCTTCTGATGTCCCCTAGGGCATGTCCCCTCCCGGGAGAGACTGACTGTGACAGACGCTGTTTTGACAAAGGGACACTTGTGTCACCATCACACTGAGGAGCAGACTGACGAAAAAAACAAAAAAAAAAAGGGGGGGGGGGTGCAATTTCAACATGTTGACTGTCTGGAACCCCGGGGTCTCACGAGTGTGGTCTAAATAAAATCTCGGCATCAGAACACAAAAAACTTACAAACGCGACAGATTAGTTCATTTTAGATTCATTTAAAGGTTTTCTGTGATAACAGAGACTTTTGTTATGAGCGTAATCCTCCATTGCAAAGGTCCTATCAGCTTTCGTGTCTCTAGCTTTAGGCCTTATAGTACTGTCACCACCAGATGGTGCTGCTGTGCCTGACCCTTGCTGTCAGTAAAACAGGATAAACCAAGATTTTGACTGGCTTCACACAACTTAAAAGTTGTAAATTATACAGCCAGAAGTCAAGAGTAAATAAATACTACTGAATTTTTTGTTATTTATAAGCATTTTCTAAGCAGATATGAAAGTCTAGGACCTTTTGAGTTGTAATTCTTAAATTATGGTTTATTTCAGTGAATATTTCACACTAACACAAATTAAAGAGGAAAAACCCAGTATCGCTATCACTTATGTTCTGATTAATAAAGATTTCTGAAATATATTTTACATTTTCTATGCTTCAGGAGTGATTTTGTTCCCTGATTATGTTTTCTTTCAGCAGACAAATTGACAGTATCCATCAGCTCAGCATGTTTTTAGAACAGCCAGCACTAAATGCCACAAATAGCAAACAGATGTATGGCAGCGTAGTAGTTGCCTTTCTGCTAATGAGCCTTTATGACTGTTTAATGACGTGGTTAATTTGACATAAACTGCCTTTACTTCCGAAACGCTCTAAAAAAAACAAACAAGCAAAGCAGTTTCAATAGGTGTTTTTTCCATCTCACTCCAAATATTTTGATTTTTCCTTGACTTTTGCATCATTTATAAGTTATTTCAGAATAAAGTTAAATCCAGTATAATCAAACTCTTTCATTCATGAATGTTGTTGCTGTCAACATTCATGAATTATCATTTGTACTGTAGTTTGACCATATCACTAAACATACACGTGAACCTTAAATAGGTTTTATGTATGTGTCTGTTGTGATAGCTCACCTTCTACTGTTTATTAAATGTTGGAGATAATTTATTTGAGTTTGTGTACAGCAGGGGTGCTCAAACTTTTTGAGACCAAGATCTACTTTTTCTCTCACCAGCCGCCTGAGATCTACCTCATGACACAAAGACACAAAAATTGCAAATTAAACTCTATTGACTTATTTTAAATGCGAATATACATCAGTTATAGCAGAAATAATAAAGTGACAGAAAACCTAATTCAGTTTCTTCCTCAGTGAGATTCTGACACTGGGAGCAGCTTAATGGTTTCTCAGTCAGAAGCTGGTTGCAAACCAGCAGGTGTCAGTCAGTCATGGTGGATCTGAACTTTGTTTTGATGACCTCAGTATGAGAAACTACAGACTGATAGGAGGAACCAAAGAGCCCAGTGAAGGTAATGGGATATAATTAATTTAATTTCACCTAATTATCGTGGTAGAATTTGCTAAAACTTAATTAGATATATTTGTCCTATTTGATATTGTGACGTATCACAAAGAACGAGGTAATTAGTCCATGTTTGTCGTTTATTGAAAGTTTTCACTCTTTCTTGTTTAAGCACACCCGTTGCCCTGGCAACCGCCTGCGCCCTGCAAGCCGAGCAAAGATTACATTAAAAACACAACATTCAGTAGTTACCATATCAGGTTTCCAGGATATTTATTTCTCGATTATTATTAATAAGCCTCTCATGAACACAGCTGTGGTTGAGTAGCTAATTTAAACTCCTGCTCTGCTCATGTCGGTCTTTGAGTCGCTTTTTTTTTTGTCAATGAAACCGAAACGCACTGAATTGCGCTACAACTTGTTGATACAATAATTACTGAGATGATTAATTTTAACATATTTCGTTAATTTTTTTATAATTATTATTTTTTAATGAAGCTAAAAACGTTTAGGATCTTAGTGAATATTTTGATAAGCCTATCAGAAGAGGAAGTGCTGGTCTCAGCGTCCTATCAGTTTGTCACCTGCTGCCGAGATCGACTCAAAACTGACGAGCACCCCTGGTGTACAGCATTTAACATTTTTTGCTGACTATAAAGGTTTCTTTTTTTCTGCTTGTATGACTAATATTAAATAAAATACTTCATTTCTATATCCATCTGTAATAAATATTCCCTCCCTTGATAAGAAAAATGACAATGCTTTATCATAAGATAACAAGTTGCTTGAGTGAGCTTTTCCTTATTCCTTCCCATCCATATTTGAGCAACCTGGTTTTGACATTGCTTCCCTTAAATAAGCTTTAATCTCTAAACACAAATCTTTGCAATGAATATGATTAAGAAGTTATCTAATGCAGGTAAAATATTTACATGTCATTACCTCTTAAGAGAACCTCACCCCACAGTCTGAATTTTCTGTAATACTGGAATTTACACGAAAAATTTACACTTTCAAAGCACCTTTAATTTCTTTTAAAGACAGAAAATGTAAATTCCACTTTGAAACATGGCAAACCACTACCTCTCCTAATCACCCCTGATCCCACCTACTTTCACTCCGACTCTCTCGCTTGTCGAGTTACCCAGAAACTTCCCTCTTCCTCAGTACTTTGAACATGGAAGCCACAACAACTGAAGCTCCCTTTCAGCACATCTGGACGAACATTGAAGAGAACACGACTTCTTTTTGATTTGACTTCCACTACTGGGAAACACGGTAAAACACACATAGCCTAGATTTGTTCTTCAACTAAAAGAGCAGTAACTGCATACTGTTTTAAACGACTGGTTTCCTGAACACACCCTCTTGCACTGGGGCTGCATCCAACTTCTTTTCATCCTACGGCTCAGACCAACATCTACCAACTTTAGGTGAGCAAGGTTTTTTAATTTTCAAACATATCTATTGTCTTATGTATGTCTGGTTCTAGTGACATAGCCTTCGCTATAACATGTTTAAGATATACTGACAATAACCGAAGGAAACAGATATCAAAGTTATAGGTTACTAAAAATACTAAGAGAAAGCTATGACATATATCTGCAAATCATAAAGCAGGGAGCAAGGGGAAGTAATCTCACTAAAGTCAGACGAATCCACGTGTAATTTATGAGCAAACTTCCTGATTTGTAGCTGTTCGCACTCCCACGCCCGCTGTCTGTGCAGCTACATGTTTAAACTTGCAGTGTTAAACCACCAACATGTACTAGTACTCAAATTCAGCATGATTCTCTAAATCAGCTTTCCCAACCCTGATTGTCTGGATCCATTCTCCTGCACATGTGACCCTGCACCAGATCCTGTCACAAATGATCGAATTACATGCTGAACAGGTCACCAAGATAACCAAAGGATTGTTAATGATCTATTAGTTTAAATCAAATGTGTTGTAAAGAGGGGAAGAGTCTATCCTAAGGAGTAAGACACAAAACCCCGTGGAAGGTTGTTGACTTTTAGTCCTCAGTGCTCATATTGCAGTCATGTATGATGTCCTCAGGATTTCAGTGGATCTTTATTCTGGAATTGTAAGTAATTTGTGCCTAATTTTGCGAGGTGATTTTTTCAGAACCCAAAGTCAAAAGTCAAGATCATAAACTATATACGAAAGCATACATTACCTAAACTAACCTTAGTATATGTAAACTAATCCCACTAAAAATAATTTGATGCTTCTAATAATAGAACAACATCAAGGTATTAAACACTCTTTCACATATAGCTTTGCTTACAATAAAATTACATTCAAATCAACAGCATTTTGTAAGTCCTATTTAGTTTGGGAGCCAACTGTCCTGGGTTTGGTCAAAAGAGTTAATCATGAAATGACTTGCTCTGAAAGAACAGGAAGTGTGTTCAGGGTTATAGGAAGTGACTAAAAACGGAGTTAAGAGCTTCGCTCCCTTAACTGATCAGAGAAAAGGAAGTGATATTTGAGCAATGGCACATCCTTCTGAAATAAACAGGACAGAGGGATGTAAAACAAGGCAGTCAGTCAGGACATGATGTGAACGAAGGGCAGAGAGGTGGGAGGGTTTACACAGTCAGGAATGTGGAAGTGGATACACAAGGATTGATTGGGAGGGACGTGCCGGGAAAAGCTCAGGGTGGAAACAGGCTGGATGCCAGAGTCTTTTACATTCTGAAAAGCTTTGAAATTCCTTAAAAAGTAATGGTCCACATAATGCTCACACCAACTTTGTCTGCTTTTCTAACAGAGGAACTTTCATCTCGCACAACCTTTCCTAGACTTTCCATTACTGGTTTGCTTTTCTTTCACAGAGGCCACAATAAACTGGCAGGCATGAAATTACAGTCTTGAATAAAACCAGAATTACAGACAACCGAGTATAGCTTAAATGTGCTTTACATAAAACAAAAATGCTTTTGTTGAATTTATTAGTCCTCCAATCCATCCGTTTTGCTTTTCAGATGATTTCCTTTTACAGGCATTGAAATTGAGACATTAACTTTAGCAATAGATATAAGATACATGTCATTTTATATCATATTTTTTCTCTTTTCCAACAAAGAACAGTTAACAATTTTTATTTTTTTAGAATCATTAATTAAGTGCCCAATCTTTAAAGGTATCTGCTTATTGCCACCTAGCTGAGAAAATAAATAAAAATAAAGCAACCAGCCAGACCTTTCTGCAAAATCAACATTAACCTCAGATAGCTTTTCCACTATAAAACAATATATGGACATTTTCTTTCTCTCTTTTGTCAGTATTCATGTATGACACTAATTTTAACAAACTTTTAATGAGCCCAATCCAACCAGTTGGCCTTATTTTCAGTTTGCTTTCATTTCCAAGGATGCCTTTGGGAGGAGGAAATAAATGTGGCCGCTGTTCGAAGACAGTTTACTTTGCTGAGGAAGTCCTGTGTGACAAACGGAGCTTTCACAAGTCCTGCTTCCTGTGCAGTGAGTACACTCTTTGTTGTTTCCTCTGATTGTAGTTATGGAAACCACAAAACTGATTACCTTATTTAATTAATTAAATCATTATTTTGTAATGTATAAGTCACACCTCAAAATTCATAAAAGAAATAGAAATTAAAGCATGTATTTTTATCTTTTGGTCTCAGGTACTGATATTAAACTTTAGATTTTAAACTGCAGAAGCAAAATCAGTCCATCGGTGAGGGTTCATGGCCTTCAGATGATATTTGCAATATTTGTGTTCCCACTTTGTTATCAGACATTCCTGCAATGGAATTTAGATGTGAACATGCTTCTTCAGAAACGCTGTGCCATATAAGGAAGAAGTTAGGGGCCTGTCTAAACACATTTAAAACACACAAATATGCAAAACAATAATATATGCATTTCTGCCTGTCTGTGAATGTTATTTGTGTAGTGGTGTGTGGGAAGAACTTGGACAGCACAACTGTTGCGGTCCATATGGATGAAGTTTACTGCAAAGCATGCTATGGCAAGAAGTATGGGCCAAAAGGCTATGGCTATGGCCAGGGTGCCGGGACCCTTAGCATGGACAAGGGAGAATCATTGGGTATTACACATGAAACGTGAGTAATGCACATATTAAATTCTGGATGTCTGTTTTAGGCTCTTCATCAACAGTTTGTTGTCCTCCTCTTCCATTAGACCCAGCCCTCATTGTCCGACCACAAATGCAAACCCCTCTAAGATGGCTCAGAAGTTCGGAGGGTCAGACAAGTGCCCCCGCTGTGGCAAGGCTGTTTATGCTGCTGAGAAAGTGATCGGAGCAGGGAGTGTAAGAAAACCTCACATATGCAGAAACATTCAAGTAATGACTATTATTATATCAATTATTTTCCTCTTTCCAGTCGTGGCATAAGATTGGGTGTTTCACCTGCGCCACGTGTGGGAAAAGCCTGGAGTCAACCACACTATCTGACAAGGATGGAGAAATCTACTGTAAAGGTAAAATCTATGTATTCAACAAAATTAGGAAATACAATTACAAAGCTTTAAATTCCCTCATCACCCATACTTGTGTAAAATATTAACCATATATTGGTATTGAAGGAAGACTTCTTTCTGACGGTTCAAGAGTGAATCGATATTTTGAAAATTTTTGCTTTTTACTATCAAAAGCCTTTGAGGTCTGCTTCATGTTGCCTCAAAGGCAACACCTTACAGTCAATTTTCAAGCTCAGAGATTTTATAAAAGAGAAAAAACTAACAAAAAGAAGAGAAAGACAAATGACTGGTCATGAAGAAGGATGCATAAGACTATTCAGAGGGAGATTGTTGAACTAATAATTCCAAACATATTTACTTCTTGGTGTACCTCAATGCTTTAATTATTTTCACAATAGTAAAGAACGACAAAGAAGGAAGAGAGAAAATTAAACTTCTGGTATAAACCAAAGTCCTGCATTTATGAGAAAAGTTGATTCAACAAGACAAAAAAATTAGGGCTTTCACTATGTACTTTCACAACATGTGATCGACTTTGTTCTATAAGTAGGTTATTACAGCACTCTAGCGGAAAATATCAAGAAATCCCAGCTTGGTTGAGTTTCAGTCTATTATGATTTAATCTCTTATTATTTAGTCTATTATTAAAAAAACATACATGGTTACAGAGGCTGTCTTCAGCAGTTTTATTAGAGACTAAATTTTGGACTAATCTTGAATTTATCCTGTGCAATTATGAATTTTGAATTGAATGAATTTCACCTGCAAATGTGGTGGTGACCTTCTGGTGACCTAAGCCAAAGAAATCAGCACTAGATTGAGCCCAGTTGTTTTATTTTATTTTTATTTTTTTTCACTAATTATGCTTCTTTGATCATTAGACACCAGACAAAGTGGGAAAAAAATCATATGCATAATTTCACGGGACAAAAATCCAGTGTCACAAAATGCAGTGTCTCAAAAAGTGAGATTCTAATTAGACTATGTTTCTTCCATAGCAGCAGCGTGTGAAGTCCTGGCTTGACCCCAGCAAAAACAGAACCAAGAACTTCTTTATTCAAGCAATTAAAGTCAAACATTGCCAAGAGCAATATAAATATTGCCTCATTATGAGGCTCCCTACCAGAGCATACATTGCCACATTTCATTTTTTCTTTGAGTTGTAATAGCCACAATAAAACAGCAGAGGGCTCACTAATGCGACAGTTACTTTCAAACATAATTCTAATAGCTATGGTTATGTTACCTGCCAACCTTGGATGGGCTGAGGGTAATGTTGAAATATTGTTCTCTCAATGTGTGACACTGTGATAGAAAAGATGAAACACACGTTTAGCTTCCTTTAGCATCTAACAGGAAGGTTTAATCTTCTGTGTTCTGAACATATTCTACATGCAACACTTCAGGTATCAATGAGTAAGTGCAATAGATAACTCTTAAATTCAGTACTTCACAAGGCTATGATATCCCTTTAAATCGAACAACAATTATTTTTAACATGATCCACTTAACGTTATGAATTTTATCAAATGAAAAAATCTATTCAGATGGCTTTTAATTCTATAAATCACATTAGTTTTTTTAGTGTTTTAACACAAATAAAGCACTGTCCATGTTTCTCAGACCTATTGTAGTTTTAACTGTGTTGTGCTTTTAACTATTTTAGTGGCTTTTACACTTTTACTCTGCACAAATATACTTTAACATTTGAGCATGTTAGCTTTTAACTGTACTAAATTGAAAAGGTGTAATGTTCCTTTAATGAACAGGCGTCAAACTCCAGTCCTCAATGGCTGTTGTCCAGCAGTTTTTAGATGTGCCACAGGTACAAAATACTGGAATGAAATGGCTTAATTACCTCCTCCTTGTGTAGATAAATTCTCCAGAGCCTTGCTAATGACCTAATTATTCTATTCAGGTGTGGTGCAGCTGAGGCCAGTGATTCTTGAGAATAGTGACAAAACAGGTCTTATGGATAAAGCACAAAATTTGAATAAAATATACACAAAATACATTTTTTTCAAATATCTGACTAAACTAACCTGGGACATGTGAGCACAACAATGTATATTTTCCTGGTATTTGCTGAATATTTTTTATTTTAAACATTGTAGTAGGTGGATGATGCCTGTAAAATCCTTTGTCCTGGAGCAGAACTCAATAGATTATAATAGTTTAAAACAATTTAAAAAATACTAAGATAATATATTATGACAATAAAGTATAATTATAAGTATTATTTTGTTTTTTTAGAAGCATTTGTCTGTGAAATGAGTAAAAATATCACTAACAAGGTCATTAAAAATGATTTTTTATTTATTTTTGTCAGATGGTGATGACAACGTTGTAGGTCAGGTCGATTAAAAATGTAATTGTTTTTTTTAAATGTTGCAACTGGGAGCCTGTACCTTAGCATCTTTACATTTCCAAAACATTATTTGTCATATTTTCATACATAAGGTTGAGAAATAAAAAGAAAAATTGGGAAAATTTGAACCCATTTTGTCCCTATTCTCAAGAATCACTGAGGCACATCTAAAAGTTGCAGGACGGGAGTTTGACCCACTGCAACGCCATGTCTCTACTAAACTTCACATACAAGCAGCCATTACTTACTCAGTGAATATCAATATTGTTTCTCTGGTTTTTGCAATAACCCATAAAGAAGCATCCATTTTACAAATAAAGAGACCAACACAGCATATTTTGTTTGAGAACCATTTGTAAATATGTAAAACCCAATCAATTCAAAGTGAACTCAGCCCTTCAGCTGCCCCTCTGCTGGCTAACACAGGTACAAAGTTCGCTAGCAATAATTAGTTTTCAGAAATGTCTGTGTTCTACGCAATAATAACCACAAACTGGCGGCGTGACCCATTAGTTGATGCTCAATTTAATAACCTCTTCAACTTTTAAAGATAACTAATGCATCAAAATACATTTTTACTGACCTGTGATATACTGTATATAGAAGAGACGTGATTCACACATTGAGCTTCCTTAACGCGAAGGATTCTTCTTCTGTGTGCTCAACCTTCTCTATGTCACCACCACCAATGCGACCAGCGCCCGAGCGGTTGTATGTGGACTCACACTGAAAAACTGAAATAACACTAAATAATTTATTACAGCAAGAAATTAAAAATATAAAAAAATGTTAGGGTGCCTATTTTTATACTTTGTGTTTTCATTTACTTATAACTTAAACTTCTTTGAAAATGCCCGCTCCCCCCATTTTAGTTAAACATCCCAGAAATATGAATTTTTAATATTGCTTTATTTTCCAGGAGCACAGTGCCAAAGTTTATTTTTCCCCCAAGAAAAAAAACTTTCTTAATTGTTTTTGTTTCTCCTCTGATTGTACTCAAATTAAAAATTAATTTATTTTAATGCTTTTATACCCACCTTTACCAGGGGTGCCAATAAAAAGCAAAGATAAAAGTTTGCTATGAGCCTTTAGTCAGTGATCTGAAATTGATACTGATCGAGTGTAAACTGATGACACTGTCTTTGTTTCTAACAGGCTGCTACGGCAAAAACTTTGGTCCCAAGGGATTTGGGTATGGACTAGGAGCCGGGGCGCTGGCCCACACCCAGTGAGATCTGAGTCACTTCTCCATTATACCGAGCTGCTTTCCATGCCAGCACAGAGCAGGTTGCATGGAGGATCCAACCTGCATGTGATACTGCATTACAAAAATCACCAAACAAACACAAAGAATGCAAACGCTATTTAATCCCAAGCATTGCTTTTAGTGTCCAGCCTGTCATACAAATGTTGATGACAACTTTTTGGCCCTGAAAGAAAATGAGCTTGAGTAGGACCAAAGATGTAGTCTTGGAAAGGGCCAATATTGTGCATTATAGGTATTCAATATTAGCTGTACTGTACAGTGATTGAACTAATGCTTTGAATTATCTTTAGTTCAGAATGACATGTTTGGTTTTCAATAAAATGTAATAAATACGTCACTATATGCATGCACAGGAATACAAATAAAAACAGGTTGGGTGGATGCCTTGCATTTTAACAAAAATGATTTCTGCACATTTGACTTTTTTTTCTCACAACACCGTCATGAGGCTCTTCATTCTACTCAGATGATCGCATGAGATAAATTCTGTATGTTGTCAAAATGAGAGAATAACAATACCTTCAAATCTACTGTCATAATGTGGGGATCTTCCAGAAAGAACAAGTTTTTTTTTTATGTTTGGATTAAACATGCTTTTTAAAAGTGTTAATGTAACTTTTTTTTTGACAGAATTCAATAGTGGGTTTAATTTGTAACATGAAGCACATACAATAAAGCACCTTTATATTAAAAAAATGTGTCCTGTATTTTTTTTCTTTTCTTTTTAGAAAGAGCTTTTCCGAAACGCAAAAAGTAAATGACGCATTCCCGTGTTCATTTAAACATGTCTCGTCCCGTATCGTCTCTTTCTTTCTCTTCACAAATCCCAAAACAATGTCACGCGTCCCATGCACTCACATTCCTGCCCGTATTCCTACACTGTGTACGAAGGTTGAGAAGGTTATGATTAGCAGCGATGCTTGAATGACGTGTTTTACATTTCACAGTTTCATCAAGAGGGAGTCAATTTCGGAAGGGGAAGGGAAGCGGCGTGACGAGCCCACGGACGGGTGTAAACCCTTCATTCACAACAACTCTCTCTCTCTCTCACACACACACACACACACACACACACGCACATCTCCTCTTCCCTTCCCGTCCCGTCAGCAGCGAGGAGGCGGGGTGCCGGAGCTGAAGCGGGCGAAGGTCCACAGTGGAGTCGGGCAGGTCCAAACATATCTGGGCAGACCAGCACAGCCAACCTCCACACGCGGTGAGCTGACACTAAACGTACAGGCTGAACAGAAAGTTGTTATTACCCGCACAGTCAGGCCAGACCGACGCCGCTATGTTTCTGTGAGGAGCTTTTTTTTAAACTGAAGTGAATGGATTCATCTGCTGAAGACTAGACGCCGTGAGTCTTCTTCGTGCGGTTTAGGTCCAGTCATGTCCTTCCCGGTGAAAGTGATAAGAGATGGGCTGCTGGAGAAGCGCAGCAGCGGGCTTCTCCAGCTGTGGAAGAAGAAGCGCTGCGTGCTCACGGAGGAAGGGCTGCGCCTGCTCAGCCGCAAAGGCAGAGGCGGTGACGCTCCGGGGTCGGCGTGGAGCTCCAGAGCCAAGGAGCTGCGCTTTGAACGCATGGAAACGGTGGAGTGCGTGGAGTACAAGCGAGAGATGGTCTACTTCACGGTGGTCATGGCTAAAGGGAAGGAAATAGACTTTCGGTGCGCGCAGGAAGGCACGCTGTGGAACGCGGAGATCGCCTTGGCGCTGGTCCGATACAAGAACCAGCAGGCCCTGCGGACCGGGAGGACCCGGCACCTGTACACGGCGCCCTTGGGCAGCACCGGGGAGGATGAAGTGCTCTGACTGGACGGTAAGGCCAACACTGATGAAGGTCAACAAAGTGGTGGGAGCAGTCTTTTAATTGAACGTTGTCTTTTTTTTTTGTTTTCTGATGCAGAAGGGTGTTGGTTATGGTTAAGCTGAAATAAGGATGTACATTATGGTTTGATTTTTACATCAAGTCATTGAGACCAAAAGCACAATCTGGCTTGAGAACTCGAAGGCTCCAGTTGGAATCCATGTCTTGCCATTGCTTTACAAACTGAGTTTTTAAATGAGTCTTAATGACATGGTGCCCGAGGGCCTCATTAGAAAAGGGGCACAGCACAATGTTAATGTATTGGCCCATTTTCATGTAACTGAACAGTAGTTCAGCCGGAGCAATGGGCAGAGCCACCTGACTCTACCTTCCATACAGCCAGAAGACAGTGTCCAGTCTTCTCTGGCTTAAATTGGAAGGCACAATCAATGGAAAAGGTATGAATAAAAATGTTGGTCGTTGAACTTATAGTGTGATTCTTAATCGCATGAACACACTCAAGGCTGTACATAATTATTTATTTTCATCTTTTGCATTTTCCATCCAAGGAAATGTTTGATAAGGAATTTCCAAAGCGATACCCTGCGGTATGTGCCCAGTTACGAAGGATATTTAAAATATGTTTCTATCTGTGAGCTACTAATTATGGTGTGTCATGTGTGTAACATTACATCACCACACCCACATATGGTCAAAAGTTCATTTCATCAGAAGCTGTTGAATCAAAGTTGTTGGGGTTTTTTCCTCCTTCCTAATAGCAAAAGTTCTGCTGCCAACAACCTAAAAACCAGCAAACACTGATGCATCCAGCAGTTTATTCAAATGCGAACACACAGACACTTGGGAGTAAGGTAACACATATCTGACAGTCTTTCAAGTACCTGACATGGTTATGTAAATGCACCACTCGAGTGTTTAAGATGCTCTAGTCACAGATCTCAGTGTTTTTTTTTACTATGGTCATCAGTCTTCTGAGGACATAAACCACTCTGACTCGAGGACATAATTACGATGCAATGCAAGACTCCAGAATAACATCTGCTTGCCTCTCCCTCAGCAGGCAGTGGGGTATTTTTAAACATACACACTGAGACACACATTCACACAATTTCTTTTATGCTTATGAAGAAAAATGAAGGCAAAACAATGTGTTTTTTTTTTTATGTTTTCAACATTCATGTCACATTCTAGTTATAGCTATACTGAAACCAGTGCCTGAAACCTCAAGTGAACCAAGAGTCTGAAAGTCTGAACTATGAGCTCACAGATCAGGAATCCACAGCAACGCTTCCTTAAGAGAGCTTGCCAGAGCCAAGCGCTCAAATTAACCGTGTAGCTGTAGTAACAGTGTAAAATAAGTGAGTGTACGCTTGCAGATCATCAGCTGCCCGAATGTTAAAAATATAATTTAAGTAATAGCTCTTAAAAATGTTGTTTTTTTCCCCTCTGTTTTTCAGACTCCCTTCTTCCTCAATTTGGGACTAATAGAAGGATTCCCACATCTTCTATTTTGTTTCTTTTCTGCATCCTGGGATGTGAGGAAAACCCAACAGTGACGATGGATAACAGGACCAGGAACACGTACAACTGTTTGAAGTTTTTACTGTAATGGCAATTTTTGTTTGTCATAAATGAACCACTCAGAGACTTCTGGAAGATTTAAAAACATTAGAAACTGTTAAACTTGTTAAACTTTTACCCTTTGTGCCTTCTTGAGTCAAAAATACTACTTACAGAGCCACTTTAGAGGATTTTGACACTAGAGTAAAATAATAATGTTTTTTTTTTTGGACAGACTTAATTCATTCGTGAATGAATTAAGTCTGTCCAACATGAAGAATCTTGTTCCCCTGAATCCTTTGGGCGATTCTCTTAAGTGTGTTTGCTGATCTGATGCACAGTGTTACAAATATGTAAATAAATTCATTCTTAAGCATTTTCTCTTACATGTATTTCTTTACAGGTCCATTGTTGAAATTATACCTTTTTGAGATTTAAATAATCGACACTGATAAATAACTGACTTTTTTTAAACTTTTGGACAGTTCATCTTACAAACAAAACATATTATTTTGTTAAAATTAAATCAGCACTTTTTTTAAATGTAATTTTAGTATTCACTCTTGGGTAGGAGTCCACACACCTACCTCTTTTTAACTTAATATTAGTTTTCTCTGCTTACCTTTTTGCATAATTGGTCTAAATGTTCCAGATTGGTTTCTTCAGATGACAATGTTTTGGGAGATTTTAGCCATCGTTGGATGTTTTCTGTGGAAAAGAATACAGCAGTCTTGCAACTCTCCTCCATTGTCTAGCTGTAGAAAACACACGAGGTTGTTGTCACATGCAGACCCAGAACACACCCAGTACTTGTTGGAAATAGCTCCAGCTCCTTCAGTGTTACTGTCTTGTCGTAGTCCTCCATGACAGGTTTCAGTCTGGTGCGGCAATTGGTTTTGGAAAAATACTGTTTTTGTTTCAGTCTCATATTTTCACTAATCATTCATGAGTTCACAACATCATAATTTTAAACAACATCTGTGCTCTTCTGATCATTGGTAATTTTCTACTGTAAGATTATTTGTAACTTCTTATGTCCCTGACTGAAGGATGTAAATGTCAGGAAAATCGTACCAAGATGAATAAACTTCATTAGATTATCTGTAACTGATGGAAGGTGGGCCATAGGGAGACCATGCTAAAATTTAATCAAAGCATGCTTCAATGACGTTTTAGCTAAAAATTAATGCAATTAAGTCATATTCATCTAACCTTTTTGTTGTTTATATCTTATCTCCTGAAAGATTGAGGATTAATTCTTTTTTTTTTTCTTTAAACCTTTTGATTGTAACATGGAAGAGTCACTGTATGT
The DNA here is from genome assembly GCA_033032245.1 of Poecilia picta. Taxonomy (NCBI): domain Eukaryota; kingdom Metazoa; phylum Chordata; class Actinopteri; order Cyprinodontiformes; family Poeciliidae; genus Poecilia; species Poecilia picta. Next base: position 17,213,307 of record CM065359.1, on the reverse strand, counting down.
ACATCTGGACAGAAATCTCTTCACGCTAAACACAAACTCACTTTACGGTCAGATCACTCGTTTCAGAGCGCATTTGTTTCTGGTTGGGCAGCAACTTTGCCTCCAGAAAACCCCCACATTTGTCCACACACACACACACACACACACACACGCACGCACGCACGCACGCACGCACGCACGCACGCACGCACGCACGCACACACACACACACAACAATACAGAGCGTGGAGTTGCATGTCTGCCGGCGTGTGGACACCTTTTGTTCAGAGCCGTGTGCAGGACTAATGAGGATCAGTGTGAGCCAGAGGCATGTGCATGCAAACACCCACCCACACAATATTCACCTACAATAGCACACCCGAAATGAAATTCAGGGAGGCCCGAGCCCTCGCAGACTGTTGTTTGCGAGACAGTCTTTTATTGTTTCTTTAAGGGTTGCTGTGCATGTGGGATTTAGTCAAGGGTTTTGAAATTTGTGTGTGTGGGTGCGCGCGTGTGTCTATGTGTTTTCTCCCCGGGAATAAAGGCTTGGCTGTGTTGTGACTACTCCTGTTACTGTGGAAAACCCCGGTGCAAGCCATACCCCATGTGTCAGCGATGGACGGAGAGCAGCACGGGAAGCAGGGAGACACCCACTTATGGATCTTTGTACCAGACCACATGTGCCGTCGGGCTGATTTAGAGACAGGTGTAAATACTCACACAAAGATGCCAGCGAGGCTTTCACAAATGCTCAGTGGCGCCTGTTTTGCAGTACTTTCTAGAAATAGTAACCGTGTGTGAGAATGTGTACTTTTATGCCACTGTGAAATTTCTAAAGACCTTAATACAAGCTTTGCTTGCTTTGCAGAGCTCAAGATATGCACTAGCATGCGGTTGCATACAGTAACTCATCAAGTTAAACTCAGAGGTGGGTAGTAATTAGTTATATTTACTTAGTTACAACTGAAAAAAATATAAATAGGAGTTGTTATCCAGCACTGTGCTTTTTTTCTTTTGCTTGAGTAACATTCTTAACGTCCCCGAATAAAGAACATTGTTATAACCAAAACAGCCTTTAATATACCAAATTTTGAACATAACTTAATCCACATGTTGTGACTAAATATTGTGATCATTAGTCTGTACTTGAGAAACCTGTTTACCAAATACCTTTTTACTCTACTCACCTGTGGTTTCAGCAGAACATTGTCAACTATGTCAATGTTGACAATGTTCTAAACAGTCCATTTCAAATAAAATGGACTGTTTAGGATTCAACTTTAAAAATAAAATGGACTGTTTAGGATTCAACTTTAAAAATAAAATGGACTGTTTAGGATTCAACTTTAAAAATTAGCCTCTGTTACGATGTCAGACCACCAGAGGTCAGTATATCCTATGTTAAATTGATCAACTCTTTTCATGTACACGACACTATGAAACATTATTTGCTCCTCAACAGATTACTTTTGTCTTGTGCTTTTTTTTAATCAAACATGAATATTGAATATAGTAAGATGTATCTTGATATCAGACATTGACCTGAATAAATACCAAAAGCTGCATAGGATGTCAGCTGCTTAAGACCCTTTTTTAAAAGTACTTTTCACTAAGCCTGATGGCTGCTTGTGCCACCTCTGAAAACAGTTTCCATCAATCACCTGTGGTAACTAGCAATCAGTATTCTATTTGAATTTTGCTAGTGCTTTCTGAATAACCTACTTAATTCAACCCCTGGGAGGTTTCCGGCATGTACAGCTTGTTTTAACTTCATACCACAACATCTCAGTCAAACTTAGACTCCAAAACCTTGGTTCTACTCAGTACTCGTACATTACTACGCTGTTCAAGAATGGACTCAGCGGGTTCAGACTCCTTGTTAAATGTGTCGGATGCTCAGTCGATACAAATCCACCGACAGCAGTGTAAGTGTAGGTGTCTTTTGGCTGCGCTCTTTATGCTGCAATCTTTCGAAATTGGTTAGGGGCCAGGTTTAGCTTTTAGAGGGGTTAGTTACACTTTAAAAAGTCAGAGGCCAATTTCAAGGCATCAAATTGCAATTTTATACCAACTGAAGGTAACATAGTTACTTGATTCTATTATAAAGTGGAACTATTTGCCTGGAAAATGCATGAGACAGCCCCTTTAAAGTATTACTATATTTGATTTAGGTTTTTTTTTTATCTACGGGGACCCTAAAGGAAAACAAAGAAAGTTTCTCATGCACACTAGATAACTTCTCATGCGCAAGAGAAATTATCAAGTGAGCACAAAGTTTGTTTTTTCTTACATTTTTCCTCCAGTGTCGCTTTGGGGGCTGTATCTTAGTACTCTATTCCTGTACATGACAACATGTGCTCTTGACATCTTTGACAGCGTAAGTAGTTTTATCATTAAAATAATTAACATGCAAGCTCATCCAGTCATGGGATGTGAGGCTCCAAACCTTTCGTCGTTGGTTCTGGTTTAGCTATATCTGTGAGAGACAAACAGACTAAACGAGATTGTCCTGAAAGAGAAATGGTCTTACCTAATAATAGCCCCCAGTAGAAAAAAAAAGAAAGAGGGTGCTGGACAATGGGTGGCACAGTTAAATAGAGGGGTACAGAACGACTGGGCTCATCTCTGATCTGTCCGTCCTACCTCTGTCTCGCGTGTTGCTCTCTTCTTCTGTCTTAGACACTGGTAAGGCCTCTATAATGTGTTATAAAAATATTTTAGCTCCATTGTTAGTCTGATTGCATACATTTGACAGTATATGAAAAATGTAAATGTGAGAAGCTGGCAGATTGGTGCAATGTTTTTTTTTCATGTTTGTGATTTTTATTTCCTTATATATTTGAATCTAGTTTCTGTCTTGCTGTGGTTTTTTGTAAACACGTATAAACAACAGGATAACTGGATATTAAAGTAATGTTTAACTGGATCAGATGTAAATGAAAGATTTTTTTTTCAGATGTAAAATTTCGTTTTGCTTTGCCAAGTTGACTGCATCACAGAGGCTCGTGAGCATCCATAAATTGCTAACAGTGAACCCTTGATCCAGGCTGGGCAGCTCAGCTCAGCTCCTCTCCACAGCTGTCTGGTCTATTTGGGGAGATGGTCCAGTCCACTCCAAATTCCTCTGATGCAGATAATGCTGAGGAGAAAGATGGGGATGAACGAAACAAGAGGAGACATCAGGGAGGGTTTACACTCTGGAATTTTCCTAATCCACTGGAACAGATTGAAGCCCTCGTAAACCAAAACATCTTGTGTGGTGCCATTCATAACAGAGATTAAATAAAAATGGTGAGGGAATGTTGATACAGTGGGGGGACAGAGACAGTGGATGAGTGTTTCATGACTTTATGGATAAAGAGCAGAAGCCTGTAATGCTGAGGGGAAGGAAAAATATAATTCACCCAAAACCTGAAAATCATCAGTTCTGAGAATTACTATAAAAGACCTGCAGCACTGATTGGAGAAAGTCAGGAGAAATGTCACTTTAGAGCAGTAGCTTGGGCACTTAACAAAATGCCTTTCTACTGGAAGCTTTAAAGCTATGCCTATAATTCACCCCAATGCTGAGTGAGTTATAGTACGACCATACGTGTGTAAAAAAAAAATACTACTCCAATCGAAATTGTGGTATTGATGAGCTAGATAAAAGAACGGTAAACTGAAACTCGACTGTACTCAACCACAATTAGTTCAAATTTAATTAAGGTCATTTTGCTCATTTGGTTTGAAAAAAAAATTAAAACCATTTATCTTGTTTAAAAGGTTATTGAAATAGTAACAAACTTTTAATATATATATCCCTTGACAAACAAACTAAATTGTAGGGTTCATTGGCAAATTGTGTTGGAAACAAGTTGGACTTTAGCGTTAGCAATTCTGCTAAAACTGGTTCAACCTTAAATTCTTTCTCCAACACATACATGTTGTAAACCGTAAGTCATACAACAGCTCCTAACTTTGATTCAACTAATATATTCATTCATAATATAATTTAGATAAACATGTTAGAGTTATTATTCCCTGATGGACAGGATACACAATAAATGGGAACAATTCTTTGTGTACCCGTTTAAATTGTAATTAAAATGTCTTATTGGTATTTGCGTCCAAAATAAAATTGCTAATATTGTTCAAATGGAACCATCACCGAGCGATACTCTCACAAATACAGGGCACATTAAATTTCATTTCTTAAAAGTAAATAACAAACTTTATTAGTCCCTGCAAAATTATCATTTATAAAGTGATATTTTGGGGTAATGTTTGACATTTAAATGCCAAACAGAGCATTAAACTGTTAGAGTGTTCCAGTTAGCCCCCACTCCACAATCGAGAATGAAGAGTGTAGACAGATGATAAGGTCCATCAAAGGCTGAGAGACAAACGCTGACAACTGCAATGTTTCTAATCTCTTCTACAGCTCATCCAGAGAGACCTCATCAGCAGGATGCCTGAGCATGTGTGAGTGATTAAACTTCGCCTTCCCTTTATAGACCATTGACTCAGTCACAAACAAAACAAATGTTGCGGCTTTACTTTTGAGATTGCTATTAAATTGTTCCACAATCTTCCTTTACAGACAAGAGGTAAGACTATTTCTTAACCGAGGATTAATTTAAATGAGAACGCCTTGGTGTAAGTGACATACATCTACTGATAATCTCATGCCCATGCAGAGAAAATCAAAAATATCAGCCTCGAGGAAGCTGATGCTGAAGGTAAGACACAAGAAACATCACTGTCAAATATTCTGTTCTGCTTTATGTAATGTGGGTGTTTGACCACAAGAGAGCAATAGGGATGGACAAATGCCACGTATTCCTCTTCGATGCTCACCATATAGCTGGTCACTAGGTAAGGTGGTGGAGACTTAAAGTGTATCACAATGCAACACAGACACACACAGCATAGAAAATAAGGCACAAACACATATAAACACACATATAAAGGGATGACTTATCCTTAAGCGATTTTAAACTGTCAGTGGAAATCAGAGTTTCCAAAGAAAACCCAGGTAAGGAAGTGCACACTCCATGAACAAAACCGCAAGAGAACTAAAATCTCTCTTGCTGTAAGATGCTGTCAACCACACCGGCATGGCAGCACTGGACAAATACCATAAGACCAAATGATTGAATATTTTCATTTAAATTTGAACCAAGAGTTGCTAAGAGAGAATTGTTTGTCCAGAGCCTGATGGTGGCAAAGGCCAAGGAGGAACTGGAGCAGGAGGTTCTTGTCAAAGAAGAAGAAAAACAGAAGTACCTTGCAGAGAAAGCGCCTCCTCTGAACACCGGTGGTTTCAGCCTTGCTCAACTTCAGGTACTAATCCACAAGATACACTTTTTTCCTATATGTTTAGTCAGCATGTGAAATCCTCTGAAATGTGTGTGCATTGTGTGTAGGATCTCTGTAGAGAGCTCCACGCAAAGATCGATGTGGTTGATGAGGAACGATATGACATTGAGGCCAAAGTCATGCTTAACACACGCGAGGTGGGTTAACGGTAACAATCATGCTTATCTTCAGTCATGCAGGTAACCATATGATGGTTCAACCACACGAGAACACCCTGCAGCTGGCCCACTACATATATCTCGATTCTCTCTCTCTTGATCAGATTAAAGACCTAAACATCAAAGTTCTAGACCTCAGGGGGAAATTCAAGAGGCCTAATCTTAGACGCGTTCGAGTCTCTGCTGACGCCATCCTTCGTTCGCTGCTGGGCTCCAAGCACAAAGTGTCCATGGATCTTCGAGCTAATCTCAAGTCTGTCAAGAAAGAAGACACTGAGAAGGTGGGCTTAGAAAGACAACACCTCACAAACAGACAATTAAAACGAACCAAGAAAGATGAAAAACTTTCCTCAGGCTACTGGTTTGTGACATTTATGAGATCAGTCTTCAGTATGCCATGAAGAACCTGAACAATGTGTGTGTGTGTGTGTGTGTGTGTGTGTGTGTGTGTGTGTGTGTGTGTTAAAAGGTGCGTTAGAGTAATCCAATAGTTGGCCAGTGCAGTTTGGAGGTGTGGTACATGATACAAAGATCCAATTGTACACTTTTGTCACTAATTCTGCTCAGGGGACAACATTTGTCAGAGAGTGTGTACATCTTTGGATTAGTCTGTTTAGGTGTGTACCTGTGTGTGTGTGTGTGTGTGTGTGTGTGTGTGTGTGTGTGTGTGTGTGTGTGTGTGTGTGTGGTGTGTTGTGTTGTGTGTGTGGTGTGCGTGTGTGTGTTTGCACTGATCCGTGAATTTCTGTGAGCAATACATCAGGAACCAGTTCCACAAGTACGGCTAAACACTGTTCTCTATGGGGATTTCCGTTTTGTAGAACAGGTCCCGAAGGCTCAACAAACAATGAGCTTTCCTAATGCTGCTCATTTCCACACCGTCAACAAAGAAACTTGTACTGGGTTTTTTGTAGACTTTCTTACATCATCCATTTGCTCATCTGTCCGCAGAAGAGGCCAGTGGAGGACAGCGACTGGAGGAAGAATGTGGAGGCCATGTCTGGGATGGAGGGGAGGAAGAAGATGTTTGATGCTGCTAAAGGCTCGGCTCAGTGAAGACAGATAGATGCTTGTCTTCTTAATTGCTGTTGTTGATCTGCTGCTGTTTTGTGTTGCCTATTTTGTCTTCTTCTATCTGCTCATCAATCTTTTGGTTTTGATTTGCATTTAGCTTTGTTTTTTTTTGATGAAATGGAAATTTTCCAACTAATATGTTTAAAAATGGAATGAAAATTGTGTTTTTAAAAATATGTACCACACTCAAATCATGCAAATCGAACTGATGTGGTTTCTTCACAACTATATCTGTCTGCGGTGGGTTTGTGTGCTGTAAAGGAATAAAAAGAAGTACACAAATATGTTTTATTCAACGTGGAATTTTTGAACATTTACTGTGTTCAGTTGTCACTGTCATGTGTGTTGCCTTCAGCTTTTCTAAGAAATTTCTCAAATTAAAGTGAACAATGTCTCTGCTAAAATGAAAAATTATTGTTTTTTCGAACCAATGCCATCATACACGCACACACACCCACACACCCACACCCACACACGCACGCACACACACGCACGCACGCACACACACACACACACACACACACACACACACACACACACACACACACACACACACACACACACACACCTGCCCTGCTGTGCTTCACTTTTTGAGTGACCTGCTCACACCAGGCATATTTTCTCTCGAAATAACTAAGAAGTTGATTTGTGATTATTTGGCCCCCATCTAGAACCGCCCCTGGGCTGCAGGTCTGTGTCTAGTGCATTCTTGGTTAGCATGTTTTTTCTTCATTGATAGGAAGTCAAATTATCTATCTTAATAACATAATAGTTAAACAATACATTAAATGACCGCTGAACAATTATTCATAAAATGTATCAACATTTCTAAATAAAACATACAAAAAGTCCTAGAAACCGTTTTAAAGTAGGAAATATTTAGGTGTGTACTGTTAATCTATTAGCATGATTTGTTCTTTAAATTGCCATATTACTTTGGTTGATATTATATATTAATTGATTTAATATATTGTAATATATTAAATCAATATATATAGAGTGATTTAATATATTAAATCAATTATCATCCAAACTCAACATCCTAAGCAAATAATCTATTAAAATAGTCTTTTAAAAGCACAATAAGAAACTGAATCAATACTAAAAAGTTCTGCACTGTATCAGCCTCAGGAAATGTTTGAGAAATAAAGAGACGCTAACGGATCAGCAGTTCCTCTCCTGATCCATCCTGTCCCGTATTGAACCAATATGATTCAACATCTATCAGCCAAATACGGGACGATTCTGTATTTTACGGGAAGGGTGGCAATTTATGAGGTTTTTTTCTTTTAGCTTCATAATGTTTGATAACAGAAATGAAAAGTTCTCAATGATTGACATTGTAAAGAAAAATGGTTTTACTTCAGGCTACAATAGAATGTTCAGTTCCAATTACATCAGCATTGTTGTCATCCATCCATGATATCACAAAGGAATCTCTCTCTTGAATGTAGATCACAGACAGCGTTTTCTCAGACCTGATCCACAGTTCGATTGCGGCAGATCACTCTACAGAGCACGTTAGAAGTTTATTGGAAAGAGCGAGATATCGACATCAGATATTACATGCCTTTCAAGTATTGAGAATTTACCAAAGTTTAAACATGAAGCAACAACAGATGGGATGTGAACATGAAGCTTTTCCAGCAGCGCTTTCATGGATCGAAATGATGGAGCTCAACATCCAAGTTGACTACGACGAAATCGTTTTCCCGTTAGAAGACGACAGTGATTTTGAGGAATCTGTTGATTCATCTTCCACTGAGTCAGAAAATCAGTCAGCAGAGATTCAAGGGGAATCAAGTCCTTCAGGCGACTTGAAGAATCCAAGGTCATCAGAGGTCAAGCAGGAACCAACTCCATCTGCTGACTTCAAGATCGCCCCCTTAGTGGAAGAGACAAACCAACTCGTCAGAGATCTGACGAAGCAGGTTGACGAACTAAAAACAGAACTGCAGAGTACGATTTTGGATCTCCATGAGGAAAGAGACAGAGGGAGTTCATATCAGGCAGAAGTCAAATCCCAGCAGGAGTAGATTAAAAAATTGCAAAAACAGTTGGAAAAAGAACGTCACCTGCGAGTCAAATGTGAACAGGGTACTTGCTCTTCCAAAATTACAGCTGACAAGAGCGTTCTGCAACAACTGGAGCACTTCAAGCGGGAGGCTGAAAAATGTGCCTCCCGCAAAAAAGGCCTGATAGATGTAATGATGTATAACGTGAGACTTAAATACGAAGAGCAGCTCAAAAGTTTCTCTGAGCAAGTTTCCAAATTCAAAGAGCAGGAGGCAACTGTGAAATCCCTGCAGGGTCAGGTTGCAGACCTGAAAGAGAAGTTGAAGCTTGCTCTAGAAAACAACCACCCTACAGTCTCCACCCGACCAGAGGTCCCCCTGCAAATTGAAGGCTCCATACCAACAGAGGAGACCAAGGAAAGACAGACCTCCAATCAGTCAGGGAGGTCTGAGGAAAGACGGACCTCCAGTCAGTCAGGGAGGTCTTAGGAAACACAGACCTTTAATCAATCAGGGAGGTCTGAGGAAAGACAGACCTTCAACCAACCAGGGAGGTCTGAAGAAAGATGGATCTCCAATCAAACATGGAGGTCCGAGGAAAGGCACACCTCCATGCGACCAAACTTCACTGGTTGCATGAAGGGTCTTCATAGCATGAAGATCCATCTAATCCCGGCTCGGCCTTTACGCCGACCCACACCCAGGTGGGACTAACTCAGATCACTATCCAAACCGAGGTTTTGCCAACACTGGGCTTTATGTAAATTTGAGGCTTTACACAAATTTTTGGAATAAAAACAGACACAAGCCTCGACGCAAATACAATCACTGACTCCAAAATCAATGGAGAAAAAACAAGATCAGTTTCAGAGTTAAAAACAGCATTAGAAACATTATTAAAACCTTCCTATAAGCATGTAAAATCTCTCAAAAATTGATGAATTGATCTCTCTAATTGATCTCTCTAATTCTAATGAATATTTGCTAACATAAGCAAATATTCATCCATCCATGACAGAAAAATATGAAACAGAATCTGTGAAAATTCATCAGGCTCTGCTGCTGTCCAGAAACAACCAATCAGAACCAACAGGCAAACTTTTGATTCTGATTGGTTTCTAATGCGTTGAATGTGTCACATTCAACACATTAGACTACTAGTGTACTGCAGCTATGCAATTGGCAAAAAACAACCTACCATTATTATCATCATTATTTATAGAATAGTTTAGAAAACAAAATTCTATACAGCTCCTCCTTGGACTGCCACCTTATTGTGGTGGAGGGGTTTGTGTGTCCCAATGATTGTAGGAGCTATGCTGTCTGGGGCTTTATGCCCCTGGTAGGGTCACCCAAGGCAGACAGGTCCTAGGTGAGGAACCAGACAAAGTGCAACCCGAAGACCCTTATGATGGAGACGAACTTTGAACCTGCCGTTCCCTCACCCGGACGCGGGTCACCGGGGTCCCACTCTGGAGCCAGGCCTGGAGGTGGGGCACGATGGCGAGCGCCTGGTGGCCAGGCTTTTAACCACGGAGCCCGGCCGGGCTCAGCCCGAAGAGGAGACGTGGATTCCCCTTCCAACGGGCTCACCACCTGTCGGAGGGGCCAAAGGGGTCGGGTGCTGTGTGTTACGGGCGGCGGCTGAGGGAGGGGACCCTGGCGGTCTGATCCTCGGCTGCAGAAGCTGGCTCTTGGGACGTGGAACGTCACCTCTCTGGTGGGGAAGGAACCGGAGCTAGTGTGCAAGGCTGAGAGGTTCTGGCTAGAAATAGTCGGCCTCACCTCGACACATGGCTCTGGTTCCGGAACCAGTCTCCTTGAGAGGGGCTGGACGTACTTCCACTCTGGAGTTGCCCATGGCAAGAGGCGCCGGGCAGGAGTGGGCATACTTGTTGCCCCCCATCTTGGCGCCTGCACGTTGGGGTTTACCCCGGTGAACGAGAGGGTAGCCTCCCTCCGCCTACGGGTGGGGGGACGGGTTCTGACTGTTGCCTGTGCTTACGGGCCGAACAACAGTTCAGATTACCCACCCTTCTTGGAGTCCTTAGAGGGGGTACTGGAGAGTGCCCCTCTGGGGGACTCCCTTGTTCTACTGGGGGACTTCAACGCTCACGTGGGCAATGACAGTGAGACCTGGAGGGGCATGGTTGGGAGGAACGGCCCCCCCGATCTGAACTCGAGTGGTGTTCTGTTGTTGGACTTCTGTGCTCGTCACGGTTTGTCCATCACGAACACCATGTTCAGGCATAAGGGTGTCCATACGTGCACTTGGCACCAGGACAACCTAGGCCGCAGTTCGACGATCGATTTTGTCGTCGTTTCATTGGATCTGTGGCCGTATGTCTTGGACACTCGGGTGAAGAGAGGGGCGGAGCTGTCCACTGACCACTACCTGGTGGTGAGTTGGCTCCGGTGGTGGGGGAGGAAGCCGGTCAGACCTGGCAGGCCCAAACGTGTAGTGAGGGTCTGCTGGGAACATCTGGCGGAGTCCCTTGTGAGACAGAGCTTTAACTCCCATCTCCGGCAGAACTTTGAACACGTTCCTGGGGAGGTAGGGGACATTGAGTCTGAGTGGACCATGTTCTGTGCCTCCATCGCCAAGGCGGCTTATCGGAGCTGTGGCCGCAAGGTTGTTGGTACCTGTCGCGGTGGCAACCCTCGAACCCGTTGGTGGACACCTTCGGTGAGGGATGCTGTCAAGCTGAAGAAGGAGTCCTATGGAGCCTTTTTGGCCTGTGGGACTCCAGAAGCAGCTGATGGGCACCGGCGGGCGAAGCTGCATGCAGCTCGGGTGGTCGCTGAGGCAAAAACTCGGGCGTGGGAGGAGTTTGGAGAGGCCATGGAGAAAGACTTCCGTACGGCTTCGAGGCGATTCTGGTCCACCATCCGGCGTCTCAGGAGGGGGAAGCAGTGCAGCACCAACACTGTTTATAGTGGGGATGGTGTGCTGCTGACCTCGACTCGGGACATTGTGGGTCGGTGGGTGGAATACTTCGAAGACCTCCTCAATCCCACCAACATGCCTTCTGTTGAGGAAGCTGAGCCTGTGGACTCTGGGTCGGGCTCTCCAATCTCTGGGGACGAGGTCGCCGAGGTAGTCAAAAAGCTCCTCGGTGGCAGGGCCCCGGGGGTGGATGAGATCCGCCCGGAGTTCCTTAAGGCTCTGGATGTTGTAGGGTTGTGTTGGCTCACGCGTCTCTGCAATATCGCATGGACATCAGGGGCAGTTCCTCTGGATTGGCAGACCAGGGTGGTGGTCCCCCTGTTTAAAAAGGGGGATCGGAGGGTGTGCTCCAATTACAGAGGGGTCACACTCTTAAGCCTCCCTGGTAAGGTCTATTCAGGGGTCCTGGAGAGGAGGGTTCGTCGGATAGTCGAAACTCGGATTCAGGAAGAGCAGTGTGGTTTTCGTCCTGGTCGTGGAACACTGGACCAGCTCTACACCCTCAGCAGGGTCCTGGAGGGTGCATGGGAGTTCACCCAAACAGTCTACATGTGTTTTGTGGACTTGGAGAAGGCGTTTCGACCGTGTCCCTCGGGGGGCCTTGTGGGGCGTTCTCCGGGAGTATGGGGTACTGGGCCCTTTGATACGGGCTGTCAGGCCCCTTTATGACCGGTGTCAGAGTCTGGTCCGCATTGCCGGCAGTAAGTCAGGCTCGTTCCCGGTGAGAGTTGGACTCCGCCAAGGCTGCCCTTTGTCACCGATTCTGTTCATTATTTCATGGACAGAATTTCTAGGCGCAGCCGAGGTGTTGAGGGGATCCGTTTTGGTGGCCTTAGGATCGCATCTCTGCTTTTTGCAGATGATGTGGTCCTGTTGGCTTCATCAGATCGTGATCTGCGGCTCTCGCTGGAGCGGTTCGCGGCCGAGTGTGAAGCGGCCGGGATGAGGCTCAGTGCCTCCAAATCCGAGGCCATGGTCTTGAGCCGAAAAAGGGTAGAGTGCCTTCTCCGGGTCAGAGGGGTCGTCCTGCCTCAAGTGGAGGAGTTTAAGTATCTGGGGATCTTGTTCACGAATGAGGGAAGAAGGGAGCGGGAGGTCGACAGGCAGATTGGGGCAGCGTCTGCCGTGAAGCGGGCGCTGTACCGGTCCGTCGTGGTGAAGAGAGAGCTGAGTCAAAAAGCAAAGCTCTCGATTTACCAGTCGATCTACGTTCCCACCCTCCTCTATGGTCATGAGCTTTGGGTCATGAACGAAAGAACAAGATCACAGATACAAGCGGCCGAAATGGGTTTCCTCCGCAGGGTGGCTGGGCTCTCCCTTAGAGATAGGGTGAGAAGCTTGGTCATCCGGGAGGGACTCAAAGTAGAGCCGCTGCTCCTCTACGTCGAGAGGAGCCAGTTGAGGCTCGGGCATCTGGTCAGGATGCCTCCTGGATGCCTCCCTGGTGAGGTGTTCTGGGCACATCCCACCGGGAGGAGGCCTCAGGGAAGACCCAGGACACGCTGGAGGGACTATGTCTCTCGGCTGGCCTGGGAACGCCTTGGGGTTCCTGGAGGAGCTGGAAGAAGTGACTGGGGAGAGGGAAGTCTGGGCCTCCCTTCTGAAGCTGCTGCCCCTGCGACCCGACCCTGGATAAGCGGAAGAAAATGGATGGATGGATGGATGAATTCTATACAGGTTTGTCAAAACTATTTCGACCCATATTAGACCTTTTCATTGATTTCTCTTCATTTTAGTTGCTCAGACTTTGCCTAACCCTAACATTAACTAAAATTTAATTCGCATTTTACCTCTAAACGTTACCCCTGACCCAAAGCAATGAATCCATCATATCAGGACCAGGTTTTGGTCCTAATATGATGGACCGGATATGACACTGGACATATAATGGTGCCTTCACCAAATGTGTTTTGACCATCAGGGGTATCTGGTTTACATCCAAAGTCTATGTGGAGGCGCGTCGAGGACTGTTGCAGCGCCTTTAGAGCGTCTAGCTCTAGTTGGACGCTCCACATAGACTTTGGATGTAAACCAGACATGCCTGACGCTCAAAACCTCAAAACGTATTTGGTGTGAATGCACCATTAGAATGTCCAGTTCCTACGGTAATAATGACATCAGCAGTGATGACATCACTCTTTGATACATCAAATTAATCTCTCTCTTGAGTGTAGCACACAGTTTGTTTCAGACCTGTTCCTTATGAGTTACAGGAACCTGTAACCTATACGTTCCTGTAACTTATAAGTTATGAATCTTCTCCAGGAGCTGTTAAAATTATTTGAAGGGACAGAATCAGCCCAGTACAGGTTCACAATCTCAGGTGAGAGGGACTCACCTGGTAAATAGTTCATTTTTCGGTACATCGAAGATAAATTAGTTTAATCAAAGCACGTCATGACTATGTATGAGCCAAATCCTTCTGTATTTGCTTCTGCTTCTGATTCTGTATTTTACGGGACGGGTGGCAACCCTACTAATGCTAGTCTGCAAAATGGTGACAGGGAAATTTGGAAGAAAACAGCAGAGTCAGTTGGTTGTCCAAAAATAATTTAATATTTTTTAGCGGAATCTTCTGTTGAGTATTCATTACCCAATCAATGAATTATAAACACATTACTTTGACTTTTTAATTCTGCAGCTAAATTAATTACATGCTGCTACTGTAATTAATTAAAACTAAACTAATTTATATTTAATTCATAATAACTGGTGAGAACTGGAAAGCACATTTTAAAAACGAATTGACTGAATTAGACAAACAAAAAGTCACAATGAAAACCAAACTATAATGAAAAACCTAAAACTGTTACAACATTGATTTTCCCCTCAATGTGGTCAATTTGCTGAAAAACCCACCAGTAAAGCAGTGAAAATGTATTTATATCACACAAAGGTTCTCACATTTTGTCTTGTGAACCACAGACTCCAAAGTATACCAAAATTACTTCCACACAGTTTACGTCGTAGGATAGAAATTGCCACCCAATGGTTGCTATGGAAATGTTCTGCCACTTCTTCCTCTCTGACCTTTTCGAGATTTACTTACCTTACAGTGTCTGGGTGCAAGATAAATATGGTTTCATTTTTTAAAGTTGAGGTTTGGGCAGGCAGCCATCACTCTGTTTCCACACACACACACCCACGCGCACACGCACGCACACACACACACACACACACACACACACACACACCACACACACACACACTCACACACACACACACGCACACACCACACACACACACACACACACACACACACACACACACACACTCATATATACATATGCACACACACACACACACACATATATATATATATATATATATATATATATATATATATATATATATATTCTGAATAGCTCAATGGGTAAGTCACCAGTCTTCCACCCGGGAAACCAGGGTTCGAATCCAGGCTGGGGCTGAAGTTACAACAGTCAATTGAGCTGTCAGTGTGGGTCCTTAGGCAAGACCCTTGGAGCTATATAGCCGACCTCATACCATGAGAGACACTGATAAGCACGACATGCTGGCTCAGACGTCGCCCGGCCAAACAAGGTCTGCGTCAGGTGCTGGGGAACCAGAGCACCTAGATGAAAAATGGAACAAGACAGAAATGGGCGAGAGGTGAAAACATGGATCTGTTGGAATGCTACTACTCAAGTAACCCTAGTCAGAGGGGCTACATGCGAAGACTGTGGGAGGAATGGTTACTTCAACATCCCCAGTCAACACTAACTGCTAAGCAACTAGTGGCTCAGTGTTCCAACATTCGCAAACGGCAACTGCTGTCACAACTTGAGATTGACGAGGTACAACACAAATATGGCAAAGGGGAGGAGCCAGAACGCCAGGTCAGAGGGGAGTTAACTACCCACCCAGAGACTGGGTATGTAGCCCCAGTAATGAACGAACCATTAGAGCTGAACGAGGCAGCAACTGACCTGAGAGAGAGAATCGTGGCCGTAATGAACACCAGACAACCCCGACGCCAATTACAACGGCTGAGTGAAGCACCACCAGAAAGTCTAATTGAAGATGTGAATGTGGCATTGAGAACGATCCCTACCAACACCATAACAGAAACCAATGAGCTGATATACAACTCAGCATCAGTGATCCTTGAGATGCTTGGCTATAAGAGCAATCATGAGACCCAATACCCACCATGGAAAAGACGGTTAGAGGCTAAGATCAAGATAACAAGGAGGGAAGTGAGCCAACTGTCAGAGCTCCAAAGGGGTGCAATGAAAAGATCAGTACACAAGAAGTACAGCCAGATGTCCATACCTGAAGCACTCGAAACTGCCAAACAAAGGCTCCAAGCCTTGGCCAGCCGCCTGAAGAGATACACAAGAGAGAATGAAGCCAGGAGGATTAACCGGCTCTTCCACACCCAACCAGCTAAAGTGTACTCTCAAAATGGGACTCACCCTGAATGGTTAACTGAAGGTCGCACAATCCTGATACAGAAGGATCCCTCAAAGGGTTCAATCCCATCCAACTATCGGCCAATAACCTGTCTCTCTACAACATGGAAGCTCATATCAGGCATCATAGCGGCTAAGATAAGTGGTCACATAGATAAATACATGAGTACGGCACAGAAAGGCATCGGCTTAAATAGCAGAGGAGCCAAACACCAACTCCTTGTAGACCACACAGTCGCCCGAGACTGCAAAACCCGACACACCAACCTGTGCACCGCTTGGATAGATTACAAGAAAGCCTATGACTCAATGCCACACACTTGGATCATTGAATGCTTAGAGATGTACAACATCAATAGGACTCTAAGAGCCTTCATTGCAAACTCGATGGGGCTGTGGAAAACCACCCTTGAAGCCAACTGCAAACCACTTGCACAAGTGTCCATCAAATGTGGCATATACCAAGGAGATGCTCTGTCCCCACTGCTCTTCTTCATAGGCCTGAACCCCCTCAGCCAAATCATCAACAAGACTGGCTACGGATACCGACTGAAGAATGGGGCCACAATCAGACATCGACTCACTGATCCACACCACCAGGATATACAGCACTGACATTGGGATGTCATTCGGACTAGAGAAGTGTGGTCGGATGGTTACAAAGAGAGGGAAGGTCATTCGCACATATATATATATATATATATATATATATATAATATAATATACTTTCATATGTATATACTGTATATACATATGTATATATATACATATGAAAGTATCCTCACTGCACCCTCTGTAACAGTTGTTTGCTTTGCATGCCAATAAAAGACAAAACTGTCCTTTCATCCTTTTTTGAACACTTTATCTGGTTGAATGCAAATGCAAAGTGTTGCTACTTGGAAATAAATAGATTTCTATCCAGCTTATTTTCTAAAAAGAGCTACAATCATGACAAAAATATTTTAAACTCTGGGCCAACAAACACCTCAGACCTTACAGGAATGCAACCACGCAAAGGTCAAATGTCAAACTGCAGAAACTTACTGAAGAATGACATGCAAAGCAGCACTACTAGATAACATTTTACTTTCATACACATGTGGGAAGCTGGTTCATGTTTGCACAAGTACACAAGACAAACCAAAGACTCTAGACTTTAGGTACCGTAGTTAACCCGTCAGCAGGTTTATTTCAAACTCTTCACTGTTATGAAAGTTGCAAGGTTTAGGGGCAGATAACGTGGGCAGTCTGTCTGTGTGTGTATGTGTGTGTGTGTGTGTGTGTGTGGTGTGTGTGTGTGTGTGTGTGTGTGTGTGTGTGTGTGTGTGTGTGTGTGTGTGTGTGTGTCTTGCTTTCTCTCTCTTCTGGTCGGCTCTGTCTCAGACTGGGCCTGGGTCAGAGTCCGACTCACAACAGAGGAAGGTGTGGTCCCCAACAACAAGGCAAAGAGTCTCACTAACAGTGTGAAAATTCTCACTGCCAGTTACAAAAACACACTAGTTAGGACAGTAAGAACGTTGTTACACACATTAATACACATGCATGTAGAGAAGCTGAGTCACACACATTGTTTTGCAAGTCATGCACGTGTTGGTCAAACTTTTTCTTGTGTGTTTTGTTTCTGACGTTTTTCTTCTTATTCAAGTTTTTGTTTTAAATAGTTTGAAGCACTTTTTCTGTTTTTGTCAAAATCTAACTAAAGCCTTGTGTAAATGATATACCTGAAGTGTTATGTTTATTATCAGTAATAATAATTATTACTAGTAATAATACTACTACTAATAATAATGAGAAAGCCTGACATAGTCACACTTTCACCATACAAGGAGAGGAGAGACTCCCTCCCTCCCACCTTCCCTCCCCTCTCTGTCGAAGGCTCACCTCTGTGGTCATGTGATGCCTCCATGAGCTGCACCTGGCTAAAGGTGGACTGCTTTGTGCCTCACCGACTCTAATTTCACTCCCTCTGTCAGAGAGTTTGCCTGCTGACTTCACCATCTGCGAGTGAACTGGAATATTCTGTCATTTTTGTCCAACATGTCTATCAGTCGGAAAAACTGGTCGGCTCTGTCCAGGTAAGATTAACTCTGGCTTTTCTGTAAACGGGACAATGACACCTGTTGTTGTGAAGTGTCAGTGACACTTTACACACTTTCATTTTAATATAAAGCTTTTGGCTTCACCATGAACTCGAAGACTGGATCTTGGCTACTAGATCATCTCGGGACAACTTTTCTTTGTTTTTTTAAATGATTAATCATTTCCATGTTTTACTGTTTTAAGTCTTTAGAAAATCCTTATTTGCATTTGAATTGCAGGAACTTGTCCCTCGTGGTGAGCTGTGCTTTGCTTTGTCACTTAGACTGAAGTTGTTGATAAATTTCCATAGAGAACTGTGAAGCCTGAACAAGCAGAACAGGTTCTGTGTAACGGTTATTTCTACTATTATCTCTACTGCCCATGAAACCAAAACAGATAGATCGGCTTTGACAACAATTTCTCCATATGCTTTCAATCCAATTGTCTCTTTGTCTCATCATCAGTTTAATATTTGGCAGCTATTTCTCTCGTGTGCATCCTCATTCAGCCTAGCTCGTCAGTGGACAATGGAGGATGAGGAAGAAGTGGAGAGAGAGAGGAGGAGGAGGGTGAAGAGCAGCAGCACGCCCAACCAAGATGGGGACTCCAGCCCCACATCCAGAACGCCACCAACAAGTGGAGGCACCTCTGGGCCCGAATCTTCCACTGAGACATCTCAAGGCCTCAGCAGGTTGACTTGACACTTTGTTTTATTCATGAATATATAGTTGAACTGCACAAAAAAAGAGAAAAAAATATATTTAAAGGGGTTCGGATCCCTTTCCCAATCTTATGATTGATTTATTACATGGAATGACTAGAGTACTTAAAGTTTGCCTTTCTGGATTGTTATCTGAATACTATTAAAACACACATGTAATGTATGAAAAGCTTCCAAGCACACTAGCAACTTAGTATCTGGAGCTCAAGCAGTCTTTAAAGAGAGAGAAACGACTAAACAGCCCTTTGTCATAGAAACCTGACAGGATAGCGAGCCTACAGATCTTTTCAGTGCTCTCTCTAGAAGCCCTCCAATCATAAAGGTGCGTGTGATGTTTTTTTTTCTCAGCGTTGAGCAGATACAGCTGGACTTTGTAGAGATGCTGCGGACGCGTGATGAAAAAAGGAGGATGAGGCAAGTGGAGGTGTTAAGGCGGCAGAAAGAGGAAGAGGAGGGTGATTCAAAGAAGGCGGAGGAGAAGAAGATGCAAGAGTGGTCCTTCTTGGGGAGTTGGATGAGGAGAAGGGCAATGTGTACCAACCACAACCGCCGACTAAAGCGCCTTCTTACAGTCCCACCAGCAGCGGCAACAGCAGTACTAGAACTAACAATACAAAAACACAAGTAAGTAAAAAGACTTCTTGCTTTAAATTCAACTAAATTGGAAGAGGTTCATGTGAATTAGTGTCTCTGCACCGTCTTTCACTATATGAGGGAACAGTGCGAATCTATGAGTGTCCTTCCCCTGAGTGTGTGTGTGTGTGTGGTAACAGTTTTTATGCAAAAGTCCACACACACTTATAGCTAGGTACATTTTTTATCATCCAGTGGTTATCTCTCAGCCAGAGAAAGTGGGTGGGGTTAAGCAGTGAACATTCTTCTGTTTCCCTGTCTTGAGTTGCACAAGAACATTACGTTGGCCAAACAAGCACAGAAACAACAACTGTACACATGAGTTGGAAGTGTTTAAAGAGGTGAAGACACAAAGAAAAACATTTTATTAAGGATAAGTCAATGCTGAAATGTATCAGGGATTTTTTTTAGCCAGGGAATAATTATGTCGTTACGATGACCTCATACATAGTTCTGTTAATGTTTTCTTAATGTAGAATGTGAGAGATTACAGCATAAAGGTTAGGTAATAGGAAGCAAAGGAAGCAGCTAAGGCTTACTTGAGTTATATTTAAGTCCTAATAAAAAGAGATGGAAACACCTTCTATTGTTTCATTAAGAACAAAAACAAAAGACATTGAATGCTGACAAAGCTACAACTATACTGTACTAAACTTAAACAGGAAATGACTAAGCCGTGCACACGAGGTCTCGTCCAGTGTGGGAGACCTCCAGCATCTGCTGCTTGGTGCTCCTGCCCCAGTGATGTCATGACTAGTGTCTTCATCCTGTCATTCAGTTCACTCCAGTGCTTCTTTAAATCAGACACTTTCTCAATTAGCTGGTGCTACTCAGGACCTTACGCTTTAAAGATAGCTCCTTCCTCTCCTTTATATGGATATGTTTATGCAGCCCTTCATCTTACAAATGTACATGGTGGCTCTGATGGCTGAATGCCTTTGGTCAAACTTCTTCCTTTTATCATTGTGTCTCAGGTGCTGACCTTATATTACACATTACGAGGTGCTTCCTTGTCTTGATATGAATTACCTATATCTCTTCCTTTGGCCAGGCTATGATTGCAACAGGTTATCTGATGATTGGCAGAGGGTTTACACTGGTGACTTGGACTTTGCTCTTCCCTTTCAGCTCAGATTTTCAGAAGCTTTTATTTGGAACATGAATAAATTATTTGGTTGTTGCTGACTTCCTTACAGCCTTGTTTGCTGCATATCCTGGTTAGGTAGATCAGTGATTCGATGCATTGTTCTTTTTTGGCGTATAGTTTAACATTTGAGGTGATTTGGGATTGTTTCACTTTTTCTCTGCAGCCTTGTGCTATCTCTCTTTTTCTGATAAGCCAGCTCAGAGGGTTGTGATCAATGCAAAAGGGAGGTTTTAATTAGATTTTAGGACTAATAATCTGCCCTTCCCTCAATCTGCTGGAAAACTTCATACGTTCATAAGAAATGAAAGCGGGCAAAATAGCAAGTTGACATATATTGGAAATATTGAAGGACAGAATAAGCCAGACAATACTTGAATTTAAGATCTTCACTGTTTCTTTCTTTTTTCTTTTCTTTTTTGCAGCAAGCACTTTTTTGTTACGGTCATAAACAGTGAAGCTAAAATCTGGAACCCAAGTTATATGTTCTTCTGCCATTTAAAATATTCCGTCTGACTTCTGGGATGAACATTTTATACTATAGTTTTCTGTTGGACAAATGGTTGTTGTGAAATGTTTCCATTTGGACATCTGACAGATAACTCCTTAGTCAAATTAGTCAGACACTTATGAAACCTTGACTCCCAGCTGTCCTATTTATACTTCACAAAGTTCTGACAACTACAACGTTGCAGTGTTGCCGGCATCCTACCCCACGCAGAGGGAAAGTTGTGTAAATCATTTCTTAAGTTCAACAGCAACAGTCTCGGCATGTTGGATACCGATCACTGTCTCGGGCCAGCAGAGCCCAAGAGTCGCCTATGTCTTATAATCTGGCTGCAGTTCATTGAGCTATTTTTAGATGAAGCTAGGCTGGTTGCATATGGTTGCAACAGTCTTCAAAATGTTTTTTTATTGTGCATTTGAGTCAGTTAGATCTGTAAAAGGTGTATAGTGTTACAGTAGATTCAAATTTTTATCATGTGTAATGTTGGTGTTCCACATTTATATCACCTAGAATTGAATCTAACATTAAGATGTAACTCATTTTATGTATAAACTGTGTTTTGGGGCAATGTGGAGCCAAAGCTTTCAGTCAACTGACTTATGTTGGCCATAGTACAAGAAAAAAAAAGTTATACATAGTTTTTGTTGATAATTAAAATTTTCTTGGAGATTCAGCGTTTAAAATATGGCTGTTGCAAAATGGTAAAATGCAAAAAAGGGTTAGAGTTAAACATTGAATATACTGCCATGCAGTTACTGGAATTACAGTCTTTCTATGATGCAGCTGACCATGCAAAACAGCTCTAACACCTAGATAAGAGGTATTTAAAGTCATAATTGGAACCTTATCTGGTCTTACACATACAGTCTTACAGTACAACTGCAAATTAGGACATAACCATACTGTGTTATGTAATATAAGGTGTGTTTCAGATACATATGTACAAAAGCACTGAAAACATTCAATGTGCTCCGACTAATTATGTTTACTGTATTTTCTTTGTATTTGTTTGGTAGCATGAAAATGGAGAGTCATCCAGCAGAGAGCCTGCACCCAAACCCAAACCAGCCTCCAACCCATCGCGCAAGTTTGTCAGGTTAATAATGACATTTTATATTTATTAACATGTAGCTATTAATGAGATATACATATTTAATTAATGAATATTTATTAACCCTTGGGCTTGTATGCGGTTTTGGTACTTTGCAATCATAAATTTCAATTCTGATAGAATTTGATGTTGTAGACCAAAACAAAGTAAGTCATAGTTGTAATAATAAAGGGCAAGAAAGTATGATTTTCAGCTTTATCAAAAAAACAAAAAAAAAACATGATGCTTTATTGACTTCAGAAGTCAGCTGATGAGCTAGTAAGTTCCACTTCTGAGTAAACTATTGAAGCCTATTACAATAGCATTACAACATGTTATGATGCAATATCTCAAGCTGTAAATATTTTAAAGAGCCATGTTCAGTCAATCAGCCAAAAATGGAAGGGAGATGAAAAAAGCAGGCCGTAACTGCAAACTTGCCAACACACAGTCATCCACCATTCAAGCCTGGCAGTGGGAGGATTATTTAAAGAATCAAAATAAGAAAAAAGGCCACTGTCCTGCACAGATCCACATCTCAGGAGGGACATTGTGTGCAAAGGGCAATTATTTGTCATGCATTCCAGTAATCTCGTCTTTATGGAAGAGAGGAAGAAAATAAGTCGGTTTTATAAGATTAATCTTAAAGTTCCTGTGTGTTTCTGCTGTTGCAGCTCTGTGTCCATTTCCCTTGACAACCCTCCATCGGGCCGTACAACTCCTATGAGCCCCGGTTCTCCGTCAGCGCCTTTGTCCCCCCGGGATCCGTGCCCCTCACCCTGCCAGAGTACATCCTCCCATGGATCTCAAAGCCCCATTCAGAATGGACATGCACAGGAGGTAGTCCACTGTCCACACTCAAATATACAGACATACAGCATAATTTACAGCTTTATCTCAACTTCCTGTTTTGCTTGTCAAATGAACTGCAAAGTGCTCATCAGGTGAAATGCTTTCTTTGTAGAGAAGCTTGACTTGATATTTACCGTACATTGGCATTCATTTTGGTTTAACGTTATTTAAACAGAAATTAATTTTATTTAACTCACAGCCCACCAATTCAATTAAAGAAACACCCCCCCCTGCTGGTTGAAGAGTAAAAGTTTAGTCCTTTTTTCCCCCTCCCAAACAGTGAAAACACAGAGCTTGACCTGCAGAAAGTTAACAAACACATCTGCGGCTCATCTAAACTCTGACTAGATGTAGAAAGAGGCTCATCTGTGTTTTCGTTCAGGTCAGCTCCAACGGCTCTTCTTCCGCCACTGGAAAGTTTGAACAGGCAGCCAAACCTGCCTTCATCAGACAGAGCTCCAGGACCTTATCTTTCAGGGTAAACACACACACACACACACACACACACACACACACACACACACACACACACCACACACACACACACACATGCATGTATGAATGCACACGTTCTTCCCTTTAAATGCCAACATCGACCTCTGCCAATTTGACTGTTAAACTTACATCAGCTTGCTCGTCTATCAGCTCGGCAGAATTTGCTTGCGCAGCTCAAAGCTTTGGCCTCATGTTGATATCTAAAGCAATATTTACAAGGTGACTGCCTGCTTTGTTAAAAATCCAAGCACATCACAAGAAAGCAGATGCATGTTGTAAAGCATTAGCATTCAGACATTCAGAGTAAGTGCTGCTGGACACACAGATCCTCACTCGGGCTTGTCTTAACGTAGATGATGAAAAAGAAGGAAGAGGAGAGCGCGCCGCTCCAGAGGAGGTTAGGATCCAACCCCGTCAGTATTGTTGCAATTTTTCATCTGTTTCTAGGTTTTTGATCGATGATTTGTTTGTTTTACCCTAGTGCCAGCGTTCGGATGGTCTCGAAGAAGTTTGAAGCAAAGACAGTAAGATAACTTCATTTTGAAGCGATGCAACTTTCCAATGTTTTCATTCTACGTTAATCAACTTAATGTGAAGGAGCTAACTCTGCACACTTAACAGAGACACATCAGTGCTAGCTGATTGAAATGAGGTGGTGTCTTTGCTTATAATATGTCAACATATTTCCTGTTTGGGTTTGGACTAGGACCATAACGAAGATGAGGATAAGGGATCTTTCCAGAGAAAGTAAGTTTTTTTTTTTATTATTTCATAACTTTTTCTGTATATTTCTAGTTATTATTTTTAACCATTGTAGTTTTTGGTGAAGAAGTGGATTCATCTGTTGTGTATGTTCAGCTCTAGGCAGAGGGTCTCGTCCAGATCCATCAAGGAGAAGATGGAGCGGCTTGCTCAGGCAGCACAGGTCAGACCCTCCACTCTCACAGACTGACAGTAACACAAACACTCAGTTTTTGAGCTTTGTTTTTTTCTTTTCAAATTGTAGACTTGTAGTGCATTTGGAAACATCAGCTAATATTTTGAACAGTTTCGGTGTTAGCAGTTTTTGTCCATGTTGAAAAAGTGAAGCACAAAATCGTTCACAATGAAATATTGCCATGAACAGAGTTTGAGCTGCTGCGGATGATTCAGGCTGCGGCTTGCAGTACTTGATTTTGGACGTAGACGTTGAAAAGAATATCTTTGTCCAGCTTACATTTAAGTCTAATGGAGACAAAGTCAGGATGGATGTGGAAAAGCCCATGAACTGGATTCACTGCTGTTCAGGTTTCTGTGCATGGGTGAAATGAGCATAGATTCTATCATTTGTGTGAATCTAAAGATATCCAGCGGTTTTCAGCACAGAATATTAAACATGTTGCTTATTTTTAAGTATAGGAAGAACTCCTGGACAAGTCCTTTTGTGGTTTTTGTGTGTCATTTCTGCAGATTCAAAGCCCTGGTTCATTAATGCAGACAGAGGCTCACACTAAATCATATTCTGTAGGAGGTTCCTTCCTATTAAAAGTGGGTTTTCCTTCCCACTGTGATCATATGCATGCCAAGTGTGAAGGGTTCTTGAGAAGTCCCAGCATGATGCTATCAACTGGGGCTACATTCAGAATTAGTCCCTCAGTATAACCAGCTGCGTTTCCTAAAATAGATAACTTTTCACTGTTTGGGACAATAAAGTGAACTTCATTGTGCTATACACTACAAAACACACTGACTCATTTTGGTAATTTACACAAACCTATCAAAACTTGCTTTAATGAGTTTGTGAACCTCTGAGCGGTAACACTTTATTTGATGGTGTGTGTGTGTGTGTGTGCATTAAGCTGACATGTCACTGTCATGAAGGTGAAGGAGTCTTCATGAATATGTACGACTGTTGTCATGAAGTGTCGTTCAGTAAATAATGACACTTTTAATGAAAAGTCGCATTAAAACTTGTATTAAAAGTACATTAAAAGTGTCTCAATATTTACTGACTGCATCATGTCAGTCTTGACACCCCGTCAAATAAAGTGTTACCTCAGTGATTATATGTCTGTGTCTCATTACTTTTACTCGGTACTCAGGTTTAAAACAGAGACCATATTTGAAATATTTTAAAACAGAGGCCTCTTGACTCTCAGCGTTTACTTAGTTGTCTACTACGTATAACTATTAATATTTTTGATGATTGTTTTCTGCTACTTGTACGTATGCCTCCAGAAATCTGACGTGCCACGCTCCCCGGATGTGACCCAGAGGACCTTGTTCCTGCTGGAAGAAGTCTCAAGGAAAAGAGGCTTGTTTGAGAAGGATCAGCAGGCACAGAGCCCCACCAGCCCTGGAGTTTCCAGAAGTGTACATTCATTTGTTTCTCTATTATACAAATCCTCGCATTTTTTGTCATATCTGCCAGTGTGCTCATGCAAAAAAAAATGTTTATTTGTTTTTTTATCAGGAATTTAGAAGCTTCACATCAGGAATGTCAGATCGCATCAACACCTGGCTCAATAAGACCAATCAGCCAGGGTCTCCACTCAGCCTTGTAAGTGTGTTACTTTATTCATGCCGTCTCTGAAGTGAAACAAAGTGAAATGTATGTATGCCCCCTGTGAAAGCCAGAGGGCAGCAGCACTCTAGAGTCAGGTTGTAGCGTCTAGTTTCTGCTGCTGCCGTTCCGGTTTTCAGTTTTAGTCTGGTTGAAAACTGTTCAGTGAGAAACAGCAGGAGGTTTGAACCAAACAAAAATATAACTCAGATTACAACAGCGACTGCTTCTGGGTGTTACATTCCTTTCTGTGGCAGCTACCAAAGCTTTTTGAGTGGCTCAGTTGTTAAAGGGATGCTGTGATTCATTTATAGATACATATAAAATTCTATAAAAAAAAACTAACAAAAAACAAAAACAATTTCTTTTTTCAAGAAATATTGGTGTCCAATCTCGCATTTTACTTACCCCCAGCAATAAAATTATTTATTTGCACCTTGAATAACAATGTAACCTTGTGTTACTCTTTAAACTTCAAACTTTTTTTTTAGGACATTTCCCATTAAAATTAAATGTCACTTTCTGATTGTACGTGAATCATGTTACAACGTTTATGATTTGACATTAGGCTTTTTTTTTTTTTTTTTTGCATTTTATGAATCTCTTTTAAATGGATTTCCCTCTTGGATATTTAAGTGGAAGGAATGTTTTATCTTCCTTTTTCTTTTTTTACTGACTTGAAAAGAATAGTATAGAATATCCAGCAGTGGAGAAATCCAGGTGAATGGCTCTTAAGCTGCTGCCATCTTACTTCTGAAACGTTTTTATTTTTTTTTAAATCTTACTTGAATTCCTCAAAAAAAGTTAAAATTCATATCGATATGTCTGAATGTGTGAAAATACACCAGGTGTCCTAATCTCTCCACATGTCTGTGCACAAAATCATACGCTTCTTTTATTTTCTGTCTGTATGAACATTTGTCCACTGTCTCTTTGTAGGACCTGAGAAATGTGGACATCAGCAGCAAGAGGAGCCTCTTTGAGAACCGAGGGGAGGAAAGTGCCTCAAAAATCAGTTCTGGAAAACACCAGAAGTGAACGGTAATTACTTAAACTGCTCAAAAGAATTAAACACAAAATTGCCATACCAACTTACATTCAGGGTTATGATATTAATTCCTTCAAAAGTCTGACTGAATGTTTGTTTTTTCACAGGGGAGACAAAGTCTCGGATGTCAATGGCTGACCTTTTGGCTTCTTTATTTTATTTTATTTTATTTTTTTCACTGCTGAAGCACACAAGAGGGAGAAATAAAACGGCCTCGCCTAGAAGGATCCTTCTGTTCTGCTTATTAGGCTTTTACCTTACACT
This sequence comes from Poecilia picta, assembly GCA_033032245.1. Lineage (NCBI taxonomy): Eukaryota > Metazoa > Chordata > Actinopteri > Cyprinodontiformes > Poeciliidae > Poecilia > Poecilia picta. The sequence continues at coordinate 17,185,961 of CM065359.1, read as the reverse complement.
TTGCATTGCTTCTTTTGTGTACGACTTGTTCTGCATTCTAAAATAAGATGAATATGCTTGACTGACTTGTAATAAGTAAAGATATAAGTCGAAAACAAATGTTGCGACATGAGAGCATTACCACTTGTTGAAATTTCGCAGCTGTTTGCCTTTTAATCCGTTTTTCAAGCACTTTAAACTGGGGGAGGTCTTCAGGCTAATGATGTTTATTGAATCCAGAAGTTGTAATTTAAAGAATTTCATCTTATCTCATATTTGGACTTGTGGACCAATTCTGCCTGTCTAAGAAATAAAATGTTTTCCTACAGCAAGTGTCTGCTGCTGTGTCCTCCGACTTGAACAAAAACAGACGCCTGTATCTGGAAAGACGTGGAATGTAGATAAGCGCCTGTGCCTGTGTGCTTTGTTAGTGGCAGGGCGCTATTTAAACTTAAGTGTGTGTGTGTGTGTGTGTGAGAGAGAGTCGGAGAGTGTGTTCAGATATCGTCTTATCTGGTCCGTTTTGACACGTAAAAGCCACAGCCGGTGCTCCCAGAAGCCTTTTTTGGAGTTACAGGACGAGTATGTGCTATCTACAAAGTTATTAATAACACAACAGGGGCGTCCTAAAACTTCTTCCCCTCATTATAGTCCTCTGTCTCACCCTCAGTGACACTCACCACTCAGTAAAGGTTAGGAGCTGCACCTTGGGCTTTCTTTTTCATCTTACTGCCTGCTTAGGTAAGGCTGCTGTAAAGCAGAATGAAAAGGTTTTTTTTTTTTTTTTTTCCTGGCCTCATGACCTTTGGGTGAATTAACCGAATCTGCATTTTGATGTTCAGGTTCACCTGAACGTGCCCGACCATGTCGGACAACGAGGAAGTGGTGGAGGAGTACGAGTAGGTTGAAGCCTGTTCTCTCTGTTGTGTCTGGAAGAACTTCTGAGCCAAACCGAACACAACTCCCCGGCTGCACCCACACGACTTAGAGTCACAAACGCAGAGGCTTTTTTTTTCTTCTTTTTTTCTTAGCATTTGTTGTCATGACAGCTAAAAGTTTCTGTAGTGATGATGGATTGTCACCCATCCTGTAAAAAGTTAACTTTGTTTGTTTTTCCGCAGGCAGGTGGAAGGTAAGAACTCATGAATCACGAGGCACAATGATGTTCCAGAAAGATCGGCTCTGCTGTCTAAACAGAACCCACATTGTTCAGAGCAATGTTTTCTTAAACTAATCCTACAGGCCTATTGTATCAGGCTACTGTTACTGCATTTCACATTTAACCTACTGTAAATCTTCACATTAGCACATGTCTTAAAAGGTCAGAGGACGGCCCGCTTTGTCTGTGCACTAAAACGTACAGCTTTACTCTCACTGCTGTGGTTAATTTTATTTTAAGTGTCTTTATGTTGCACAATGACTGTCTTTTACTTTTAGACTCACTAACAGCATCAGTGGCACCATTCCAAGTAGAGTAGTTTCACTATATATAATTGCATTGCTCTGTGTTTATCTTTCTCCTTCGCTGTCTGTCAAATTTTCCCAACCTCATTAATTTTAAGAAGACGAAGAAGAAGGAGAAGAAGTAGAAGAAGAAGAAGAGGCCGTTGAAGGTACTTCCAGCTTTTGAGTCATGGCACTGGCGAATGTTGATGCTGAATACTTCGTGTATGTTTCTAAAGGGGGCGAGACGGTTACCAGGGCAACAGGTGGAATGAAAACGTAGTTATTCCTGAGAAACATTGTTTCTGTTTTACATTACATCCATTACAAAGGTTTAAAACAACACTAAGCTATTTATGTTAGGCTGCCAATGAGTCACACTGCTCATCTTATTTGTTTTAAAGTGACACTGATCAATTAACCTCTCAGCTTCAGGCAGATCTCTTATTTAATTTGCTTATTTATTTATTTTTTATTGTTTTTAATTATTACTTTCACTACTTTGTCACTCATAGCATTTTGCAGTGGGTTTAATAATGATGAGAGTGAAAAGACCAGAGGGCAAAATCAAGTTTTAAACTAAAATAATAATAATAAAATAAAATTATAACAATAATAAGAAGGAGCAAAAAAGAGATAGGAAGTAATTCAAAGCTTTTTGTCCTCAAACACATCATTCAAAATAAAAGCTAAATAATCAAAATATCAGTGGCAACATGTGAAAAGCTCTGGTGCTAATAGAATTATTTCCACTGCAAATCTTATAAGTATATGAGATTTGCAGGAGCCAACATATTAACAAAGAGCACCAAAGTTCTTTAATGACAAAGTGATAGTGTCATCATGCAGCTGCCAAATAATTCATTCCAAACAGCAACACGGAGATATAAGCTGCTTCATGCATGCACCAAAAACCAACGTTTGACAGATTCTGCCTGGGACGCAGTTTGGGATAAAATCGTGCAGCTGCTCGGCGAGGTGTTGGGAACCTGAGGTGCCTGCACAAGCATGCCGGCAGCAGCACGGGTTCAGGACAACACAAGCCAAAATGATTCCTGACATTAGGTGTGGGGAGCAACAGGGTCACCACTGAGTGATTCAGTGAACCTAGACAGAAAAGCTCTGAGTCCTCGTGGCTCAGCGGTATGAGTCAGTTGGGCACCAAATTTTCATTTATTGTCTGCAGGCTGGGTGTGGCGCCCTAACCACAGGCAATGAACTACCTTTACCCATCAGTTTAATCTTCGGTGCCATTCCTGTGATCGCCTTTTACCACATGCAGCATCATCGTCATCTGTGCGACTGTTGTTTTTTCTTGAAGTAAACGTGAGGGAAGGCTCCAGATGTTCACACAGTTTATAACTAGACTTGTGTTTTCCACTGCAGGGGAGCGAGAAATAGAAGCAGAGGAGGCGGAGGAAGGTACTACTGTGAGCACAATATCTAGACAATCTTCCTTGACTGAAAGCAAATATTGAAATGGCTGGTCAAGATCAAGTAGGATCAGTTTACGGGAAAGAATGTACTAAAACGTAAATAAAATGTATGTCTAAGATTAAAGAGAAACATAGATTATCTAAGATTATCCTACTTTCTAATATCCCACTATTCAATTAATGTAATCAGAAAAGGAAAAGTTGCATTTATAAATAAATGAAAATGGCATACTATACTGCTGTGAGCCAATAAATATTGGATCTGATTTGCTCAAGGTTTAAAGACGATCATGACTGATACCAGATATTTTGTATACAAAATATAAATAGGACCTTATTTTCCCTTTCTGTCTGAAATTAAACCTGACCAAAGAGTTCCTATTTCTGGTCAATTTAGGATTAACAAAATTATTTATTGTTGCTAAATTTCAAAAATAATGAGAAGATTATTTTTTCTTTAAGATCTGTTAGATAGATTTCTCTTGGTATTTGGTAGAATTGCCATTGATGTCAACAATGTTACCTTATTTCACCTCTGCCTACATATTTTGTTGCACACAGAGATCAGGGCTCCAAACAATTATTGTCCTTAAGTCACTTTTCAACTACTGCTGATTCCCATACTTCCTATTTAAGAAGAGTTTTCCACCTCACAAGCTTCAGTTTTCTTTTTCTCTCTCCAAATGCCAAATGCAATAATGATCAATATGGCCAAACTGCTTGTGTTTGGCCATGAGACCACAGGAATATTCAAATTCAAGTCTTTCAGTGGATAACTCCACTTCCTCACCAGCAGGTTTTACAAGACGTTCTCCTTTAGTGCCATAGTTCTCCAAACCATTGGATCTGTCTCTTTGCCAAAGATTAGCATGGCTGGAATTTCCCTGGTGTTCATGTTTGGGCGTAATAGTTTGAAAAGGTAAACATGCCCTGGAAATTTTACCCAAAAAATGAACCAGACTTTTGACAGTGCACAGTTCTACCCCTGATATTTGTACATTTCTGAATTTCAAGAAAGTAATGAAACTTGTGGCATTTTAAAAAACTGGAAAAAAAGAAAAAAAAATCCAACCCTACCTGATAAAATAATCATTAGTGATGAAAAAAAATTATCTAAATACCTGGTTTGGACTGTACACACGTCCAAAATACAAGCCACAAAAGGGAAACTTATCTTGTCAGCCTATAACAGATTTAGAAATGGTACTAAAATTTAAATAATCTTTTCCCTAAAGTTGAAGAGTTTTATGATCTTTTCTGATGTCATTTCATCCTGTCTTGTTCACCAAGGACATCTGAGAAGCTGCACAACGATGGTTCAAACGAGGCAACGGCTCAGTAGCACATCCTACCGCTGTAAAAAAAATAGTTTTTCACTGGCATAACATTGCAACTCTCTCTCTGTGCCAACAGACGAGGTGCAAGAGGGAGATAAACCTGCAGAGGAGGGCGATGAAGAACAAGGTGAGGGCCTCTTTTATTAGTATCCTAAGGATTCTTTCTGCTTCTGTATTTGTATTTAATGGACCATCTTAAGTGATGAAGAGTATTCACCCACCAATCGCCGCAATGGGCGGGACGATGACTTCAGTGCGCAGCATTCTGCAGGTTTCTTGAGAAGTCACATGGACGTGTTTACTTAGCCAAACCAGACACGGCCACGGCAGAGTCATCCACAGGCCTCCCTCCCCTCCCAGCCCCGAGGCTCTTGAACATTAGTCATATTTGCACGTTTGGCATTTATCTATCGCTCATGTCTGTCTTGCTGTGAAATGAGAGGCGTGATACGGAAAATGTGCCTCGTCTTTATGCCTGATCTGCACCTGAATGTTTAAAAAAAACTTCCTATGGGGTTTCTGCATGTGTCATGTGAGAATATGTTTAGTTTGATTGCGGATGATTATTAAACGTGCCAAAGGCGAATAACCAATATAATCATTTTAATCAAGATGACCACGTCAGAAAAACCACCTTATCACCAAGAATTAAGAACCAAAAACTTTTCAATCTTGACTGTTTTATGATTAACAGAATAGATGATAAGTCAACAAATGTGTGCAAGCAAATCTTTAAAACTACTAGGCCTGCAGTGTTAAAAAAAACTGTGACAAAAAGACTATTTGAAAATGTCTTTTGTTCCTTTAAGATACTGTACATAAACAACATTTGAGTCGTGGCATTTTAATTTGACAGGTCGTCTTTTTATAGGTCGCAGTCCTTTGTCTGGCAAGATACCAGCACTTATCAAGACCTGTCTCTCTAAAGAAACACCCAGAGCTTAATTAAAGAATGTGGCTGATGATGGAAACCTTCCCTTTTGGCAGCACAGAGAATAAACCCAGTACTCGAGTTTATCAGTGCTCTGTCCTGTGTCTTTTCCTGGTTCTTAACTTTGAGCCTCAGTTATTCCAAAACATTTCTCACCAGTTTGACTTTTGTAGCCACAATATCTCAGGTATCTGTTTCAATTTGGTTTCAGGTGAAGGGGAGGCAGAGGAAGAAGGAGGTATCGCTAACGATTCACACGAATAATGGCACACATCGCACTTTTTCTGTTTTTGTTTCTATTTTGAATGTATTGAAGATTTGTTTTAGTCACGCCGGAGCTAATTTCCTGCTAAATTAAGCAGGAAATTACAAAAAGGCATCTTTGTTGAGACTTGGTTGGACTTACTGGCATGTTTTGGTATGCTCTTGGCGAATGAGTGTCAGGTTCTGTCTTCGTGTGTGTGTGTGTGTGTGTGTGTGTGTGTTGTGTGTGTGTGTGTGTGTGTGTGTGTGTGTGTGTGTGTGTGTGTGTGTGTGTGTGTGTGTGTGTGTGTTGTGTGTGTGTGTGTGTGTGTGGTGTGTGTGTGTGTGTGTGTGTGTGTGTGTGTGTAGTCTGGTTTAGCTCATCTCTGTAATCTTTTCTCTCTGTTTGTTTTCCAACTCCACAGAAGAGGAGGCCAAACCAAAATTCAAGTAAGTAACACTAATAGATGAGCACACATCTATTGTGTATTAGCACATGTGCTATCTCTGTACCAGAGATGTTTTCTTAGTTATCAGTGAGAGAAATGCAGCTCAGTTAAACTGAAGTTTGGCAGAAAAAAAAATCACAAGAAGACATACTCGCAGTTTTAAGTTCAAGTTTAGCACAGATGTCTTCCAAGAAAATATAAATCACTTCATGCTTCCTTCTGTTCACAAGCTCTATTGAGATGCTAATTACATTTTGAAGCAGGACTTGGTACTTGCCCACACTGCAGAGGTGCATTAAAACATTCCTTTATAATTATGATGTCAATGTCATGCATTGACCAGCAACCGGATCTGACCTGACCTGACCTGACCTGAACCACATGGAAAACAAACAGAGTATTGTCAAGATGGAGAAGAGAAATATAAGAACAATGCAGACAGACTGAAGGTGACTAACGTGACCTGGACTTTCTGATCAGCAGAGTGACAGAGAGGCTGAATCCATGCCACTCTGCACTGGTGCAGTAACTCATGCTAAAGAAGCCCAGTCCAGGTATTGGATGTATAATATATTCTGCAAAGAACATGGGTAATGTTTACAGCAGCCAGGCATGGATGCATAATATTTTTATTATTGATCTGAAGTTTTATTTAAATTTTCAGTGGTTTTTTTCCAGCTGCAAGTCCTATTCAATTTAGCAGAAAATGGTGCTTCAGACGCACCTTGTAGTGTTTACACATTTCTTTCTGACTTTTTAGACCATTTATTATGCCCAACCTCATCCCTCCCAAGATCCCAGATGGGGAGAGGGTGGATTTTGACGTAAGTATCTCACGTCTGGTTTCACATTATCGATCGAAAGCACTGCTTTTATTTATTTTTTATTTTGCTGTGAATTTCCTTTAATCATTCCGAACGCGTGCTTCTGCAGGACATACACCGTAAGAGGATGGAGAAAGACCTGATGGAGCTCCAGACTTTGATTGAGGTTCACTTTGAGAGCCGGAAGAAGGAAGAAGAGGAGCTCATTAGTCTCAAAGAACGAATTGTGCGCGCCCTAATTACGCCTGGGTAGAAGATGAACCAATTAAAAACACGCAGCTATAACGGCAAAGTGCTACAATCTGTTTCAGGAGAAACGCCGCTCTGAGCGCGCGGAGCAGCACAGGATACGCAGTGAGCGAGACAAAGAACGTCAAAAGCGACTTGAGGTTGACATGCGTTGCTGCCGCTTGCACAGCTAGTAACGTACTAATTTTTATTGCTGATTATTTTACTCGTCGGTTGTACGTTTTTGTCTTCCAGGAAGAGAGGGCTCGTAAGGAGGAGGAAGAGGCAAAGAAGCGAGCAGAGGACGACGCAAAGAAGAAAAAAACCTTGACCAGCCTCCATTTTGGAGGCTACATGCAGAAACTGGTAACAAAATAAGGATTGTTCAAAAAAAAAATAAAATAAATAAATTGTCCAAATCAAATATCGACGCATCCTCAAAGCGTTTCGTTTTCCCAGAACGAGAAGCGAAGCGGTAAAAGGCAGACAGAGAGGGAGAAGAAAAAGAAGATTTTGAGTGAAAGACGTAAAACTTTGGATATCGACAACTTGAGTCAGGAAAAACTCAAGTAGGTGGAGATATTTAGCCGCATGAACTGAACGTCTCGTCTCATTTCTTTAAGTACTAAAAGATAATTATGAAACGTCACTTCCCAGGGAGAAGGCCAAGGAGTTATGGGAGTGGATGTATGAGCTGGAGGCAGAGAAGTTTGACCTGCAGTATCAATTCACCAGGCAGAAATATGAGGTGCCTGTGTGCATCAGTTTGCAGCATTTCTGCATCCAGTAAAACAAAACTCATTGCCACAGCAACATTTGCCCTTCTCTTTTCTTCTTTGTTCCAGATAAACGTGCTGAGAAACCGTGTGAGCGACCATCAGAAAACGTGAGAATCTTCTTTCTCCTTTAAAACAATAAACACGCTGCCCTCAGGTCGAGCCTCCACCGGCCAGTCGAAATGAGCGTCAGGTCACATACTTGCTACAGGAGAGTCTATTTTGACTCTGTAAATGAGACCTAAGCTGAACTCTATGGCCACCAAACATCATTGATGCCAGAAAAATCAACACTGCACATCACCCTGATCAGCCCATCCTATTGGCAACATATGGAGAGGAGAGCATCGTAATGTCAGAGTGGTTTTTATTTCAGTAATGACAGTGAAAATGGTTTATAAAGACTCGCAACCTACCATTGACTCAGAGGGTCAGAATAAACATGTAAAACCATGTAGTTTTCTATCCGATTCACAATCATCGCCTACTTCCTACTTTGTTTTGAATTGTAACATAAAATACAAATAAGCTACACTGAAGTTTGTAGATGAAGTTTGGGAAAAAATGTGAAGAAGCTTGAGGGGTTTTGAATAGCATTGAAGTAGCTTGCGAAGCATGATTGGGTGGGAAAGATGACTTTTCATTTTCCTCTTCAACGCCCCATGCAGACAAACAAGCTCAGCCTGAATCCTTAATCTCATGAGCTGTTTTTTTTTTGTTGTTTTTTCTTATTTGTATGTGTACGTTTTCACAGATCCAAGAGAACAAAGAGAGGCCTTAGGAAATAGATGACCTCCTATCCAGACTAAGCACCTAAACCAAGACCTGCCGTTCTCGCCACACCCAAGTTACACCTTTCTCCTTGACGGGACACTTTCTAGTGTATTGCATAATACCATATGTTTTTTTTTTCCTCCAATTACATTCTTGGAACAATGAATAATGTGTAGGTGTAAATAAAACCTTATTTTAAAAACCAGCTTTGAGCATGTTTTTTCCCAGGACAAGTGACTGCAGGTGCATGTTTTCATTTAGTGGCACTGAAATAAGTGCCCCAAGATGAAAGTGACTAATATCGTAGAAGCCAAGAGCAAAGTCGGGAACGGACAATCTTCCCGCTCTGAGACAGGCTCGGACACGAGCGACACTGATGCACATTGGAAAGACGCCCAGACATCCACCCTGCGCGCCGCGCTCTCCCCTCCACCGTACACAGTTGAAAGAGAATGAATCATCCTCGTATGCATTTCCTTAATCTGGGTGGGAAAGTGTTTCTGGAAGAAGCTCCTACTCCAACATTTAAAACCGTCAAATGTGTCAAAATGATTTTTTTTGTGCATCAGCTGCACTGCATCAATTACAGCAGGTTTTTGCCCTTAAGAGTCTGAAACTAAAAACGAAATAGAATAAAAGGTTACACGCACAGAAACCACTGTATTATTTGAATGTGTACATTTAAAAAAGAGCAAATGGTGCATGCAAAAACTGTTTTTGAAAACAACATAGCAAAGTCTCCTGTTTGTCTGTCACAGTTGCTCTCTTAGAGAAAGGCACGCACAAACCACAGGAACTCTCCTGGAATGAGAGCCTGGGGCTTAATTAGTTGAAGATATCAACCAATAAATCTGAAAACAGACACTAAACACACACAGCAAATATGGTTGAGCAGTCATTTCATTTGTAAATACTGCAGAAGTCATGTCCCGAAGAAACAGACAACCTTGACATTCTTCGTTTGCATAGCTGTTTATTTTTGCATGTAAAGTAACAACAAAGCTCCTAATAAAATGTAACATACACGATTCTAAAAAAAACCAAAACATTCCAAACAATACTGAAGGTGATCGAACCTAAAGGCAGAGGAACCTTAAGACAGCCAAGTATAAAAATGTCCAATGTCTTTCACTTTAAGGTAGATAGAGAATCCTAACAGCTGCCTACCAGCTTAACAAATAGCTGAGATGTCTTTTATTGTTTGTTATGCAATCTGCACCAACAGGAAACATGTTTGTTTTCTTTTTATTATTATTATTATTTGAAGAAGTAGACAGTAGCTCTGTGATAAAACAGATACCCTGCAAAGACCCCATAACGCTGTTAGGTTGTAAGAGAAAGAGAGAAAACATGATACGAGTTGGACAAAAAAAAACAAAAAAAAAAAACAACTAAATTAACCATCTCTGTGTCTTCCTCCTGCCTGACGATTTGAGCTTAGCTCATAATTCATTATGCTTACATGAAAGGGAACAGCCTTTTATCCAGCTCTGCAATTGGCTAAATTACAAAAAAGAACACTTGAGAGAGTGTCTCCAACATCCCACATCACTGGTTCCACCTGCCATGAGGCAGTGGCTGACAGGCCTGACTTTTTGCTGCTTTACAAAACTCTTTTGAATGCATGACTCGCTCATGCCACCGCTCATGCTACCACTTTGCCTCCATTTTTTCTGGTTTTCCATAAAAATTCAAGTCAATGTTGAAAAAACACAAACCTATGTCAGAAATACAAATTACACAATATGCACATTCAATGACAGGGCAATGAAAACAGAAGAATCCCCCTCCTCTCCCAGTACTGCACATCTTAAGAAACCTAGAATTATCCGACGAAGACCACTGATATAACTGTAGTGAAGTCACTTCCTGGTGTAAAGCATAAAATCAGAAGAGGCATATTTATCACTATAAAAAATGATCCACAAAAACAGAAAAAAAAAAGAAGCTTGCATACTATATAAACACTGTAAAATTACACACTCCCATTTAGTAGCCACACAATGCCAGTTTGTCCAAACCCACTTCCATTTCAAACCTGGAAGAAAATTACGTTGTTTTTTTCTGAAAATGTATGATTTTTTTTGGGCCTGATAAGCTGAATCTTACGTATGTTATAGATCATCTAGTGCAAAGAGACTTTAAAGAAGTTGAGATCGTTGAATACAAAATAGAATTAATGTTTGTGAAAATGTTGAATGAGTGTAGCTATCATTTTGTCACAAAAGAAAGCTTTTAAAAGAAGTAATGGGTTCAAACTGGATGAAATGGCAAAGAAGCAAAATGAGTAAGTAGCCAGATCCATATGTGAAATATGGACCTTTCACACACTGATAATACCATGTTTATATGGATGTTTTTTTTTGTCATAGAATAATATGTATATATATATATATATATATATATATATATATATACACAATTACAGAAACATAGCATTTTTAACATCAACAACAAATACATTTTTTATATGTGAACATATTTTGACTATTCAAAAATGTTCATGATATAAGCTGGTGATGGCTTATTTTGACCTCAAACTGAATCTTTTTTGTATTATCTTTGCTTGATGTTACTAAAAACACTTAATTTTCCATATGCATATTTAAAAAAACACTTAACTTTTTTCATGTTTCTGATGTATATGTCAGTTCTAAACATCACCATGGATGTGTTATGTTCTAGCCACACTAGTAACCGATAACATTGTAATATTTCACAGCGATGCAACTTGTGACTCTTAAGAATCGCTGCAAGTCACAATCCATGAAGTGTGTATTGAAGCCTGCATGAATTTTGATTTTAGCGCCAACGCTCGCCTACCTCTCACACTTAGCCTACCGAAACGCACAAACATTTTCAAATTAAATTACAATTGTTGATTATTTGCGAGGCTAAACTCTCTCCACTCTATATGCATAGTGCAACATAACTCATAGGCTCTCCCAACAAGGTTGGCAGTGAAGATAGGGTGTGGCTGCAGAAGCTTCTGATCAGGCGGGTTTCCGTCTGCAAGCACAGGCACATAGAAAGAGAAAGAAGCAGCTAAGAAAATAAGCCTTAATACCTTTTTTGATTCCTTTGGCTTTTATTGCCTACATGGGAGATGTCAAATTTGAATCAGCATCCAGAGGCAGGCTTACCTCTCGTTAATCTTGGGGCGGACATTCATCGGCTGAAGGCGTGGAGTCCTTGATAGCATCTATGGTTGTTGGATTGACAAATATGTATTTGTCAAATTTCAGCTGCAGAGAGCAAAGTTTGGAAGAAAATCAGTTTGACTTCTTTCACCAGTGCCACCGACAGAGAAGTAATGTACAGTGTCAGCAATTTGAAAGAGCCTCTGGGAGATTACAAGTGAGAGAATCTGCTGTTTCTCCACCCTGCAACCTGCTCTACTCGCCTGTTGAGGTTTTATAACATCTGAGTTTGTCTAATAATAGTTACACATAAATATAACTATTTGTGCTCATGCAAAAATGTTCTGCGGAGAGTATTATACTTTCTTCCAATCCTCCTCTTTGCTCCCCTCCGTTACGACTTTCTCCACTACTGAGAGGATTAACCAGCCTGTCTGCCAGGATTCCAGACTTATTGTTTGTGAAATGACCAAAGTCTTGGGTGTGGTAGAAGGAAGGAGAAAGTGTCTCCATGAGCCAGAGGAGTAACTAAAAACACCCACCAAACTGCTGAAAACACCAAATAAAAATAATAATAAAAAAAACCTTCTTTGCTTCACTGTCTACAGTCAAATCAGACCAAATGTCTTTTATTTTAGGTCAGTTAGAATGAGCACAATTATTTTTTATTGATTAAATGGCACAATAATGAGAGAAACAATATGAACAAATTATTAGTATCATCAATGGTTGGACATTTTCATTATGTCTGTACTTGCATATAATTATTTGAAAAATTGTGCCCAAGGATGTACCAGACATTTGCAGGTCCACAATTCTCTTCCTGATACTTTGGCTGGTTTCTTTTAACTTTCACATGTGTTAGCTAACCAATCAGAAGTTTCCCCCAAAAAGCCATCATTATCTGAGCTTTTCTTGTTGTTTCAAGGCAGAGTAATCATTCTGCATATAAATTTCTAATTTTGAAGACATAAATAAATCCTGTTAATCACATATTCCTTATGTCTTTTTGTGAAAGTTAGCAAACAGATATGAAATTAATATTTTTAACTGAGGTAAAATAATGAGATGTCTGGTCTTATCGGGAGAGGGTGCATGTGTTTCTACTTGGTGTGTCAATGTCTGCTCTGAACTGTAAGCTGGCCTAAGGTCATGTCATGTCTGCTGAAGAGGAAAATCAGGTACAGGTTAAAGAGTGATTTATAAATTTACATGTTTGATGGTGGTTCTCAGACACTTATCTGTCCACAAGTTGTATAGCAGTTTTGAGGCTGCAATGGATCCAACGTTTTTGGAACTATAACAAAGAGACAATGATCAGTTGGGAAGAGGAAAGTGACACTTGAGCAAGGTTATGGAATAGCTGAAAAAGAAAAACAAACAGAAACAAACTCACTCTCTACTACTTATTTCCTGCAGTGATGTAATAAGTTTTGGAGTCATGGTCTTCTTGGTGAGGTTCCGGTCTATCAGCAGAAGTCTAGGTAACATATTGCAAACAGTTGCAACACTTTCAGGAGCTGCTTCTTTTTGCCATTCGATGTCGGTCAAATTCTTCTGAAGTTCAGGCAAAACCTTCAGTGCTACAGAGACGAGAAATGGTGAAACCTTATTTCACATAAATGAAATTCATGACACCGAGTATGCTCCATAGACATACAGGTGCATCTTAATAAATGGAGATATTTTTGAGATTAGTAGAGTGCGCAGGTCTCCTGCCCTGCTGGAAACTAAAATCACCGTCTCTGATCGAACACAATGACAATGATTCCTCAAAGCATCACTGTCGAAAAATTCAAACTGAACCTCTGGCAACTTGGATCCTCAGTCTCTTTTCACTTCCTGGGACATGTATTCCTAAAAAAACATCTAAATTTACTCTCATCTTAGAAGATGAGGTTTGACAAGGCCAATCCATTTACTTCTTGATAAACGTGTTGTGACTCCTGAAGCTCTGACTAAATTCAATTCACTCATTCTGAATCTCCCCCTCAGACATTTGAGTTTTATTTGGTTCACAATCCTCTCGAAGCTGTGGTTATTCCTGTGGCTTGTGAAACTTTTTTTAGCTAGATTTTCTTTCTTCCACTCAGTTTTCCATTCATATGCTTGAACCAAAAGACAGCTTTTTCTAAAAAGAGAGACTTGGATATAGGTTTTTTAATATGCATGTTTTCAGTAAGGGTTGAACAGTATCAATGTGCACATTAATAATACTGGAATTAACTGGTTTTATTGTCATATTTGTTGCCTGTGAGTTAATTGAAAAATAATTTCTTAATGGACCTGTTGTAATATTGAAATCAATTTGGAGTTCTCAGGTTAAAGTCATGATTATCATTATGAAAAAAAAATCCATTAAGGAAAATTTTATATATAATGAATATGACGCACAAAGGCGCAGTTGGTAGAAGGAAGGTCCTGGGTTTGGAGAGAACACGCAAACTTTCTGCATGGAGTTTGCGTGTTCTCCCTGTGGATATGTGGTTTCTCTCCAGGTACTCCAGCTTCCTTCCACAGTCAAAAAACATGACTGTAAGGTTTACTGGTATCTCTAAAATTCCCCTGATGTGTTAATGTGTTATCTGTGCATGGTTGTTTGTCCTGTCTGTCTCTGTGTTGCCCTGGCAACCTGTCCAGCGAGTACCCCGCCTGTCGCCTGTTGACTGCTGGAGATAGAAACCAGCACCCCTTGTGGCCCTGCAAGGCTAAGTGTGTTAGAAAATGGGAGGATCATGAGTCTACCATGGATTTCACATCTGGAAACAGTCCTTCTTATTTGAAAATAAAGGTTGCTTCTTACCCATCTTGGATTGCAAACTGGGTTTGCGAGACATGTTATCCAGAAGAGAGGCACACGTCTTTTGAGTAGCTTTGGACCGCAATAGACTGGACAAGAGATAATTGTCCAAAAGTTGGTTGAGCAAATGCTCACTCACAGCTACAGGCCCCTGAAACACAAGACACGTACATACATTTCAGTTGTATGTACCACTTCAGTGAAGCTGTCCATATTTACACCACTTATTCAATGAGTTCATAGTGGAAATTTACACGGATTTAGTTTTTTAAATTTCCTACTACTAACCTTTTGGTGGCTTGCAGTGAGGTTCTGCATGGCACCACAGCAGGCCTCCTTAATGACATCGTTTTTGGACTTGAGCAGCGCAACATACACATTTGTGGTTTTTGAGTTGTACAACCACTTCACCTCTGATCCCAGGGTTTTCGCATCACTGCCTTCTTCCAAGTCTTGTGGTGGGTTTGAGAACATCTGAGCAGAGAAAAGCAGTTTAGGATCTAAAATGCGGTCATCGTGATTTGGGTCAAGCTTCTTGGTTAACACCCACCTCTTCTTTAGCTTTTCTGCTTCTCGGACTGAAGCATCCAACTGTGGGGCTTTTCCTACCCTCCTGATTATCAGATTGAACCTCTGCTGAGTATGAAGCCTCCGGACACTCTTGCCATAGTTGGTATGTCAAGTTATGGAGAGTGCACACACAGTTCTCCACAGGCTATAAAATGAAAACAATAAATAAAACAGATCATGCAGGACAACATGTCCTAAACTATTTTTTTCTATAACTATATTTGTTAGTTGAGACACGTAGCAACAGGCTGTCAGCAGTCCCTGAACCAAAATTAACACAAATAAGAAATACTAATAAAAGGAATTCTACATAATAATGAAGTTTGGTAAATACTCCAACTGTGCAGGTACATTTAAACCCAAAATTATTCTTACTCAATAATGCAGAAGGGCATTTAAAGTGATATTTTAGTCTACCAATATGCTTCTTCTGACTAGGAGTGACATTAATGTTCCAGAGATGCCAGGCCAGAGTCTGCACTGATGGAGAATTTGTGAAGGGAGCCAAATCCTCAAAAACTTAACACATTGTGAAAAATAAATTGCCAAAATAGCAATGGCAACATGCAAAAGACTGGTCAGCAATTTGATTTTTTGATTCATTATTAAGAAGGTTATAATAATTGTCCTACATTGCTTTTACTTATTAAAATGTAGATAAAAACAAAATCACTGTTTTAAATTAAACATTTTAAAATGTTTTTCTTTTCATCCTTTTAACTATGCATGTCCCGACTAGGATAAATGAAAATAAATGTACATCTAAATTTTCCAGGAGCGTGGATAAGAATGTGTGGGAAGACCGACTTGCAGTTTCAGTTATCTTATGTATGTGAAGATTAAAATCGACATGCATGCAGTACTTTCCCAGGAACATACACATATATTTATTTTAGCGCATGGGTGCTTCCAAGCAAAATTCAGAAAATGCTTAAAATGTAGAATGAACACATTCTGTGTAAGAAACACGAGAGATGTTCAACGGGTAGTGGGAAAGAAATAAGAGGTGTCTTGAGAAGTGAGTCATCCAAATTCAATGGAAACAAACAGGACCAAGAATAAAACAAGCATCTTGATGAACAGATAGACTTCCTTCGATGAGGAGGTCAGTGAAGCAACACTTCATGCAAATCATTAAACTTCACATGCTGCCACCATCAACATAGTTCAGGAGTCAGTTATTATAAGGTGTCACTTAATCAGGCAACACACTGTAAAACACTAAATCCAAAGATGGAATAAAAACACAAATGCTTGGCATATTGATTAGCTTTCTCACAGAAAAGCACTTTTAAGACAACTATGAAATAAGTTGCTGAATAATTCTGTGGCAACTGCTCGACTACATTGCCTGATTTAAGCAACACTGACAATGACGGTTGTGACAAGTGTGTTTATACGCTTACCTTGTCATCTAGTTTCTCCTCTTTCTCACATGATGAAATGTATGTCACCAGGGCCTCAATAAGGTTTTTACACCCTCTCATTTTTTGCCTGTGAGATGATGAGCCGCTGCTCAGGTTCCTACATGCACATCATTCATCATTATTACGCAGTTTCATGTACATGCACCACACAAATTGTCAGAAAATGTAAAAACAGATTTTCAATTCCAACTAATTTTAATGTTGAAGGTTACTTGAGTAAATACCAAAAAAAATTATAATCCAGTTATAATAGCATTTATCACAGGGAAAAAAAAGATTTTCAAACCAACCTATCGAATGGCAAAAATCAGCTGTGAAATCCCAATAGTGGTTAACCAAGCACAATTCATTTTACAGCGTTAGGACGACTGACAAAACATGGATGAACAAGTCAAAAAGCTTCTTGGTGATGTCCAACACTTTTGGGAAAATACGCAGTAATTTGACAAGACAAAAGTTGTCTCCAATACAACTTGGTGTAAAACTAACAGCATTTCACAAACATGACACCATCGCAGCAGGTTAACACAGATGTGATGGTCTGGGACCGGTTTGTTGCTTTAGGACGTGGACAACTTGCTGATGGAACCATGAATTCTACTGCCCAATAGAAAACACCAGTTTGTAACCAGAAACCCAGGCACATTTGCGTTCTGCAGCTGGACAGAGATCAAAAGCAAGTCCTATATGCTCCAAAAAAATCTGTTTAGTTTGAATATCTGATTGAGATGCTGCAACATGACCTCAAATGGTTGTTCATGTGCAA
Source organism: Poecilia picta (assembly GCA_033032245.1). NCBI lineage: Eukaryota > Metazoa > Chordata > Actinopteri > Cyprinodontiformes > Poeciliidae > Poecilia > Poecilia picta. Next base: position 17,168,838 of record CM065359.1, on the reverse strand, counting down.
AAATCCTTCTATGTGGGTAATTTAAAAACGATTCTCCAAAGAGGAGCTGAGCCATAGTAACGTGACAAACTGAATGGAAAGGTGCACAACCAGTTATTAAGTTTAGAGCAGTGGTTCTCAACCTTTTTTGATGTACCGAACCCACCAGTTACATATGCACAGTCGCTGAACCCTTCTGTAGTGATAAATAAAATATAATTTTTTTTCCCCCAAATTCAAGACACGGGGGCCAACTAGACTCTAGTTAGAAAGGAACATTAGAAAGGAACAGTTCTCACTGTTCCTTTCTAATGTGTAAATGCATCATGCTTTCAACGAATCTTAACTATTAAGTCCAGTAAAATGAATATCTGTGTCTTTAGACCCAACTGGAGTCTAGTTGGGTCACCCCATGATCACCAAGTCTTCTTAAAAGGTAGAGTCTCTGAGAACAGTTCTTCAAAATATAGTCAGTGTTTTCAGCAAAGTTGAGCTGACTGTCCAGGAATGACCCAAGATATTTAAAATTTGCCACAGTTTCAACAGGTTGGCCATCGAGGGAAACTGAAACCACTTTAAAGTATTGCTTAGATTATTTAATTAGCTCTACATTCTTAAGAGAATGAAAAATTAATAATAAATAATAAAGACTTTGCAGTATTCTGATTTAGTAATATAATTATATTAGTTGTATTACCACCTCCACACCACTAGAGGCAGTAGCAACCCCAAAAAGATGCGACTAAGGAACAGATTTAGAAGTACACCGAAAGCTACAGAATTTGGTAAAAACTGAGTTTTGCTGAAGTAAATAAAGACACAAGTTCAAATCCCTGCTGAGTGGAGCTCCTTCAATCAGAGCTCCTCCGCAGCTCTGATTGGCTAAGCAATGTAACGTGATCCTCTGCAGCAAGTGATGGCAAAGCGGCGCGTCATCACAACTTTACACAAGTGTGTCTTTACCTCCGCGGCAGAGGCTCCGCCGAACCCCTGGGGTTTGATCAAACCCAGGTTAAGAACCATTGGTTTAGAGGTAATTACTTTTTCGCATATAGCCTATGTTGTTTTTTTAATGCCTTTTTTTCCCTTGATAAATGGAATGATATTCGAAAACCATTCTTTGTATATTTACTCAACTTTGTTTTTACCCGATACCTTTTGATGCTCTGAAAAATGTTACAACTGCAAACACAGAAGGAAGAAAGATATTTACCGCAAGCAGCCGGTGGCATAATAAAAGACTTCTGCATCTACATGTTCTGTGTCATCCTTTGGGATGCTAAATGGCACCACCACATTCTTAGTCAGAGCGATAAGTGCTGTCGAAGTTAGCTCAGTCCTCAGTTCGTCAGTGGAAGACAGGTTCCAGAGTAGGCCTTTTTTAAAAAATACATATATATCACTGTTTTAATGTATCAGCAATTTACACAACTACTAAAACTCTTTTCCTAATCTAACAGTCCTCACTGTTTCTTTCTAATGTGTAAATGCATCATTTTTTTTCAACAAATCTTAACTATTAAGTCCAGTAAAATGAGTATCTGTGTCTTTAGATTAAAAATAATTCTAAGCAGAGCTGCATGATTCATCATAATTTCACTGTGTATAATTCCACAACCATAAAGAACTAGTGGGATTAAATATTTGGTAGGCCATAATTTAATACCCACACCTGATTTACACCTTAGAGACTGAGATGCTACGGATCAGCTGGTTTATTACATATAATCAAGCATCTTGATGAACAGATAGACGTCCATTAAAACAATGTCCTGTTTTCTCAGTAAAATCCAGCCTTAATTTTTGAGCGACCCTACCGGCGAGTTGTCTCTGCGTTTCAGTAAACTTTGTCTTCTTCATTTGGTTCAGGATCTTTGCTATGCCACCGGAATTCTGAACTTCCATCTTGTTTTCCTTGTGCTTGAAGACGAGATTTCTCAGAGCACCAGAAGCAGCCTTTTGTAAGTTTGGGTTGTCGCTGTCCAGCATGTTCACCAACAATGGAATTCCTTTACACCTGAATACCTGCAACAAAAAATTGCAATTGGGAGACAACCTGTTATTTCTGGTTTATCATGATTTCTCAGGATTTTTTCAAAGCTGCCATTTTTGATGAAGTGGCAATTTTATTCTCATCAGAGAATAAATGTATATTTTCACAATCAACATAAAGTTTGATTCTGTTAAAAGAACTGAACAAAAAATTAAAAATCTAGTTCCTGTCATTTCCAAGTATGAACAAACTGACACTAGTATTCACTAGCATGTCTTGCAAAGCACACCTTCCACTTGGTGCAACTAAATGCCTTTTTTCTGTCCCTTTTTACATTCTATGTGATAAACACAACATATGCACAGAGCTGCAAAGTAAGAGGAAAGGGATAAAGTGTTTTATTAGAAATAAAAAATGTAAAAAGTGTGCCATGTATTTTTATTGGATGTTTACCTGGTCTGCATATCTATACTGAAATGTTTAATTACTATTCATGGCAAAATAGCTCAAACTCATGGATGGAAAGCATTTGTGAAGATCAGCTGTCAAGAGAATTTAGCAACTAATTTTACACTAAACTATGAAAAATAAATTAACACAGAAAATTCACTTTGATCGTAACCATTCCATTGTACGTTAAATGGTGTGATGCAAATACGCCTCCACTCACCCAGTGACAAAAGATCCTACATTGTATGAGATTCCTTCTGGTAACAGGATGCATGCGGTATACCAACCTCTTCTTTGGCTGATTCGTCCTGGAAGCAGACATGTTGGATATAGTTGGCTCCACATTGCTGGTAGTTCTCATCAGGGTTCTCCAGGTATTCCAGGGCGCATGTAAGGTTAAATCATCTTGCATGTTTCCTGTAGAGTTCACCCTATAAGAAAACACACAGGAATTGAAGACAGAGTTGGCAATTATGTGTTCAGAACTTATAGGGGGAAAAAAAGGAATGCCTAATAAATATAATGAATCAAAACAAAAGGTAAGGAGTAAACTAAACTCACATGGATGACTGGTCGATTTGGGACACCCTAATGGAGCCCAAATTGGCATTGGTTTGAGACTGGATGGAAGGGGTCTCTTTAGTAACTTGGATTTGGCTTAAATTGATCTGCCCTTTGGCTTTCTAGAAAAAGAATAATAGTTAACAAAATTATTTCAGCATTATTTTGGAATCTGGCAAGAACACTGAAGCAAGAGCTACTCACCATGCTAGGTGCTGGACCAAGACGAGCTGAAGTCAAAGCGGGGTCACTCCGACTGGGTTTCAGCCCATTGGAGATTTTGGTCCAGGATGAGGTGTTGACTTGTTCCATGTTGGAGCCGACTAATCTTCCTTTCATACTTTTAGTTGTTAGACTTCGGCTCTTCTGAACATTTATATAGATTGCAGGACAGAAAAAAACTGAAGTTATTTGTTATGGTCCCCAAAAATGTGAGACAACAAATCATAACTGAATGAAACAGTTTTTGGCTGAAGACTGCAAACATTCATGGGGTGTGTTCTTAAAGATTCTCAAATTGGTCTAAGCAAACTCCCTTCTTAGCCAAAAAACTTTGTGCCATAGAGAACTAACTTAAGAGTCTGTCAGTTGTTGAGAGGGACTCTGAGTGAGTAGGTGTGGTTGACCCCATTGCTGGATGTGATGCTGTCTTCTAGAGACTGTGACCAACTACATAATAGTTTTATTTAGCATTTTTGATCCATGTGCGTGTGTGTGTGTGTGTGGGGAGGGGGGGATCTTAGCTCTGTTCCTTCTTTTTCTTAGAAGGCATTATTTGAAAAACAGATTTTTAGGATAAAACAACTTTCACAATTATTGGAACATCTGGTGGACGTTTCAGTGTCAAGGTAGTTCAAAGTGATTTAAATCATAAAAGCATCATACAATCATCAAGTCTGAAACAAGCAATAAATATTACACTTTGCCAAATATCAAGAAAATGCATAAATATGTTGATCAATGTTCCAATTACTGCTAATCGGAGGCAGCTGTAAACAGGCGAGATCTTAGCCTTGAACTAACTGAACTCTGTGTCTCAGCAGTTTTCTGGTAGGTAGTTTGATATTTGAGGTGCATAGAAGCTGACCGCCGCTTTCTCCATGTTTGGTTCTGGTTCTGTGGATGCAAAGAAGACCAGAACCAGAAGATCTGAGAGGTCTGGAAGGTTGATACAACAACAACAGAACGACAGCCAAAATACATTAGTTTTGTTAGTTTCATAAACTAACTTTTGTTGGTTTATAAACTAACCATAGTTAGTTCATAAACTCTTGTTGATGTTAATTCAATGTGTGAAAGCGTGGCCAACAGGGACTGAATGGCTTTGTTCACTTCCTCTGGTGTCATTTCTAAAACAGAAAATCAATGTGATCGCTCACAACTTCTCCTGTTACCTGATTGGCCCCTTTTTGTGAGCAGCGTTGCACTGGAAGCTAATGGCCAGGCTAGCACACAAACACCCACACACATTATTTTAATATTCCCAAGTAGGACGGAGTAAAATTCAGAAGAGTCTGAGCAACACAAGAGATAAATACATACATTGTTACACAAAAATGAAAGGTTTGGCAGGGAAAAAATTTCCAGTAAAAACTTGCTCAATGAACATCAGTGAAGAAAGAAGCAACTTTCTCTTTGCAGAAAAGTCATTAATCAGAGTTCCACCTGTCTGCAGGTGACATTTTGACATATTTAATTTATCAGGAAGGAGAACTAGGTTATGTGAAAGTTATAGGAAGAGGCATGCACAGTTGATCTCCTGGTGTTTTAAGCCTGACATGGTGCTGAGAAAGCAGACACATATCACCACGGGACTTGGCAGAAAAAAATGAAAAAGATATTCAACATAACGTTTGAATATCTTTAGCTTCTTTGAAGCAGTATTTGGAAACATCCACAGATACAGCGAGTTGTTGCATGTGGTCTTAACTGGATCGAGCAAGATTCACTAACTGAATTAGAACTGTATGAGAAACGCAATGGATATGCAATGGGGTGAAGAAACACAGCTCTGGAGAAAACTTAAGGTTTTAATAAAAGCCAGTTTAGCAGCTTTTAAACACGCCTCCCTTTAAGACTGTGTTTCTCAGCTTCGGGCAAGTTGTCAAATAAGATAGACTCATATTTTACCGTAAAGTAATTCTACAGCAGCCAAAAATTGAAACGTATGCCATCATCAAATAATCTTGCATGTACAATGACATTAAGTGTTTATAAAGTATTATCTAACAGAGGCTGTGGCTCCTAAAATAACAGGAAACTACAGAGATTACAAGATAAATGTCACTGATCTTTCTAGCTCAATGAGTCCCTGAAGGCAAGAATAAAACTGAGATCGGCCACTGAATAAACAAGTTTCACTTCTGTAAAATATTAACTAAATGTTTTTTTGTTTTTTTTTTGGGGGGGGGGGGTGTGGCGGGGGGTTCGACTCGGAAAATAAACGTATACATTTTTGTGGACTACTAATTCAGCAATGATGGCAATTCACTTTAGCACATTGTTATTCTTTCCTGGATTTCAGGGAATAAGCTACATAAAGTTGCACATTCTGTTCACTATAGCTGAACATATTCAAAATGATTCTTCATGATGTGCATATTTACAGAGAAATAAAATACGACACAACATGGTGTGTGGATTCAGCCCCTTCATCAGAACAGGCAACACCAACATGTTCCCTAGAAATGTCTCACTTCCGTGTAAGCAGGTCAGGTCAGGCCAAATCACCATAAATACATGCCACACACCCAAACAAAGAGCCACGTAAACACACGTTACTGAAATTTGGATTACAGAATAGTTCATCTTAGTACACACATATTGAATCAGGAGTTTTGTAGCAGAGTAGAGAGTGACGCTTTTCTTTTTACACAGCTATTGAAAAAAGCAAACAAACACACAAGCATATGCATGCAAAAAAAATAATTAATTAGTTTTACTGAAAAGCATTGCAGCTATTCTGTTTGTTCAAATATCCAGCCATTCATTGTCTGTCAGTTATCAGAGACTGGGTCATTGAGGTAATGTATGCTGGAAGGAAACTCAGTCAAGCCTCTGCATGCAGACACACTCCGGCTCATTTAAGGGAGACCCCAGCTACTTGTATTCAGGATCTTGTTCTATTGATCATGATTCATGTCTCATTGCCATAGGTGAAAGTTTGAATATAAATTGACCGATAAATGGAGACTTTAGCTTTTTGGCCCAATCCCTTCTTTACCACGACGAGCCAATGTGACACCTGCAAAACTGCAGATGTGGACATAATTTGTCTGCACATCTCCTGCTCCAACCTTTCATCGCTCATGAACAAGACAAACCTCCTTCACTGGACCCTCAAGGTAGAGCACAACTTGTTGAGAGTAAAAACCATATCCTGATGCTCAGAGGAGGTGACTTTTTAATGTTCAGCCATCATAAATATTAATCTTGAGATCGCATAGGGGGCTCCTCGAGGATCCTTTTTGAAACACTTCAAATTAAGTATCTAATTGCTTCTCCTAACTCGAGTTATGAAGTATTCTAATCTCTCAATTATCTTCTTACACTCAATTATCTTGTGAATCAACGGTGCTAGTATAAAAATGAACTTGCTTTTATCAGCAATATAAATTATCCATCACTCAACGCTGCCACACTGTGAACTCAGAATATTACATAGTGGTTTCTCAGCAACATATTTTGGTTAACAGCCTCAGTAAGGATTTCAACTACTTCTTTCTGGTAATAGCAACAGAATAGGAAGGGAAAAAAGCCTCTAGTTCAGCAAATTATTATTTTTTTTATGTCTTTCCTCAATGCAAGCAATTTTATTATTTTAAGTCTATTTCTAGCCATTCACCCCAAATCGGCTTTTAATGACTTGTTGCAGCAATTTGTAAGACATTTCTTCACAATTTATATCTAACATAGTATATATATATACTGTTATATATATAATATATATATATATATATATATATATATATATAGACACACAGACTCATTGCCATCACAGCTAACATGGCTGCTAATTAGGGGTGCTTCCCTCTCCCTCACTATTTTTTAATAACCTTTTTCCTGACCTTATGTAATTGTTATAGCATTTAGAATTTGTAGCAAATTTACATATTACAAATACATTTAAGATTAAGCGTGTTATATTGACAACTTTATTGACAACTTATCAGCTAGCAGTAGTCATTGTTGCCCTACTGCACGGATATGAGGGGCCAAGATCATGTGGCTGCAAAAGGTCCATAGGACATATTTGAGGTAAATCATGTAGTGTTAAGGATGAAGATGAAATGAACCAACTATTTAACAGAAGTACTTCATCTTTGTCACTTTAACAAACTATAATATGGTGTTTTCTTGCAGAGTCTTTGAAAGAAGCAGAAGTCTGTGCTCTGATTACCGACACATGATGCTGGCACAGAAAGAGAGAAAGAGAGAGCGAGAGAGCGAGAGAGAGAGAGAGAGAGAGAAACAGTTACCCTATTGTGGAGAACGGCTGGCCCGCTGGAGTTGGAGCGGCTGTAGGTGCTAGCTGCCCTAAACTTGAACAGCCCAAAGTCAGAGGTTTTTGAAGTTGTTGGAGCAGGGGCTGTGAAAATAAAAGAGAGATGAGAAAGTAAAACCACTGAATTCTTTAAAAAAAAAATAAAAATAAAAAAAAGTTTATGCATACACTCCAACCCTTAGATATGGCTTTTATTTTAATAATCTGACAGTTCTAAAGCTAGAACAAAAATAGACATGAAATTGTCAGAATCAAGAGGATGGATGTTGTAATCATGTCGTAGAGAAATGAGATGACGTCTCAGACTCACAGCTGTTCTGGGCTAAGTGACAAGATTTTTGCTTGAAAAATTGTTTACTTATCCATCAAATTATTCAGAGTGGAAAATAAAGACTACCTGGCATAAAGAAAAATGCCTTTAAGGCTAAATGAAGTTAAAATACACACATTAGTAAAACCACTAACTACTACGTGTTGAAATTAGGAATAAGTATTTGAGCATTTGAGGAGTGAAATATTTTTTTTTATTAAAATTTGCCATGATTTTAAGGAAAACAACTCTTGTGATAGAAAAAAAAATGCTGCAAAGTCTTGCAATAGAGTCAATCAGACAACTCTTATTAATTGTTTTAAACTAAACACAAATTTGACTTAAACAGAATAGGTACTGTTTTAAAAAAATAATTAATGTATACACACACTTCTCTGTTTTGTTTACGAATAAGAACTGGTTTCCCTCTAACTTTGAACAACTTGGCAAAACACACAATTTCTAAAGCTTCTGCACCTCAAAACCTAAACCTAAACACGGTACCTTAAAAAAAGCTAAACGTTTTTCCATAATCTGACCAACTGTTGTGATACAACTGATTAAATTCAGAGAGGCGAATGTCTATTCTTATAATTTTTGTTGCTGCATTGTGAATTTGCAGACATTGCTTTAACATTTCTGTATGAACCTCTAAATGGTTAATGTGAGCTCCCAGATATTAAAGTTAATATCTGTGAACTCAGATGTGTGTGTGGCTCCAACCATTATTTCTTCCCATAATTCAGAGTTTGAGAACTGTGAACACATCAATTAATTACCTTTGAAAACATTGTAAATCAGCACAAAAACACATTTTTACAGTTTATTTTCAAACTGAGATAAAACTAGGGATTTAATTTCTAGCTTCCAACAACAACAAAAAAGAACTTGCAAAAATGCACACAATCAGTAAATTTACTGCAGCAGAAGAACTTTTAACAGTTTTTATTTGATTTTCATTTCTAGAATAAATTAGCCAATTTTAATTATTTCATGTGATCTAATGCTATGTTGTGTTCACGCGCTTATTTTTCAGGGCAAATATTTCACTATTAGTGACATTTGTGTGCAAATGGCTGTAAAACAGTAAAGCTGTCGGCGTGTAACTAAACACACCAATCCTGTGATTTCGTAGCAACATAAAATAAGCAGAACTAAATAGACTGCACTCTTTGTTCTTCACATCAAGCAAAGCTCGTACTCTTATTACATTTATACATTTTAGCATCTCCCCCCACTGCGTTTTGCAGGACAGGCCAATTCCAGGCGTTTTGTATTCCTGGAAAAATGATTGCTTTAATGATGTTTGTGTTTGCTGACTTGCTACCTGAGGGGGGAGGAGCGTCAAGCAATTAAAGTCGACTGCTTGACATGACATTTATGAAGCACAAGCAACTTAAGTCTCGAAAAGTCTATTTTGTTGTCCCAAACCTATCGAAACTGCGACGGCAAGTCGTGTCAACATTTTTAGTGTGCGCACGAGCGTCAGTCCCACACCGAACTAGTTTGGACTAGAAATGGCAGCGTCCCCCCCTCCCGGTTTCATCTACACACATCAAACGAGTGCCTAACCGTATCAAAAAAAAAAAAATGTCTGGGAACGGAGCCAGTTTGGTGAGTGACACCTCTGGAAATTTGAATGACGCACCTTTCCTCAGACAGCAAAACTAAACCCCGAAAACTTTCAAACCAACTTTTCTCCACGAGACTTAAAATAGCCCAAAGAAATCGGTTTCCATACTTGTGGGACTCGTCGTGCCGTTCTTGTACTTCGACTTGCTCCTCTTAATGGTGTTGACCTGGTTCAGCACGCGTTGCTGTCCCGAGCTCAGGTCCTTGTCGGACGGCGTCACGAGCGAGGTGTCCCCCGCGCTCCCGGGCTCCGTGGTCGACCGCAGTCCCATCATCTTCCCGAGCTCGGATCCCTGACCTGGAGCGCCTGGGTCAAGCGAGTTCTCCCAAACGAGAGCTGAGGCCCCGCGATGAAGACGCGCAGCAACAACGGGTGCAGCGGATGTGCCAAAGAGCTCGCATATGGTAAAGGTTCCCAGAGCAGAAGGTGCGGACTCCTCCCTCGGGGACCGCGCCCCTTCGAGGGCTATGGAAAGTTCACATGCAGGTGTGAGGATAAAGGGTGGAGCACATGCAAGAGACATTGCAGTGCCAGCGCACATTTAAATACTTAGTTATGTCATTGTTGGGACCGTTGCAGAACTGCGGAGTGTTTGTGTTTTAACTTGCAAACTATTCCAGCTGAAAGGTGAACTGAGGATAGGAGGTTTCAAAGAGCCGTTTGATGCAGCTGGTAATGCAGTACATACGAATTTGATCATCCTAGTTGAACAAGTCATCAGAATAAAAGCTGTAGTGAAAATTAAAACAGCTTTCCCCCAAAGATAGAACTGTCTGATGACAGAAAAGGACTGCATTATGTCAAATGTTCATCTTCCCAGTATCCTAAATTCACATTTATGTGCACAGCCAGAGCTGCAGCGCATTAGTTTAGATCAAATCCATGCATTATCCATGATTATTTTAAATTATTTTTATTTGCATATGCTCTTCATTTAGCCTGCATAACCTTGCGACATTTTACGAGGAAGAACCTGCAAATATTTTGGTGTCACATGGTATTTGCAGCTGAAAGTGCAACAGGGTTTGTTCAGTGGCGCAAAAAGTGGGTATGCAGCGCATGCAGCGCAGCACCAGAGGGGGCGCCAAAACCCCGTCTGGAGGGGCGCCTTACTCTCCTTCACCTTGCGCACATAATGAGGTAAATGTAGCGAGTTTTACTCTTCCCTGGGGTTGGTTGGTTGGTTGGGTGGGGTGGGGGGTGGGGGGGGGGGGGCAGCGTATGTTTTCTACGTCCCTTCACCCTGACGTTCCTTCCTGAATAATGTGTAGCTGCGCCACTGGCGTTTGTTACAAGATAAACTTTAATACTTGCCGACTCATTTGCACGTGAGGCAGACGGCATGAGTCAGACTGGGAGGAGAAAGAATGAAAGAAACGGGAGGAGTCAAAGGATCAAGGAAAAGAAGAAGAGTTGGGTGGGGGAACTGTGACGATAGGAACACATGTTTTCAGCATAACCCGACTGTTTTGGCAAAGGTTCTCCAGGTAAGAGTTTCCCACCACACCCTTGTGCTGAGCAGCACCAAGGCAATAAATACCTGGTTTTCTGTTACTTACCCAACGTGCCAGTGAGTCTCCAAAAAAAAAAAAAAAAAAAATCGAAACTGCATTTGATGCCAACAAAAGCAAAGGTTTTATTCTGCCACTGATGCAATGCAATCTAGAAGTAAATCGAATTCCATAGAATACAAGACCTTTTAAAATAGTTTAATTTTATGTTTTGTCATAATGTCATTTGAGTTTTTACAGTACTACTGCTGCTGCATTATTGTCCTGCAAAACATTTGAAATGTGCTAGGTTGGGCAGCTAGCAGTTATGTTATGGTTAATGATGGCAAGAATGCATGGCTAATGATGGTTGGGACTTTTAATAGCAACCAGTGGTATTTGCTGCATGTTGTCTTTAGTCAAACTCTTCATCTCCAATGTAACCCCCCCCCCCCCCAATATTTAGTTCCTGAGAATGAGATGATGATGTGTTGAAACGTTTTTCTATTTTTTGAGCAGGTAATGAAGAATCTCCATTTTTTTGTTTTTGTCATGTTCTAATTGCCTTGGTCCCAGAGGAGCTGATCACACACAGTTCGGGTTCCTTTAGGAACTGTGAAACAGCTTTTAATTTTTTGCTGAACTGGAATCCTAAATCTGTTACCAAACCTGCCATCTACAGTTTAAATGTCCATCTTGACCACTTGACTTGAAAAGCCTTAGTGAGACTTTTCAAGATGATGAGTCATTTCATTAAGGACTTTGATTCAAAAGTTGTAGGCCATACTCACAAAAATACAATTTTCTTACTGTCTTAGATTTATTATTCTCTAAGGTAGTGACTATGTGAAACAAGTTCTGCAATATAATTGGGTTTTTTTGGCTTTAAAGCTATTGTGTGAATGGCTGCCAATAAAATTACTTGGAGCATTTATTTGGAAACTCAAAACAATAACAGACCCAAGCAACCACACCTATTACATATCATCAATACTCTGCCACATTCCTGTTATTTAACACGTTGTCATAAAAAATCAATTTGTGCAATGTTTGTGATGAAAATTGCAAACAAGCTCAAGATTTTCCATTTGCATGATTTATTGCTTTTCCCTGTTTACCAAAAACGTTGTGACAAATGTCTTCAGTCTCGTGATTTGGTCCCAGCTAAACTGTTTTTGAAGGACAATTTTCATCACAGAGACTTCATAACTCATTTTATTTGATATTTCTGTTATTTTATTTTGGATTTTTAAAATGTATCCCAGTTCCAGTGTTAAATATTAATTAAAATTTAAAGTTTATTGATCTTTGAAAATGTCTTCATTATTGTGCCATTGCCATTGTTACTCGAAAATAGTCTCAAAGCGACCATATTATAACTTATCACAATAACTTATAGAATTTATTGTACAGCAAAATTTATAATCTTGACATGCCTATTCAATGAATGCCTGAATATCCAGCATGCAAGGCCAAATTGAAATAAAAACCTTTGGTTTATGTGACATTAACTCTGAACATTTGTACAAAGATTAATACACATCTAAGCCACTGACTATGTGTATTGCATGTACTTTCTGCAACCTGAACAGAACATAAATGTTAAAAAATAATAAAACAACTGATTATTCTTACCTTCCAGACCAAGACTTTGAATTTCTTCAAACTTAAGGAATGGTAAAACTAACAAAAGTGCTGAATAATCAAATAAAAGGATGAGCTGGGAGAAAACAAAAATTAAGGCCGGAAATCTTTAAGTGAGACAGGTTAAAACGATGCATGTAAAGAGAATAAACTTCTTCAGGCAAGGTGTAATTTAACTCACTGCTTAGCCTGATCTTATACTGCCACCTAGAAGAAAAAATAAGTACTGCACTTTCCAGGGAAGACAATTTTGAAAAGTTGCTTATAATAAAAGGCACTTTACATTATTCTAAATGTGGATTGTGGTGTTAATTGCTGCACATTTTAATCATAATCATAGTCCTAAAATATAATCTTGTATTAATTACAATACCACCATTTGTGGTCACATTAGTTGTAGCAGATTAAAATAAGAACAATGGATTCCATCCTTTACATATGTGCTACTGTTTATTGCTAAGACAGCAATAAATGCTTCTAGGGAAAGACATTTTTGCTATTTTTAGACATGTTCATATCTCATGGCGTTTTTTTTTAAATAAAATCCCTTGCTTCATCTAAAGAAGAAAAAAATAAAAACACCTACTGTGCATTTATGTCACTCTGTTTACTCTGATGATACCCAACAATAAAATCCTGTGGAACAAACTGCCTTCAGAAATCATCAAATTAGTTAGTAGTCGATAAATGTGAAACTTAAAGAGTAAATTCAGCAGTAAACTGAAGTCCTCAGAAGTTTCCTTTAGCACGTCAACGAGGGAGGAGGGCCAGGTAGAAAAGTACTTAGAGCCAAGAAGAAGAGGAAGAAGGCGCTCTGCTCAGACGAAAGGAAGCTTACACCTTGTGAACTTAATGTGGGAGAAAACTAAGATAAGCACATCACCACGAGCATACCGTGTACAGGGTAACAGAAAAACACTGAACAAACAAGATGTTAGAAACTGCAAAAGACAAACCCCAAAACATTGCAGCTGCAATTGCAATTAGAAAACAATCCTACTGCTATCAATTTAATAACTACGCCAAAGGTAATATTGGTGTATCAAATACAACTGCTATAAAATTCATAGAACGTCATGTTCGTAATACGAACAAGAGTTTGAAAACATTTGCATAGAACTGGATACAAAGTAGGTATCCGAATATCCCTTTTCTTGCCAAGTTCAAAACAATGCAATAAATGAAGAGCTTAACTTTTAGATTTTTATTTGAAAATTCATTAAAAATGATAACTTGTCTCCTTGCTCTCACTCCAACAACATGTGAATTTACTGGTACAGCTTAGAGGCACAGATTTTATTCTTTGGGAGGGATTTGAATAAAGGAATTATGATGCAAAGAGACAGTAAAAATGCAGCACTTTTTGTCGACTCTACAATGAAAATGAAATTTAAAACAGAACCAGTCCTCTTGTTTTTATATATACGTATATCTATATCTGTGTGTATATCTATTTATATATATATATATATGAAGCCATGTGTACCAGTTTCAAAGATATTTTACAAAAGAGTGTCAGATGAAGTTTGTTAGTGTCGACAGGTAAAAATCTACCCAAATGCACTTAAGAGTGATAATAATGTAATCTGTACCATACATACACCAAGACCCAACCTATACATCCATCTTTTATCATATTTTGTCTCACTGTGTTGGTAAAATACAAAAGAAATGCCTTACAAAACACATCTTATTGTTTTGGCTTAAACATAGTACCGTTACAAATGTAGTGTATACATCCTATACATCAGTGCTCCTCAGCTTAGCACATTCTTATCTTTAACTCATGTGGAGGTAGAAAAACTCCAGCAAGCCCACACAGTCAGAGTAAAGACAGTCTTTTTGTTTATGAACCTTTTTTTTTCTTTTAAAAAATAAAAATACATTTTATTAATAAAAAAAAAAGTGTGAAACTAATTTATTTCCAAAACAGTTTGGAGCCAGTCTTCCAATACGTTTTACCCCCCCCAGTATGCATCACGGAAAACAATTAAACTAATGCTTCTATAATATTGCTTTCTCCTTACATTATAGTGTTTAAAAAATAAATACGACATGCACATCTTTACATGTAGTGCATTATTGTCTGAGACGAGGCAGACTATCTGCAATAAGATCATCCTATCTTTGATCAAATCGATTAAAAGTCCATGATTTTCACGTAACAGAATTTGTACCTTTCAAAGATACAGAAACAACAAAAGACGCCAATGTGACAGGTTACAATAACACTCACTGAAAATCACTTGTTTAGAAAACGTATGCTTAAACTCGTCTTACGTCAGTCTTGCCTACGATCTTAAAAACATGCTTTACCACAGCCGATTAAAAAACGCTTTAGCTGGATAACAAAAAGTCCCCGATGGAGTTTTGAGAGCGTTTTTCCAAGTTCTTTCCTTTTCTGCAGTGTTTTACTCCACGTCAATAAACTCGTGTTTCTAACTTGGAAAGCAAACAAAACAGAAAATGAAGAGAAAGCAAAGCAATGACAGTTGGCACGCTGTGGGATGTTGCCGTTTGCTCTGTTTGCCACCTGAAAAATGTACACATCAAAGAAGCAAAAGGTACGACTAAAGTGTGACGGTTGGTCTAATAAAACAAAAAAAAAACAAAAAAAGACAAGAGTGTGTTCAGAGTAAAGGAGTTGGGGCTCTGTGTGCCGAGCTGGAAATAGTGTTTTTAAGCCATTTGTATCAAAAGTCAGACGAGTCTTTGCACCAGACATGCTGCTAGTCATTGATGAGGCGATACACATGGTACTGAGCTCCATGTTCGCTTGTGGACACTTCGAACACGAAGGCAATGCACAGCAGAGTCTCCTGGGTGTCTCTGTTGGACACCACCTGATGAAGGACAACAGGAAGGTAAGGATTTAACAGGAACAATTTATGGTAAACAGTAAATTTAAGAGAATACATAAAGTATGAATTAAACTTCAGTAGGTTGAAGAAAATTAGAAATAATTTTAAGTGACCTTTGTGGGTTTTTTGCTTCTGGTGTGAGAGTAAATTGTTTTTGCACTGAACCTGCTGAACTTAACTTATTGAATTTTAGTGAATAATCTTTACAGTTAGAAAACAATTATTAACAAGTTCTAGGAAAGTACTGAAATCTGTTTTTTAAGCTAGACCTTGATAAATATAAACTCTACAAACAAGTCATTTTCATCTTGCATGTAAATTTAACGCTACAGTCTCTATTATTGCAGTACTATGTATTTTCCAGGCATATAGTGCCATTTTATACCACAACCAATTACTGTCTGATGTAAAAAAATGCTGCATATATATCCAACTTGGAAATTTGCCAATGGATTTGAGTCCCCATGGCTTTTTGAGGACTGACTTGTTGGTACAGTCTGTAACATCGCAGGCTTCTTCAAATCCTTTGAGTACGCCATCAAAGTGTATGATTGTCTTTAAGGTGATTGAGGAAATTAGATGTGCTAAACACGTCGCTTTTCTTCTCGTAGAAATGTCTTTCAATATTTGTTACAACAAAGCCGGCTTATTGTCTTCTAAACCCTTAAAGAGGTTCCAGACTTCTGCTTGCAATGAATGCTCTCTGTTTTCTGACAAGCCTGACTGCCTGATTCACGTGGTGTTCGAAGTTCCCAGTTTTTACCTTTTACGTTTATATTTCTGTCATCTGTGTGTAAACCAACATTTTGTTTTTATCTATTATGACTATGATATCAGATTTTGTAAAATACCTGCAGGATGGTGAAGTTCTCAAGTACACTGTTCATCATGTATTTCTCTGGCAGATGCTTGAGTTTGTGGATAAAGTTGATCATGTATTCACACATCGGCGAACGATGGATGCGGAACATGTACTTTCCTCCCTCAAACTGAGCGTGTTCTGTCTGCGTGGGGAAAGAAACACACACACACAGCGTGTATTAAAACACATGAGACTAGCCTCTCATTGTTATATTTCTCTGCATCGGAGCAACAGTGGCTTCTCTCACCTCAACTTTCTCCACCACCTGTTTTCCGAAGGAGCAGACCTTAGTGGAAACACTGATGGTGATGTTTTCGGTCCCACTGTACTGGCTGCTCACTCCATAAAATGCACTAGGACCCTCCTCAATGTCACCGCTCAGATCCGCCTGGAACCAGCCAAAAATAAATAAAGAAGAATAAATAAAGAAGCTCCAGATGACAAATAATAGCTACGGAAGCTCATTTGTTGTGCCGTGCATCAGAAAAAGGTGTGGCTCGGTGTTGTGTTGATTTTTCTAATACATTTCTTATTAACTTTTTGATTAACAATATGAAAGACAGAGCTCCAAAATATCCTACTTAAATATTATCTGTCTGGTGGTATATGATGTGTGATTAGCCTCTCATTGATTTATATTTTTTTTGCCTCAACTCTCAAGAGACGACTCTCTTTATGTACTAACCCAGAACTTAACGAGAAAGAACGCATTGTGAGGCCCCTTTTCGTACAGCTCCTTCAGGCCTCCTTTCTTTTCTGAGAACTTGTCGTAAATCTGTCTCACATCTATAGACTCCAAAACCGGGTCGCTGTAGCCTGGATTTGATGGTCCAATGTGAACAAAAAGGTGTTTATACTGCAGGAAAAAAAAAAGAAAGAAAATATGCAAGTCAGAGAGAAGAATACAGCATTGTTTTTTTTTTCTTCCACGCACATTTGTTTCGTTATCACACACTACCGTCTCTCTGTCTTTTTGAGACTCCATAAAAGCAGAGTACTCAAGTAAACGTAGTTTTGCAGACGCGATGGTTCTGTCCTGCCAAACGGGAGCAGCGATGGCTGTAGGTCGAGGTGGCGGCAACGTCTCATAACCTGTTGTGCGATCACACATAAAAAAAATAAACATTTACCTGGGAGTATCTACATTTAATAGGTAAATAAAGGGTTGGATGTGGAGTCTTACTGATTGGTGGAGGGACAGGCGCTGGTAGTGTAGTGTACGGAGGCTGTGCAAAGGGCTTGATGCTATAAATGTTAAGAATTGAAAATTAAAAAAAAAAAACAAAAAAAAAAACACAGAAGAACAAAATTCATTGAATTATGAAGCTCCGACTTTCCCTGCCATACTTACTCCTGAGAATGTCCAGGCTGTCCTGGGACAGGGCCGGGCCAGTACTGAGCAACAAGATGGAATGGAAACAAGTCATAGAGCATTTAGATTTTAGCAGGAACATCAAATAAAAAATAAAAGTTGAGCGTGTCTAGTTTTTGTTCAGGGCGCTCCAATCAGGAGCCGATTGTCAATTACGAACCGCAGGATCTGCTGAGACAGACACCAAATCAAGAGATGTCCCAAAGTTTACCTCATGGCTTTAGGGTTATTAAAAACTG
Source organism: Poecilia picta (assembly GCA_033032245.1). Lineage (NCBI taxonomy): Eukaryota > Metazoa > Chordata > Actinopteri > Cyprinodontiformes > Poeciliidae > Poecilia > Poecilia picta. The sequence goes on along the minus strand of CM065359.1, from coordinate 17,150,940 downwards.
ATCAAATAATTTACAGACAATGCTTCAAATTGTTTCTTTTCTGACTGCTGAGCATTAAGGCACCACATCTGCTCAGTTTTCATTTAAACCAAACGAATTTGTTGGAGAAATCTTCATTAAACATGTGATAACAGAGCGACTCAGTTGGTGTCACTGGAAAATATCATAAAAACAAAAATACTGAGCTACTGAGCCGTTTTCTCCGCGTTAAAGAATAATTCTTCATCTGCGGTCAGTATTGCTCTGTACCACTTTATTCTGCTCACAATATCCAGGCTTTTCACACATCTTCAAATGAAAAATTCAATCCTTCTCCATACTGTAATTTCCAGAGGTTTTGGAAAGTTTTACAATCTAAATTTAAAAAAGTGTGTGTATGTGTATATATAAAAGAAAGTGAACTCAGAAATTGGGTGTGAAGATAGCCAAAATTAGGGAATAAGAAAAAAAAATAAAATCACAATCTATGACATGTATGGAGAAATTTGCTGCCCTCTGGTGGAATCTGCCTAATGCTTTAAAAAAATTTACATACCTGCCTGCATTTTCTGATCAACATTTTCAGGTGACCACCAATAAAAATCAATCAATACAAATAACTGGCAATGAAGGCCTGCTAACTGGAGCACCCTTAGTGTGTGTCTCACTCTGACTGGCGGAGGGAAGGGAGTCTGAGGTTTCATTACACTCGCTGACACAATCTGAGCCGACGACAGGTTGGCCACTGTCTGGAGTGCCTTATCTTTGGATACCTGATCCTAATTGAAAGAAGAGACACACACAGAGTAATACACAATGGTAAAAAACCATCAATCTCAATGCAGGTTAAAGTGAAGGTCAGACAACTTTTAAAGGATCATTTTATCCAGTAGGCCAGCCAACATTCACTTAAGGTCAGCAAGATGCAGTTACTATAAAGGACAAGACATGAAAGACAGCAAAGCAGAGCTAAGAAGCAAAAGCTGGAGGCGTACCAAGTTGGAAGAGCTAAACCATCACCAGCACTTATCTAAAGCCACTAAAACCAAAACAAAACAAAACAAAAAAAGCAATGAGTAGAGTTTTTGAGTATGGCAGTAGAGCTGCGATATGAACTAGCAGCAATAAAAACGTAATGCCAACCACACAGCACAACAAAAGCCTGAAGCAGAGAACTGTAGTTGTGTAACCAAAAACTTACCAAGTTCATGGCCTACGGCAAAAGAGACATGTAATAAATTCAATTTAGTACACTCAAAACGAAGGGGACAGATGTTGGGTAACACAAAAACTCTGTCTGCTCTGAAATTCATTTGGGGCAGTCATCGCTCTGGGTTACACTGAAACTCCTCACAAATGTTGGCCCAAAGAGCCCAAAATGTGGCAGGAAAAAAATATGTTGAATCGAAACTTTCAGCAGAAACAATAATAATAACAGTAATAATAACGTAGTAAAGGAAAGTTTGCATTGGCTGTTGTTGACAGTGTTCATGAGAAGTGTTTGTTTTGTTGGACTTGAAAATGTCTGACTGACATGGTGTGTAATGAGTGGAGACGTTGTTGAAACTAGGCTGGAATAATTTACCTACCTCCTAAATGATGAACCACAAAATGCTCTGAAGAAGTCTAAATATTTCACTGGTAAGTTTAAGAATAAGCTCAAGCACACACTAGAGTCAAAACCTTTTATCTTATGAGAAAACTAACAAATCAGGGGTGGGTGACATGAAAAACTTTCACAATATTTTGTGGTATTTATCGGGACAACAATAAATGTAACAAAACAGCATGTACAGGATGTAGCTCTTTGGAAACTAACTGCATTCTATCATATTTTTTAATTATTGCTTCTTATTGACCTTCTTATGGAATCAAAAAGTGGAGAAAATAGTAAATATAAAAATCCTAACAGTACAGCCATCTTGTGGGGTTTTCAAAAGCAAATTACATTAATTGGAATTTGTCATAAAGATAAATTCTTATTGTATTTTTTTTTTTAGGAAAAATATATAATAAATGCCCATTCTTAATCAGCACTAAAGGGTGCTTACACCCACAAATGTATTTAATTTTTACAAAGCAAGACATCAATGCAAAATGATGGCAGACAACACTACGCTAAAGTCTCAAGGGACAAACAGGAAAACAGTAAAGAAAGAAACGGAAAAAAACACTCAAGAATGGGAAGACAGATCAGGTTTTTCTTCAAAGTGTAACCCTCAGTGAGAGGAATATTACAATGTCTTAGCTAGTGCGTATGTGTGTGCGCGTGTGTGTTTGCAGGCATGAATGCCCTTTATCATATACAGTTAAACTAACCAAGCAAAGTAATCTCATGCAATTATCTGCCAGATGTCCTGAGCGAAACGAGCAGGCCAGCAAACTCCCATGCATAGACAAAAACTCTTAGCAAAAAATCGAATCCCTTGAAAAGCCACAAAATAAAGTTAGTGTTTTCTTTTTCTTCCCCATGAGCAACAATAACAAAACTACAGCCAGCAAGCAAACACCGGACTTGTGACAGAAAGAAGAAGAATTGTATCTACATGTGCGCATAACGCATGGCTTCTGCATCACTAACGGCGAGTCCAAATTAAGGTTTTACTCTCATGCAGCTAAAAGCAAGATTAGCGCCAGCAGAGCGTCGCTACATAGCCTAAATTAATTTGACATGCAGCCATGCAAATTAGTTGATTATTAACAAATCTAAAGGTGTATTCCACAGTTTCCCAGCATGCAGCCTTAGGGGAGAAGAAGGTTTGCAAGAGCTGACCAGTGACAGTCCTTGTGGTTTGGAGCTGTGTCCAATCTGCAGTTGGAGCTTTAACAACCAACAAGCGTTTTTTTTTTAAACTCTATTACAACACAATAGGTTTAGTAAGATCTGAGCGACATGCAGAACAACGCTGCCAACATTGCAAAGTCAGTGCGCCTGTGTACCTTCAGCTTAGACTGAAATTCACGAGACTTTCTCTTGGCCAACACTTGCAGGTGACTAGAGACCTGAAGAAAGACAGGATGAAGGGGAAAAGGATGGAAGGAAATGGGGAAAAGAAGGAGGACTGTAACTACGGAGGATAGAGAGAGTCGATGCCACGGGAACCCACCTTGATGCTCGCCTGGTATTCACGTACCCGCTTACGTGCCAAAACTTGAATGTGACTAGATACCTTTAGGGCCAAGTTTAGCCCCATAAAAACAAAAAGGAGGATCTTTCAATTTAGAAACAACCAAGATCAATGGCATCCATTTTTGTGTGTGACTAAACATGTGTAACGTTCTACAAAAAAAAACAAACAAAAAAACACAGCTGAAAATATGCGTGTCATCCTGAAATATTTGTATCTCCTACCTGTTTGCGAGTACGTGTCTTCCCAGTTCGAAGCTTTATGTAGCGAGCTATCAGCTCATTTCGACCTAGGATCCAGGAGAGAAAAGTGATTAAAAGAAGCAACAAAAAGGAAGCTGAGCACATATGTCCCATTTTAATAGAGTTTACAAGTAATTCAGTCTTAGTTCTACACCAAGTTTGATAATAGATGACGTCAGCACCTCACTCAGCACTATCCCCTCCATCCACAAATTTGTCAGCCCCCAGTTCACAAGATGCCGCCCTGGGCAGTTGCCCAAGTCGCCCACATCAGAAACCGACACTGCAAGTTCTTCATAGTGAAGGACTCACAGAGCAGGTAGATTCCCTGAAGCCAAAAGCTAAAATTAAACAAAGTGAAGTCTTTTGTTTTAATCCTTTGTCCGTTTTACAAAAGAAGCAAGTGCAACTTTACTGATGGCTCTAGTTAAGTGTAAGAAGTCTCTGAAAAAAAGAGGCTTTTGTTGATCCAACCCAGCACTCATTACACAATTATAATCTCTGGCAGGCTTTGCATATCTGTGGCTTCACAATGTCCCCATTAAAAGCTTCATAGGCCTGTTTTGGCCTTCCTTCCTGGCAGAGTTCCAAAACAAATGACAAAAAGGATGTATGAAAAAAAGCAAAAAAAAAAAAGCAGTGAATGTCTGCACGGGTGACTACAAACTGCCTGTTCATCACGTTCTTCCTCTGCCTCACCAGCTACAAATCAGCCATGATGATCTGATCGTAAAGTGGTGAGCAACTCACTCTGCTGCAGGGAGGTTAAGTGGAGGTGTAACGGTTGATGTGTAGCAACATCATCAGCAACCAACACCACGTGCTTTTCTTGGAAGTGACTGAGCCCCTTGGGGACTCTGGATGAGTCACATCAGTTAATTTACCAGCAACATAAAATTCCCCAAAAATCCTCAAAAAGAGGCTGACTCAGACAAATCAGACCACTCCAATTCCCCAAACACAAGTACACAAAGTCCTTCCTGCCTACTGCTGCTGCTCCTTAAAAGGCCAGCGACTTTTCTTTTGAAGTAGTTGATTGCAAAACTGAAAATGAGGAGCACAGGGCATAAAAACAAAAGACCCAGAAGCAAAACTGGAAGCACGGGGGATGCCTTACTGGCAGACAGAAATGGTGCCTTTTAACTCAATGTAGATTGAATAAAGGGCCGCTGTTCATTTTACAGGGGCTGATGTAGAAATAACCTCCAGAATTTTACTCCTGGGAATTTGTGCCAGTGATGATCTCACCTGACGAGGCCCGACAGCCCATCTGTTCCTGCTCCGTCATCTAGAGCATACTTACCAGTTAGCGTTGCTGTGTAACACATGCATAAAACAGCAAAAAGACCAACTAGCAACTGCAACAATTGGCTAGAGTTAGACATGGGCCGGTCTAAAAGCTGATTACATTTATCCTCCTGTGATTTGAAAATGTTTTATTGATGTGCCAGGGAAACTGCCGGAGTTTTCTCCAGCATCATAGAAAAGCACATTAATGCACAGTGAAGGTCAGTCAATTGTAAATATAAATGCAGGAGAAGCAACGCTTATCTCTCCTAATAAGGCTTTTTAATTGTATAGCTGGCAAGTGACTGTTTTGTACTGCAGCCTGGCTACCTGAGCAGATAGCCCTACTCTTCAATTAATATCATTTATATTTTATACTTGCATTAGTCTAGGAAGCAGAGCTACGAAAGGTAATATTCAGTGCATTGAACATGTAAAAATTACACCTTGTAATTGTATTGATTAAAATTTTTTTGCTCAAGTCAGTGGATCAAAATCATAATAAATGTTAAAGTACGGTGGCCGACAGGTGCAAATGCGCAGCAACAGAGAAAACATGCGAACAAAAAAAAGACTCGCACAAATGAAATGCAGCAAACAAAAGAGAGAGATGCAAACAAAAAAGAATACACCCCCAAATGAAATGCAGCAATCAAAAAGAGAGACGTACACAAAAGTGTTAAAAACGGAAGTGCTCCAGACCACTAGGGGGAGTCCAACAAAAAACAGCTGTGTCCGAATTTAGGCTCTGCATCCTTTAAAGCAGGTGTTCAGTAAAGCAGCAATGGCGAAAAAATATGTTTTGCTGTATTACACTTAAAATTACACAAAATGATTTTTTACAATGTTTTTAGGCGAGAATGTAGATGTATAGATCTGAAATATCTGCTCGGTCCATCAATAAATCACCTAATTCCAATATTGCTCCGACGTTTTCGGACCTGTCTGTTCCCGCTGCATTAACATCCAGCTCCTCCAGCTGTCAGCTGGTCAGAGCTCCAGGTTCAGTACCGAGAGAAACAACCAAGATCAAGATCAAGATCTCCCGGCAAATAGTTAGAAAACCTCCCGCTAGTTTTCCCCTATGAGTGCAGGTGAAAGATATTAAGTCAGGTAGTAGTAAAATCTTTTGGTTCACTAAAGTATTTAATTTATTCCTGAGCAAATAGGTTTGACTGATTAAAGCTAAGCCTTCAAACATAATAGTTTTATTTAACTATCATATCTTACTACCTGACATCTGGAGAGCATTTGAAAATGAATAATATCCCTTGTATACGTTAAACATTTTAGAATCAGACAGATTTCCTTTTTACTATGGAACAACCTTTATTACAAAAGGTGAAGAATAATACAAAAATAAAGAGTAAAAAAACAACTTTTGAGTCAGTTTTTTTTTCCTTCGCCGCTCTGTGCTTCATTTTGTCACGGTTGCTAAGCAACATAACGCCTAGATGGAGGCTACAGCAGCTAGCCGTAGGCTACAGCAGCAGCCGGAGGCTACAGCTTCTCTCTTCCGGTCCATATTTGTGGCCTTCGAAGGATCTGTCTTCTGTAAAAGACGGACGCCTAATGGACCGCTCTCGTCTTATCAATACATATTTATATAAACGTAAATAAATAATGATTAATACTGAATAAAATACATTAGGCTATACATGTTTATGCACACACATACACACACACACATATGTTTTCCAGCCTACGAGTTCTGGCTTAAGAGAGATTCAGCAGCTGAGATTGGGTCCAAAATCCAATAGGAGATTCATCCTGCTCCAGTGAATCTGTCTCTCCTTAAAGACATGTCTTCTTCTTCCTGTCTTCCGTCTTCCTTCTTCCTCACGCCGAAGAAAACCTTCCAAACAAAATTTTCGAGTTATCTTACAGTTGACACAGTTAAATAATGAAATAATAGCCATTGCCACCTGTGTAAACTTTGCTGGTGAATGTTATATTATGATTTTTATAATATTGTTTCATTTCTATAGTAGGTTCTTGTATCAGATTATCTAAATGTTGGAAAATGACTGAAACATTTTAAGATTTACTGAATCTCTGTTAGCTTTCATAGCGGGGCTGAACACCAACCACTATATAGCATTAGCTGGTATTTCGCCAGTAGACATAAATACAGTATAGTAATATTCTAATCACAAAAAATACACAGTAATATGTCCATCATACTTGCGAAAGGTCTGTCGAGCCCTCAGGTCAGTAGTCCGTCGATCCGATCAACAATATTCCGCAGTGCTGAGATCTTCTGCTGTTTTGGTTGAGCAAAGCAGGAGGGACAACCACTGCAAGAGGGGGGGGGGGAATCTACTCTGTTATTATGTCTATGCTTGAAGGATCAGTTTCTCAGAGCCCTTGAAAGGATGCAGAGCCTAAATTCGGACACAGCTGTTTTTTGTTAGACTCCCCCTAGTGGTCTGGAGCACTTACATTTTCAACACTTTTGTGCGCGTTTCTCTTTTTGTTTGCTGCATTTCATCTGTAGGTGTTTTTGTTTTTGTTTGCGTCTCTCGTTTTTGTTTGCGTCTCTCTCTTTTGTTTGCTGCATTTTATTTGCTTTTTGTTTGCTGCATTTCATTTGTGCGCGTGTCTTTTTTTGTTTGCATGTTTTCTCTGTTGTTGTGCATTTGCACCTGTCGGCCACCGTATTAAAGAGATGAAACAGTAGCAATAAGCTAATTGATTCCCTGATCAGCTCTGAATCACAGAAGACATGGTCAAATAGTGAAAAGTAGTAATCTTGTTCTCAATTGACCACTGCCAACATTTTCAATCTATAAATTAATCAACTAAGACCATGAGTTTAATATAAATTAAATATAGGTTAAGAACATGTGTGTTGCTTCATTCAAATTGGGACAACTTTGTAATTTTTCAATCTTCTGTTAATTAAAACTACTTTTCACAAAATTTGTAAAAAAAAAAAAAAAATCTTTCTCATCTGAAATAGCTCCAGATTAAAAAAAAAAACCCAAACAAACAAAAAAAAAGGTAAAACCTCAAAGAAAACTGCAAATTGATATTGGACAGAACAGGCTTGTCAAAGCATATCAAGCATATCAACACAGCAGCAATAATTCATGTTATAAGATTTCAGGAGCAGTGGGCGTTCCTTGACTTCAGTTTATTCTTTAGAAATCTGACTGTCAAAAGGCAACGAGCAAAGACTTTACAGCTGCTGTTAAAACAGTGCATATGACAAGCATATCTGGACCATTTGAATCACCAGCAATTCATCTACAAAAATGCAGACTTACACCATAAGCAACTTTTGTTGCAAGAATGATATGAAAAATATTGCGACTAACCCTCCCACTTGTTCTTGTGGGGGAGAAAACAATGAGTGGGAGTGATGTGTCAGAAGCAAGTTCCACACCTGACTAAACTTCTGCTTATTTGTAAGTGTTTTGCAGTGTTTTCCCCAGCATTTCCCCACCAATGAGACCATTCGCCTCGCAGCATGCAGTAATTAACGCTGTTAACAGCTAAAAGTTATTGCCTTTACCAGCATAAGTACCGCTGGTAAAGGCAGTATTTTACCAGATCTCGTCCTGAGCCATTTCTGTTCCTACGTGGGTCGCTTAGAGTAGACGCAACATCGTGAACTTTCAAAAGCGCCAACATCAAAGTTGATAAAAGCTGAATGGAAGCACCATTTCTGTTGTGCGACACTAGCACGTGATGACTCAGGGCGAACACCTGCTCCCGCCAGCAGAAGGAGAGCACACAGAAAAACAGTTGCAAAAAAACTGCAATACATGGTAGAAAACATCAGTTTCATGTGCAAGAATCGATAGATCGTTGATAAAATTAAAGAAATTGGGGCTGATCAATCATCGCACCCCACCTCGCCCAGGGCCGAGTCTCCAGGGGAAACACTGAGCAGTGCTACTTTGCTCTCCTTTTTAAGTTGGTTAGAAAATGATAAACTGCTGCTCTGCGGAAACAAATGTGGCCGTAATAATAAAACTTAGCGCAGCTTTTAAGCGCCACAATGCTGAATCAAGCTTATTTGCTACATAGGGGTTTTTTTTTCTTTTCCCTCACAGCACATCACCTAATGAAGTAGAGGCTGAAGCAGATGAAAATGCTAATACATGACTGATCAACAATGATGGGACTCTCAGATGTGAGCCTAAACCTTCATTAAGATATGAAGAAAATTCTATTGCACATCCTCTTAAGGCCTAACCCTATCCTTTTAAGGCCCTGAATGCACCCTGATGCAAGCAATCAGAGAGTACAATGAACATGCACATACAGTATATTAAAACTGAATAAAGCAGACCAATGTAAACAACGTTATAAGCCATCAGTGCATAAACCAAAACAAACAAAATGCCACTTTCCATGGTAACGTCAATTTGCTCTTATGATTTGATCTTGTTACTACTGGCTGCCCTCTGACCCCAAAGCCAAATACTCCTGTCCAAAAATACCTGCAAACAGATCACTAGTCAACAAACTAAGAGGTCTCTGTAAGATAAAAGGCAAATAACAAAACAAAGCTCTATAATACAGACACGGTCGATAAAAAAAAACCTCGTGGAAGTGGTAAACATAAACAAACTGGACCTCAGCAGGTTCTAATTTTAGACCCTAAGGAAGGTCATTTTTGGATTACATCAATAAAGCGAATGTTTTAAAGTTAAAATCCGTTTTTGTCATTTTGTTTCAAATCTGCAGCAAGTTAAAAATAAAGAACAGAAACAAAAACTGAAAAAGTGAATTCGTATAACCCAAGAATGCCTTTTTCATGACCCCCACCGACAAAGTGTGGCTAAAAATGAGATGCTAGCCAAACACTGCTTCAATGACCAGAAGGCAGCTTGGCAAACTGGGACATCAAAAAGTGCATTTATTTCAGTAATTCAACTCAAACTGTGATCATCCTATCTTATATAGGATCGTTACATACAGGGTGACAGATTTCAGAAATAATTTACCTGGTTATTGATTATAGCCAAAACCCTTTATTCTTATTACCAGAAAAAACACCAGACAAGATCAATAAATGTTACGTCAGGACTTCCACAGCAATGTGGAAAACAGCTGACTTGACAGTTGTTCAGCAGACACTCCCTCAGGAGGAGGGTAAGTCACACAAAGTTCTACATACAAGCATATTAAAGGAAAGGTTGGTGGAAGGAAAAAGGGGAAAAACACGCACAAGTAGCAGGGGTTAAATCAGCCTTGACAGGATTGCAAAGCAAACCCCAGTCAAAACACTGTGGGAGAGATTTGCTTCAAGAGCCACCACACAGAGACATCTAGGACAGGAGCTACAAATGTTGCCTTCCTCGTGTTAAACCAATCCTTGGCCGGACAACATCAGGAGTATTTTACATGAGCGGAGCAGAAGAAAAGGAGTGGAGTGTTGCTCAGTGTTCCAAACCTTTTTTTTTTCTTTTCCACAGAAAAGTACATTTTGTATTTCAGTGGAAATCAATGTCCCAGAGTCCTGAGGAAGGCCAAAATCCAAGCTCCCTGAGGTCCAGTGGGACGTTCCCATCACCAATGAGGATTTACAGGAGGAAGTTGGTGTCGGTCCACTAAGTTTTACCGACTCCAAAGTCACCCCAGATTGTGAGAACTTCATGCTTCCCTCTTCTGAGAAGCTCTATGGAGAGGCTGATTTCATCTTCCACAGGACTTGGCACCTGCCCACACCCCCCAAAAGTACCAATACCTGCTTCAATGACAAGAGTACCGCTGTGCTTGGTGGTCAGTACATGTGCACAGGAAAAATTTGCAGAAAGACAGCTAATCCAATTGAGTTCATACACTATATTCTCCACTCAGACACCATATCCAGTACATTTTCAGTAGGCCAGCAACAGATTAAAGAATACACCCATTTTTGACAGTTTTGTCTGTGATTATTCCGCACTTGAGACATAGAAGACGGGAATTTAAGGAGTGAAAAGAAAGCTGGTCAATCATAATTATCTCAGGACAGAAATCCTCTTACCATACATCTTGCCCTCATCTGAAAGTATGATCTTTCTCCTCCCGCATGGAGGGTAGATGGCCAGCGCTTCTTGAAAGCTCTGCTCGATGTCTGGACTCCAGACGCCTTCAGGGTCGCCGTCCAATCCACGGTCAGCCCCTTCTGCCAGTCCCTCTCCGTTCCCGCTCTCCTCCTGCGCCCCATCAGGGCTGCTTCGGCAACTCCACTCCGACGCAATGATGACGGTTCCAGCTACACACTCGCCTGCAGCACACAGCACATGAAATGTCATTATGATAATTATTAGAGTTTTCTACGGGCGGGGGGGGCTAAAAATGTGTTTTTTGCAATAATATCTGTTAGATTTAGCATGATGGACATAAGTTGCTTATGATTCGTGTTCATTTAAAATCTAATTATATCATAAACAGCATAGAGGGAAAAAAAATTATAATTTAGAATGAGTGTTTCCTTCACATTAAGAACATCTGAGTAGGATATACCACAATACCAGAGAAAAGAGAAGTAATTATTTTTGAAGGGGGGTAAATTTAGACTAAAAGAGCCTGCAATCAGCAAGGTTTACAGCAGTGGAAGTAATAGTCCATGACTGCTTTGAAAACGCAATCAAAGTTAAAAAAGAATATCTTAAAATACATCTGAATATACAAACTAAAACTGTTCCATGTACAAGAAAAAGCAAAAAAAAAAAATAAAAAATGTCATGGTAGAGAGGATTCTCCTTCTAGACCACAACACAAACCAGCAGTGAGAAGTAATTACTGCCAACATTAACAGCTGCAGAAAATATAAATAATATATATATATATATATATATATTATATATATATATATATATATATCACATACATATATGGGCAGTTTTCCATTTATTTATGTAAGTCCATATACATACATACATGCATACATACACCCACTGCTCACAAAATTAAAGGGAACACTAAAATATTACTGTTGAAATGTATTCACCATTTTTATCTGTTTATTTTATGTAAATTCCAGGTGGAAAGGGCTTCATGTTTACCATCAATGACATTGAAATGAATACATTTCAACAGTATTATTTTAGTGTTCCCTTTAATTTTGTGAGCAGTATATATATATATATATATATATATATATATATATATATATATATATATATATACACAGTCCAGTCACATTAATGTGACCACCACGTACTTTCCACTTCAGAGTTAAATAACCAATCACAGAAGGCAGGTGGCAGCACAGTGCAGTTGAGCGTATATAAAGGGTGTGTGTGGGCTTCGGAAAACATTTCAATCGTTGGCGTAATGCAGAAACGAAGCGATTTATCCGACGTCCAAAAGGGCATGATCATTGGCTTTCGGGCCAAGGGTGGAAGCATTTCCGAAACGGCTGAGTTTGTGAACTGTTCGCGTGCCGCCGTGGTAAAAGTGTACCGTGCATGGCAAAATGGGACTGTCCAAAATCAACGACGTGACAAATGTGGTGCACCACGGGCCATAGATGACAGAGGCGAACGACGGTTGCGGAGATGCGTTCGGGCAGATAGACGGGCTACCGTTGAGCAACTGACCACTAAAATGAACCAAGGGGCTACCACAAGTGTCTCCCAAACCACTATTCAGCGAACATTGCTGCGTTCTGGGCCTCCGAAGCAGACGCCTGGTTCGTGCACCTATGCTGACTGGTGTTCATCGACGACGAAGGCTAGAATTTGCACGCCAGTACAGCAGCTGGACGTCCACTGAGTGGCGACAGGTAGCGTTTTCAGATGAATCGCGTTTTATGCTCCATCGGACAGATGGACGTTGGCGTATAAGGCGTGAAACCTCTGAAAGGAACCACCCTGCAACCATTGCAGGAACGGTCCAAGCTGGAGGCGGGAGCATTGTGGTCTGGGGAATGTTTTCCTGGCATTCTCTGGGTTCACTGATTATTGTGGAAGGCACGATGGATCAATACAAGTACGCATCTGTCCTTGCGGACCATGTCCACCCCTACATGCGCATTGTTTTTCCTCAGGATGATGGCATCTTCCAGCAGGACAATGCGAGGTGCCATACAGCTGCCAGTGTACGTGCGTGGTTCGAAGAGCACCAGGATGAGTTTACCGTCCTCCCCTGGCCAGCAAACTCACCTGACTTAAACCCAATCGAGCATCTGTGGGACCATCTCGATCGAGTTGTTCGCGCCATGGATCCTCAACCGCGTAATCTAGCGCAGCTGGCCACGGCATTAGAGTCGGCATGGCTCAACATCCCAGAGAAGACCTTCAGGGACCTAAGTGACTCTCTTCCTGCACGTCTCGTAGCAGTTCGCTCTGCGAAAGGTGGTTATTCTGGCTTTTGACAGATGGTCACATTAATGTGACTGGACTGTGTATATATATATTTATATATACACATGTGGAAAAGTTTTTCTGCAGCTGTTAAATATGTTAGGTTTTTTTTGTAAGGTACAAATTTCAATAAGGTTTTTAAGTCTGTTCAAAAACCAAAGCTGTTCTTGACTGGATTTTGCCGTTTGTGGGACAAAATGTGGAAAAACGACATCAGGGCACAATTATTGACTCAGCAATGGCACAGGCACAGATCGCATTAGAACGATTTTTCAAGCAGAAGTTGTCAGCAAAAACTTGTGAGCTTAATATGGAGAAAACCTTTTGAAATTTGATGAGGCTTAATAAGTCCAAACATATTATTATTGGTTTGGTTTGTTGAAACAAACACTACGTGGTTCAAGAACACATACAGCAATTATAACAGGGCTTGCCGACTTTTTTCAGATCAAATCTAACTTATCCTACTCTAGATTTAGCTAATGTTCGTGATGGTTAGCAGTCTAATCTGCCAATATTTTCTGAGCATTCAATAAGCTAATGATTATTTTAATCAATCTCTGCTTGTTGGGGTGTTACCACTACGCCTCTGTCAGTGCGTTTTTTACTTGTAGATGAAAAGAGAAATAAATTGTTGACCAAAACCGGAAGATTTTTAGCTTGACTGGACCTGAATGGTGAGCAATCACTCAGGAGCTTTAAAATCTGATCTTCATTTTGGTCAGTGAAGGCACCATACGTATGCTCTAACAACGCATTTCTAATTTCAAAGTATCAGTGGGCTGTTTAAATATGAAGTCAAAGGAAGAAAAAGTGATGTAAGAAACCATTTAAAGCAAAATATTGTCATCTGCTACATGTTCAGGTATGTCTGTGGTTCGTTGAGGCCGGGAAAGAGAGAGCCGTTCTTTCAGAGAGTAATAGAAAGGCTGGAAGGAGTGCATGAAAGTTGCTCTGTTTTATTGGATTGTGCTTTGAACCTCTATCAAGGAAACTGCTGGATTTGGAAATGCTGGTAATTTATAAATGTCAAGATTAAGGTCAGCAGCACACACATTTACGTGCAAGTAAACAAAACCTTTTTAGATATGAAGCCTGTTGGATGAATCCTCACAGGAGGGTCAGTTAAATAGAAAAAGGCAAATTAAAGATTTATTTGACCGATAGATAAGATACGACGTCAACAAGTACGACAAATGTCTTGAGGGGCTGCAAAAACCTTCAAACTTCACTGTGAGTAAAATGAGTTTCATCTAAAGTTATTTGCTACTTCCTTAGTGAGAACTAACAGAAAGAAAGTAGGGCATGAAGACTACACTTAAAAAAAATAAATCATGGAATGGTTTAGTCTGCACCAAAGTACATTTAAGACATACCATCATAGCAACCTTCCAGCAAGTCTTCTGGTTCAAATCTACTCTGCATCACCAGAATCAGAACCAAACAGAGAAGCAGCATTCAGTTTTTCAAGCTCCACCAATCTGGAATAAACCTTCAGAAAACTGTCCTGAAACCCATTTGGTAATAATATCACATGAAGCGTCTGTAGTCCAACTTTTCTTTCTTTCTCTTTAGTATGCCACTGAAATAAACTCATTTTTTTCATGTTTTGCACTTTGAACTGTCGTGTTGTTGACATGTGCTACACAAATAATCTTGCCCTGCCAAGACCTAAAAGGCAAAACTATTTCAGGATAACCACTCAGTAATGGTTTACTACAATGTTCAGGACGTGCAGACGTTACAATGTTTCCACACCGAGTTATTATGGATAATGAAATTGAAAAAAAAAAAAAAAAAGAGCAATTCTAACTCAATAAATAAGTAAATAAACCAGATTTTGTTCAGATAGTCGTCTTAGAGAAAACAGTTTGAAATAAATTGCACTCTCTTGTCATAACGATGTCCAAAGTCTCCTTTGAATACAGACGCACATTTACAATGTGAAAGCTGCAGGATGTGTAATGCTTTCCAGATTGGTGCAAAAATGATCCCAACCACAAAACAACCCCAGAGCATCAGTGTGGTCTCTGAACTTCCCCTGCTGTGTTGGGCTCATAGTATACACTGTGCTTACAGACTCCACAGATTCAGCCTCTGCTGAAAGGGTCGGATTGTTTCCACAGCGATCAGACATAACCGAATGAATGCATTAAAAAGATTTAATGTGTGATACGCAGCTCCCAAGATGTTTCACATCCATCCTTGTTTCTCTTTGTAATTGACGATTAAGTGGGTAGAGCAGTCGTCTTGCGATCGGAAGGTTGTAGGTTCAATTCCAGCTTCCTCCTAACGCATGTCAATGAGCAAGGCACTTAATCCTAAATTGTCTACCGATCTGCGTATCGGTTTGTGTGAATGGGTGAAGTGTAAAGCACTATATAAGTTCACTCCATTTAAGTTCCAATACTCCCTCTCAAAGATGATTACCTTGTCATTTCTAACAAAAAAATAACACTGGGATGAGAAGAGACTTTAAATATCCAAAATAAACAAAAACACCCAAAGCAACAAATAAAATGAATATTAAAATTGCTCTTGAAGACATTTTGTCATCCAGTCTTTGGCAGAAAGAGACAAGCACAACTTGTCAAGCTTGCTTTAATTTATCATGCAGTTAATGTATAGCTTATTGTAACAGGTTTATGTCTGACTAAGCGAAATATTGTGATTTGGTCATTAACCGAGCAACCATTGCTTAAACAAATTAATGACTTAATGCTTTACCACCCTTTAACATTCAGCATTCAACAATTTCCAATTTAGCCATAGCTTACATCAGGTAGTTTATTTTACCAGCTAACTATAAACCTTACAGAGATGCACCAATCAATCAGCCAGAGCTCTAAAATAGCCTATTTTAATTTGACGGGCTCTGAAAAAAACTCTGCCCGTTTTTGACCAATACATAACTTGACAGAAAAAAAAATAATTAAAAAAATTGTCTTTTTTTTGTTTTGTCTGCTTGATTGAAAACTGCTACCTAAAGAAATGAAATAACTTTTTTAAATCTTAGGAGGAAAAAAATTAGAACGGTGTCAGGTGCGTCACTAGAATGCATTATTATTATTATTATTATTATTATTATATTATTATTATTATTATTATTTATTATTTCTACAACTGATTTGTTCGTACGCCAATCTGAAGCCTTACAGCGTGAATATCTACAAAAAGGCAAGTGGAGGCGAATGTTGCGGCGTTATGGTCAGGAGAGGCGCATGTGGTTCTGTCGTTTTCATTATAGCTCCCAGTGGCCAAAAGGTCAGCTGTTCAGTGCAGCGAGGAGCCAGTAAAGCACTGAGCTAAATAAAACTATGAGCTCAGCAAACTCTGAAAGGACACATGCCCGGTACGGGCTGCTTGCCTTCTGCACCAATGGAAGCAGCGGCCGGTGGGGGGGGAGAGACATGATTACTCAAGCTCTGTTTCATCACGGATTTCATCCAAAACTTCAGATGAGCGCCGCGACAAACCTTGTAGAATCTGACCGTCGAGCCTTTCTTTCCCAAACGCAGATCACAACGTAAAGAAAATGGAAATCAAGCGCAGTTGCTGTCGTGGCTTGATATATTACTCGCATAGTAGCGAAACTTTCCCCAACGGCAGCTAGCATGGAGAGGGAAAATAAAGCCGTTTAGCGAAATGTAAGTTGGTAAAACTCAGAGGAAGGATTCATACACGTTACATCTGCCCTAAAAGGTTATAAATAACCCACAATTGTGGTACAAGTGCAGATAAAACGCCACTGTTAAGTTTTCTTCTTGAGTGAGCTGAAGTTGCTAACTCTTTCGAAGTGCTATGCTAGTTTGTTAGCTTAGGGGCTAATCAAACCGTAACAAACTGCAAACTAAGTCCCGAGGACGTTTAAAAGTGATTAGTTACGGGCGATTATGGCTAATATCAAACAAGACATACTGTCTGTTAAGCAGACGGGACTCTGATTCAGCAAATCCGCGGCGGGAAAATGCAAAATATGTCAAATATCCCAAAACTTCCAGCAAAGGCGAAGCAGCTGCTGCTGCTGCGGCATGAAAAAGTTGCTGCACACAACAAAGAAGGATATCTGGGAGCTGCACTCACCTCACAACGGCTTCCGCGCTCTGCTCTCACAAAGACGAACCGCTTCTTCTTCTCCCCGTAAAAACCCCGTTTCTGCACAACACTTGCTCCGAAACTCAACAGTAATAACAACAGAGTAGAAAAGGTGGAATGTAGATTATAAATTTGGTATGAAATCAGGGCTCGGGAAGAAAACGCGCAGAGGCGTGGCGTCGAAAACACACGACACGCAAAAGTTTTGTGGCTTCCAGCGCAAACTCCTCCCATGACGGAATGGGAGACTCCTGATTAGAGATGACTTCTGCAGAGGGAGACTGGTGGCGCACTCGCTGCAAATTTCCTGCGTGGATTAGTCATATAGGAAGCGCACATTAATAACTTTTGATGGTGGAGGAGCAGCAACAGCCAGGGGCGGTCCGGAGTTTTTAAGGGGCCTTAAGCAGAATTTAATTCTGGAGCCCACTTTCTATTAAGATTGTTACCACAAGTCACATTCAGAATCACTGTTTTATATTGCGCTTGTGTTATCACAAGAGCAAAAATTAAGAGCCAAAAATCAGATTCCATAAACTGGCCATCCAGTAAAAGGTGTTTTCAGATTCAGATTAGTCAATAAATCAACCAAACTTTGGACAAAGTCCCAATCTAGAGAAAATATAAAATGTGCTTTCAATGTTTTCAAGATCTGGGTCATTTAGGGAAAGAGAAACTGTGTGTATGAAATGTTTTAGTATTTTTAGTCGTCCATTGTGTAAATATGTTTACTTTCTATCCTTCCTTCTATGTGTCCTCCCCCTCCCCTCCCTTTGCTGTCTCTTATCTCACTTCATTTCTTGTGTCCCTCCTCATTTCCTTCCTTCCATTCTTTTCCGCCTTTTCTCTTACTTTTAATTGCTCCGTGTCTTTCCTGCCTTATTTGCGTCCTTCATTCTCCTCTTTCTTACATCAACCTTTAATTATGTCATCTCAACCATCCTTCCTTCCTCCCTTCTTTATTTCTTCCTTCCTTCATTCATTGTGAAATGCCTTCATTGTGTCCATATGTCAAACCTCCACTGCAGAAATTTCTGTAATTAGTTGGTAGTTATGTTTGTATTTTATTTATTTATTTTTTTTGTGTGATGGTAATGAAATTGGTATTGTTAGTAGCAAGAAAGCAAATATGTAAACCTATTGAAATAAATGATTTATGTAATGGCAAAAAGACAAAACGTGGGTGTTTGTGTTTTTTAAAGTAATATTTTTCACCAAGTTATTCATACGTTTATAAATGTCTGAATTCCAAAGCTAAATATGTAACTTTAAAATTAAAAATTATTTAGCAAGTTAAATATTTAGTTTGTAAAATGAATGTTTAGTTCCCAAACTATTTTGTTTGAAAACTAAATCCCTTCCTAAATATTTATTTTGTGAAATATTTAGATTCAAGTTAAATAGATATATTTTTTGTTAAATACACATTTTATTCAAAAATATTTGTTTTCCAGATTTAATATTTAGTTGGGTAACTAAATATGTAGGTTGCTGACTACATGTTTAGCTCATAAATAAATATTTAGCTTTCCTGCTAAATGCATTGGTAGAAAACTAAATATTGAGTTTGGAAAATAAATATCCTGTTTGAAAATTAAATGTTTAGTTTGGAAAATAAATATTTATTTCCAAACTAAGTATATTATTTAGCAAAGTAGATATTGAATTCAGAACTAAATATTTAGTTAAAATAAATATTTAATTTGGAGCTAAATATTTAGTTTGTAAACTAAATATTAATATCAAGTGCCCTTTTGAGCCCCTTGCTGATTTGGGGTCCCTAGGTTTGCTTTGCCCTTGTGGCCGTCTGGGATTGAATCTCTTTCTTTTGTGTCCTTTGTATTAAACTTGTTTGTGAAAGGGGGCATAAACTAAAAACATCAGTGATTAAGACACCAGTTATAATTTAATTCCTTCTGTGTGTCAGATTTTCTTCCAGCAAGCTAAACATCTTTCTTGTCTTCTAAAGAGGTGTTGATTTGTATTTCTTATAGTTGTCAGAAGGTCTTAAGTTATTTTTGTTTTAATTGTGGCTGCTTTGTTACTCACTGGATATTAAATAGATGATAAAGCAGTTCCAAGTAAGAGAAAACTCTGAACACCTCAGAAAAGTCTGGAAGAAAGATTAATTGAATAGAAACATTTATAGATTATTTTGTAGTACACACTTTAATTTCTTGATCAGATGACCATAAATAGGAATCACTATTTTTTAAAAATAATTATTTTGGGTTCTAGCGACTTTTACTTCACAGAAGATTGACAGGAAGTTGTGTTATGAGAGAGGGGAGAAGACATGTGGCAAAGGTTCAGCCAGGACTTGAACCTGCGACAGCTGCATCAATGATTGAGGCCTCCATGCATGATTGCAAGCTTTACCCCCTGTGCCTCCAGCACAATGCAGGAATCACTAATGTCTCACTGCATTTTACAGAGTTACAATGAAATTTTCATTAAACTCATGTAGACATATTCACAAGGTCTGAGCACTTCTAATCTAATCTACAGTTTGACATCTAGCATGCTTATTGGTCTGTATTTGAGAACATCAAAGTTAGTCAAAGTGATTCAAATGCAGAATATGAAATATTAACTTTCCAAAACCCCTATATGAACTTTGCAAGTGTCCTTAATGTTAATGTGATTTGTAACTCAGGGATGTAGAAAATGACTGGCCAGAATCACATAATCAAACTTGGCGATAACCTGTGAACATGTTAATCTTTGGTAATTTCTGCACATTTTAAAGTGTGAATAATAACTTTTTTTTAGAGATTTAGGATGCACAAGTAAAATCAATATTTGTGGCTGTTCTCATTTTTTTTTTACAAATAACGAGACTGTTCAGATCACAATTATTTGCTATAATGTAAAACGTATTTGCTCGACAGCCTTCACACGCATGCTGCATAAACCTGATTGACGTCACATATTTATTCTATTTATTATAACATCTGAACATAAAACAGCTTCAACTCTTCTGAGAAAGCTTTCCACAAAATTTAGGAGTGGCTTTATGAGAATTTTTGCCTTTCTTAAGAGGCAAAGTCAAACGTTCAAGTAGGACGAGAAATTCTTGGCTAACAGTCTCCACATTAATTTATACCAGAGGTGCTCAGTGTTGAGGTCAAGTTAAGTTTTTTTCCATAAAAAACTTGCTTGAACGTTGGTATACGCTTATGCTGGATTTGAAACGAAGCTGCTGACCCTGTTCTTTGACTCTGATCACACTGAGTTGCTGTCCTTCCCATTAGCTTGCAAGAATATCTGGTAGTGACTGAAGTGTCACTTTGATGCTACTGCCACCGTTTGAACTCTGCCCTCCTGGGAAACAGATTGGCACAACTGAAATCAATAATTTGTAATGGCGCAGGAATAATTTTGTCAAATAACTGGCATTTGTGCCACAACGATGCACATTTACTTATTAAGCTGGGTTTCAAAATTGCTTCATTAATACGGAACGAATCACATTGTTGACAAACCAAGACATAGTTCATATAATAAGCTTGACTCTGCTGGTGGCTGACATGTAGAAGCTTGTCTGAAACTGAACTTGCCTTTACAGACAATTCCAGGAAGCCAGGTTCTTTGGGATCTTTAAACACACCTTTATAGTTGGAGTATTCCTTTAAAACATGCCTGATTAACTTTCCAGAACTGCACAATAATAAGCTGTGGCTTGATCTTTTCTAATGAAATCCCATTTGTGTATGTACTTTGAAAATGTTAAGCAGCTTTAAGGTGAGGGATTTTTAATTTATCTTCTATAAAACTACATCCTTTCAGACATAAAAGGAAGAGAGGATTAAATGGGCAACATGTTGCTTTTATTCAACCACTTTTCTCCCCATTTGCTGTAAAGTACTTTATTTGGTGAGCACTTGAAGACAACAATAGAAATCAATAGAAAATTATGGCGTCAGTATTCATAATATCACTAAAGAGAAGTGTAATTCAATACCTATTGGTCCACAATCCAATTTCTTAAGTTGTGCGAGCATAGTTTGAACATGTTTTAAATTACAGGTAAAGCATAATTTTCCGTAGTATCAGAATCAATTCATACTTCATTCGTGCTGGAGTATAATTGTAAGAATCCGCTGTCGTTTTAAGTTATGTTACAACCTGCATTTACATACCTTACCCACTAGGTGGCGAACTTCATCTACATTCACCAAAAGACCTTTTACCAACCAAGGTACAATGTAAAGTTCTCATTTTTACCTGTTTGTATTTGAATAACCAAAACGACGCGTGTCTGGTACGTTTAAGTTTAATACAAGAAAAAAAAACTTTTTCTTTGAGTTGGTGACATTCGTTATAAAAACAGTTTTATTTATTTGTGTCGGTGAACCAATAAGGAAAAAACAGTCAGAACACCTTTTGAACGGCTTCTACGCAAACCTATTTTGAGGTCTTCTTTTTTGTGTGGTCAGATGCCAACCAGATGTCTTTCCGCAGTCACGCACTTCAACCCTCGTCGTTTTTTTTTTTCTTCCTACTGTTAGCAAACCACCAAAGGTAAGCGGACGCCGTTTTGCTTTTTCATTTAACATTTGCAGACATCAAGATTTGGTTTTGAATTCTCTATGTTACATTTTGCTGTTTAATTATCAAATTATTTATTTAGTAAACAAATTAAAACCTCGCATTTGCGTTCATTCAAACTGCAATGGGATCTCCTGACCTCAGGCCGTTAACTGACTCACTTCTGAAAGACCAACAGTTACCGGAGTTTGCATATTGTGTCCCTGATATTCCTTCTCTGACTTACCATAAGGTGACAATAAAGTGGTATATTTTCTAGGATTATGCTGTACTTTTTAAACGGGAATGAATAATGAATTACTGTCTAGCTAATACGGACATGCTAATTTTTTCTGTCTTATTTCCCTCTCCCCTTTTCAGCCCCTTACACTTCTGACTGTGTACAGAGTTACATTATGTGCCAGTGAATTCGCCTGAATTGTATCGGATTAAGCTGGAACGTGTGTAACTGAATTTAAATCCGTCTATCTGCAGTTGGATTGTGTTGGTTTGATCTCATAACGTATTTCTAGATATGAAGTGGACTTTGTCTTGTAAAGTGCCGTGAAATGGGTTTGGAGCTATATAAATAAACTGAATTTAAGCGAAAGAGCCCGGAGCTCACCCTAAAAGGAAAAGACAACATTACCACGGAATAGTTATCACACTAACTATTCATTACCAAGTAGGGTTCAGCATAATCAGTAACAAAACATTATGCCTGAGTACTTGGTAGTGACACCTGACATTTCTCCTTTTAGTTGTCAAACGATTACTACAAATCCAAGAATAATATTGAATTCAAATAAACATACCTATATAAAGATCCAGAATATATATATATAGTTTTTCCTTGTGCAAATTTGACTTGATACCATGAAAAACAAGACTGGGAACGTGTCCCTGTATGAACTGGGTGTGAGCACTAAAACACATTGTTATCACATGCAGCTATCAGAGCCATTTACAGACATCACAGACGGTGGGACAGCTCTCACAAACGCCACACGCCATCTTTCCCTCATCAAAGACGAATGCTTTCTTCTCGTGTGTGTGAGTATGTGTGTGTGTGTTGGTTTAAAGTCAAATGATAGTTGTGCTCCCAGTGCACATCTGCCCGTGCAACGTTACAGTACAGTTTAGCTGTGACTATATTTGTCCTCTCTCTTCCTTCTCTTCCTGGCAGGGGGACAGCGAAGTCGAGAGCTGGACAGTTGCCAAAAGAGGCCGGCCTGCCGTGCAGCTGAAACTTTTACAAGCCAAGCAGGAAGAGACACAGGGAAGCAATCGAAACAGAAAAGAAGAAGAAAAGTGAGACAGACATCTGGACCCTTTTTTTTTTTTCATCCTTGTGTCCATCTCTCCCTCTGCCTTCTCATTTCTTGTTAAAGCCAAACTATATTTGCTCTTCTTCATTGGCGGGGGCCGGGGGTGGGGGTAAAAGTAGGGCTGGAGGACAGGACTGGGAAAGGGAGTAGATATAGGAGGGTGTGTGTTGGGGTCGGGGGGGATCCGTCTGAGGGGTTTGGATTGGGGTGGGACCTTGGGTTCAGAGGGTTCAGCTGAGGAGAGAAATAAATTCATAAACAACAAAGGAGACGTGACGTCATGTCGAGGGGCCGTCCAACCTGCTGGCTGAATCTCTGCTTCCACGGAAGAGCCGGATCGTTCACACCACGTGTGTTTGCGTGTGTGTACTGTATGAATGTGTGTGTGTGTGTGTGTGCGTGGCCTTTGTGCTATCTTCCAGAAAAGTCTTGTGGACTTTGAGCAAAGAAGCTGGACTTGGATGGCAGGGTTTTGTCTCTGCAGTGAGCGACCCGGGACAAGGGGAAGCCTTCCAATGCTGTGCTCGCGTCTCGTTCAGTCCATTTCTAGGACTATTCATCCAGCAGCTGCAATAAGGAATTAGCCGTTCTGTTTCATAGAAGCAAGATTTACTTTTTTCTCTTCAAATAGTCAGTAGTAAGTTAGAAAACATTTTTTTTTTGCAATTAAAATAAAAAAAATATATATCGATTTTACTTTAGAATCGACTCCAGCATCTTCAAAATGATACAAGCTCAGAGGTGAGCTCTGATTGGTTGGCTTGTTTCGGGACAGCAGCTCAAACGCCAGTGATTGGCTGCAATAGATAAGATTGTCCATATATGAGTAAACTGATTTCCTCTGTTAATGATTGACATAATACAGTATCTTCAAAGTGCTGATTACTGTTCCGCTCATATTGATGCAAGAAGGGAAATGGAGATGTAGGAATTTGCCAAGGACCAAAAGAAGAAGGGGGAAAAAGTGAAATTCCTCGGAATATCCCTCCTGCTTGCCCACCAATTCAATTTCTCGAACACCTCGCAATTCCTCCCCCTCTCTTCTGGGCTCAGATGGAAGAGAGAGACGGAAAGAAGAAGCCAGAACTGAGGTTCTGGACAGAGACTGATCAGAATATTTGTAATTTTTTTTTCTACTCATTTTAATTTCCTGACTGCGAAAACGTGTCGAGATGCAGCGAGACGGCAGAAATGTCTGGACGCGCTGGTGTCGCTCTCCCCACGTGCTTCCTGATGTCGGATGATTAACATGCAAATGTCCGCAAGTTCTCCTCGCTGCTGGCTCGCTGCTTTGTGTCACTGTGTCTGCTCATGACAGTTCATGCTTCCTCTCCCTCTCTTTTTCTTCTTTTTTTTTTTTCTCGTGGCACACTGTCTCTCTTAACTCCTCCTTCTCTCTCTTCCTCCTCTCACTACACCATGTCCCCTCCCTTCCTTCTTCAATGTCCTCTCCACATCGCAACCCCCCCCCGCCGCCGCCCGATTCCGCCCTCCCTTTTCTCCACTTCCCTCTTGGCAGAGGTGCCAAAGTGGGCAGGCAGACCGAGGCAAACGCATCACAGGGCAGAGCAGAGGGCGAACCAAAAGCTGGCGACTTGATCATGTGCGTGTTTGTGTTTTGGTCTGCCCTCGCTCTCTTTCTGTATGTGTCTGTTCCCAAGTTAGACTCTGCTTTGGTGACACGCTGCTGCAAGTAAGGTGAGTGCTTGATTTTTAAGCTCTTCTCCTCCTTGCTGTGTACACAGTGTTTGATATTCTGATTTGTGCATTTTACATTTTTTATTTTTTGGTTACAGGGCTGTGCGAGAGCAGACGTCCCTCTGTTACTCTCCGTACGGACGGACGTACTCACGCCTGTAGGAGGGGATTGTGGGAAAGGGGGTGTAGCTCTCAGAGGGTGCGCTCTACTCCTCTCGCTTCCCTTCTTCCCGCCATCACGGCCCTCTTTTCAGCCAGTCGTCCGGCCCGCCCGCCTCACCACATACAGGCCTCAGGTATTTTTTATTTTTTTGCCTCGATCCCTGCGACAATCTCTTCTCGTCTTACTTACTGTCCTGCAACGTATCTCCTGCAGTTATCTCTCACCTTCTTCTCTGTTCTCCATCATGGTCTTCCTCCCGTAAAACGTGTTTGCCGTCGCTGGTTGCCACCGTCCTCGCCACCATTTTGGCTAAATGGACATAGCGAGAGAAACTTTTCCTTGAGCTCAGAGTTCAACTCCCTGCTGACCATCCTTTTATTACTCCTTACTTTGTCTCCTCTTCCTCCTCACTCCCCATTGCTCCAGCAGGCTCTGACAGGACAATACACAGTCTCTTTGTGGTTGTCTGTATCTGAACAGGTGTCTGTTTGGAGCCTGGCGTTAGGAATGGCAGGACGTCTTGGTCACGTCTGACCCAAGAGGGTAGACTCAGCTAGACAGCCACAGTCAGTAAAAGTTAACCGCTGATCAACCAGTGGAAAATCTCATTCCTCGGCGCCATTTTGATAGCTAGCATGACAATAATGACCCTGCAAATTATTCCACTGCAAACTCGTGTGCACTGTCTCAATGATACTACCGAGAAGTGGCACCGGACTCAACGACACGTGCATTTGTGCAAACATGAGTTTAGTTTTATCTCTCTGAAGTGCAGGGGTGTGGCAATTCGCTAAAGGTCGGGTGTTTGTCCTGAAACATTAACTCGCAGTCGATAACATATAAATATCTATGACACGGTTACAGCTGAGGGGAAACCGGCAGTAACGAAAATGAGTTCAAGCAAACAGTCGATGACGTATGTTAAAAAGACTGCGAGTTCTTCTTTTTAGTTGTTAACAGTAAAGCAAAATATCATCTGCTCTCATAGTGAAAAAAAATCCTTTATACACAAAGAGTCATCTTTGTCAGTCTACTTCCTAAAAATAGCCACGAGATTAATGTTTAACTACTATGAACACCAAAACACATCAGACACCAGAATAAGTTAAAAACATGCAAATACAGATGCTACTTTTGACTTTGAGAGAACAGAAGAAGTGAATTAACAAACAGCTTTCCTGTGCTTACTCGTAGAACTATAATGAAGT
Source organism: Poecilia picta (assembly GCA_033032245.1). Taxonomy (NCBI): domain Eukaryota; kingdom Metazoa; phylum Chordata; class Actinopteri; order Cyprinodontiformes; family Poeciliidae; genus Poecilia; species Poecilia picta. Next base: position 17,124,973 of record CM065359.1, on the reverse strand, counting down.
ATTGGCATGCACAGTTTGGACTGTACTTGAATATCTTATTACCTTACTGTATCTAGGTCTAAATAGGGGTTGGCGTTAAAATGGCGCCTACGTGCCACGTGTAAACACGAGCAGACCCTTTCAACATGCCCTCACAATTCGTGGTTAAGCTGCTGCCAGTTTCTTTTTCATCAGGCTTTGCCATTTCGCTTTGCTTTTTTCAATAATTTAGGCCACAAACTAATGCTCGCAAATGTTAGCTAATCAATAAAAGAAACACTTTCACTGAAAGGAGAGGATAATTTACAAAAAGTAGTTTGAGGAAAAATAGAGAACAAGAGTTACAGTAGAGAGGCAGAAAGAGAGAGGTAGGAGTGGGAGAGCTCTTTCCCGCCCCTCTCTTATCCTCAGATGAACTTATCGTGTTGCCTCATAATGTGTCTGAGCTTTTTTTCTCCTAGAGGCAGTCAAGCTAACTTCCTGCATTCAGCCTCAGCTTAGTTGATTGGTTGATATCTTGGCTGACCGGCCACAGTTTGCAGCAAGGCAACAGGAAGTTTCTCTTCTCATGCAGGAAGCTGCAGCTGTTTCATCCTGACATACACCACTTTGCACTTTTGCACGCTTCTGAAAAAAAAACCCAGAAACATGCACGCAAATGCACACACCCATTTTGAAAAGGAATACCTGTGTATATGTGCTTTGTATATATATATATCTGTGTGCATGTATCGAGGCTGCATGTGCATGCATGTTTATAGAATTTGTAAATTCTTTAACATGTAGGCATGTAATGACAAGTCAGATAAGCACTTTTAGGCATCAGAAACATTTGAAACCATGGTAACACCACATCTAAATGGGGAAAAAAAAAATAAAAAATTGAAAACCCTAAGAGAGGAACGGAAGTGTAAATGGAGAAACCAAAAGTATTGAATGTTTTTAAAAGTTCTGAGGTGTAAAGGAAGAAATAAGCTTTTAAAGAATCAGCAAACTGTTGTCAATTGGCATTTATGGCATGATTAGATGGCCATTTATTCTTCATAAAATTTTGGGACATGTGCCTTAACCTACTTTAAACATTTTAGTGTATATTTATTATATATTTGAATTAACTGCCACTAAGCCAAGTTATTACTAGACATTGGCTGAGATTGGTGAGATTTTCATGGCATAATAGCCTTGTGAAAAATACCACATTTTCACGGTATGAGCTCAATGTTTTAAAGCTAAAACATGTCACTTCACACATTTTAATTATAAATTGAACTCTGAACTCTGGCTGGGACCTCTTTAAGCCTCACTGTCCATGTTTTTTGGATCTATAAACATTTCCAAACCACCATATTTTTCTACTTTAGCAGCAATAAAAATGTGGATTAGCCTTCATTCCACCAGACGATCGGCAGATAACAGACTGCATTACTCTTAGATCCGTACGTATTCCATAAAAAAAGAAAACAGGAGTATTGTGTTCCTAGCGTTTTAGTATAAAAAAACCCATCTTAGATTGAAACAGACACAAACTAAGCACAATCTCAAACTTGGACTGAAATATTTCACACTGATTACAGACTGTTTAGAACGCAATTTTTAATCTGAGAAACCTTTGTTCTGTTTTGAAGTAAAACCTTTTTCTTAATTTCCAAATAAGAAACTACAATACTTCCTTGTCTTATTCTTGTTATTCAAATATTTCGCGTAGTCTTGTCATCATCAGCTGGATGTTTCACACACCCTATTAGAGTTCAGCATTTTGATATTCTGACTTCAACAAAAATTAGAAAACATACCTGTTGAATTTATTTTGCAGGACATTATACTTTGCTATTCTTCTATTACTCCAACAATTACATTTAGTTTATTTATATAGAAACCTTCCCAAAAAAATTAATATAAAGGTAATTTACAAAACAAATCAGCTTTATAGACGGCAATAAATAGTCAGTTCCATCATTAAAACACATTTAAAGTCACTTACAGACATTTAAAATTGATCGGTAATAAAACAGTGCAGGCAGGTTCAATTTATTATGACAGTTGGTAAGAGCTTTTGTCTTACCAACAAGTCTCTGACTTTGCAGCAATCCCTACTAGGATGCTAGCAGGATAATTCTTCATGGCTGGCATAGCTTGTTGAGCATAGCTGTAAACCAGCGTTGTGATGGGCATCACAACTTTACTTTTAACTGTCCATTGATGGTTCAAAGGAGCGTTTTGTTCATAGTGAGTGAAAAGTTCATTAGGCATCTTTCAGCCAGCTGTCCAGCAGTGCAGAGCAAAGCGTGGCAGGGACAGTGGTTTGTTTATCCATACTCCATGCAGCTGGAAAAACTCTGATCACTCCAAGTACTTTAAATAAGCCGCAAATTGTGACGGACATTTGAGCTGTAACGTTTTAAAATAATTGGTTATCATTTACTGGCCTACAAAAGCTCACGATATTTAAATATATCGCCTATAGTTTTAGTAAGCCTGGCATTATTGTTGGACTAAAAGCAGAGTTGTGAATACATTTTTTGTTGTCATGACTATTTTATATCTTTAATAATTTTTATTTATGTGTTGTTCCATTTTTTTTTTTCCTTTGGCTGCTTGAATTAACACACCACAAAACCGACATGATTCTTTTGTGGTATTTGGGAAGAACTAAGCACTTACAAATATATTTTTCCTTGAAAGTCCATAAATTTTCCTCCCTTATGGGAGGCCTAATGTGCTTCCCACTGTCATATTTTTATCTCTTGCTGACGTCTCCGTCCAGCTTTTTCATCTGTATAATTATATGTAGTCGTCTGCAGAAGAATCTAATAAAATTAGCTAGTAAAGCAGTAGCTCCTTAAATGCATGCAGATGAGGCAACTGGCCTGTTTGTTTTTGTGTAAGCAAATGCATATGGCCTTCACCCATGTATGTACATACACATACATATGAGCCCGAGTCGTGTGAGTGCTTAGCCGGGTTGATGAGGATATAAAGAACATCAAAGCGGGCGCCATGCCAGGTAGCATGGAGGAGGCTCAGAGCACGCATCCTTCGTTCTTGATTGTAGGAGTGAGGCCTTCTTTGGAAGGGTAGGAAGATAAAATATGCTGGTTTGACAAATTCTCTGTAGCATTTTTTTTTTAAATAGAAGATCAGAGAACCTGGCTGGTGTGAAACAAGACATCCGTATGGATTTCTATAGCAGAGATTTCTTCATCCTTCTATTGTGTGGCATGTTTCCTCTGCCAACACCAGCTCCCCCACTGAGCCTCCTCCTCCTTTTTTTTTCTTTTTTGCCCACCACCTCCTTACTCCTTATTGAAATTCTGCCTGGCACAGAGACGCTGCCCATTCTTGGCACAAAGCTCAGAGAGAGAGAGGGATGAAGAGAGGCAGAGAGTGGGAAGGAAAAAAAAACACACACACACACAAGAACCTGCACCAATCGACGAGTCCCCCCCTTCTTCCTCCTCCTCCTCCTCAGTGGCGTCTCTGTGCCAAGCATTCATCCCGTGTCGTGGACGAAGGGACCAGGCAAGTCAGTAGGTATTTCCTTGCCTCTGCTTCCTGTAATAATCCGCTCCAAATTTGAGGAGTTTTCTTGGCAGCTGAATCTTCTGCGAGCACGTTTTTTTTTTTTTTTTGAGAGAGAGAGTGAGAGAGGGGTGGTTATTAATTTATTTGTATATTAGTTGAGGAGTAAATCTTAACAAATCCTGCCTTCAGGGGGTGAGAGGAAGCTAAGGCCTTTTGTTTCCATGATATTTTACTGAATTTTGCATGTATTTCTATTGAGACGTTTTTTTTTTTTAAACTGTGTTTGGACATAAGGAATAATTCTAATTGAATCTTCGAGATTGTATAATGTGCAGATAAACAGCGGCAAGTTCGTTAAGCGCCAGTTGTAAAAGCAAACATTTCTAATTATGAAATAAAAGTAAAGAAAGGGATGGAAATGACTTGCAGCAGAAATCTGTTCTATCTTTCATCTTTTTTGCTCAAAAAGCAACTAGTTGACTTTGAAGATATGGAAAGCTATCTGCTGAGAAGATCCAAAGAGAAACGAATAAGAGTTGTAAGTCATGCAGCTTTAAAAAAAACAACTTGTATCTGTCATCTAAAGACAAATGATTGCGCTGAAACAGGAAATTGTCTGCAGAAAAACATTTCATTCTGTCACAGCAGAGTGCTGTTATCAGAGGGCAAGGGGGCAAAGATTCATGGTCCTTGGCTCACTCCTATTGCAAGCTTGAAGACTTGTAGCTTTTATTCTGCAGCAACAGATGCAAAGACAGTCAGATGGACAGCTGAGATTTATACATTTTGTCCCTCTCTCTTGTCTGAGACCCTGCCCAGCTGCCCAGTTGGACTTTAGGAGGTCATTTATTCTGTAGCTGCTGTCAGAAAATGATTTGCCTCAGCTGAGCTGGGCATGCCCTCCTTTTCTTATGTAGCTTAGAAAATGTTTATGGTCTCAGAAGAGCTCACGTGACGGACAGGCTCCGGCCTTTACTTACCTTCTAGCCTTTCCCTTCCTAGAATGGGACAGCAATTATTGGCAGTTTAACTCACAAGAATTTAATGTTTAGAATCAATTTATTTGACTAATTTTCCCCCAAAGAATCTGTTTGAGTTCCTCTCCAAGCCGTCTAGTCAGGGGGATCGTTCCTGGCAAGCAAACACAGTTCATAGATCTTCTACTAGCTCTGTGGCAGATGTGGGCATCACGCCAGTTCCCTCACCACCACCCCCTCCATTCTGCCCCATTTTTTCCCCCTGTCTGGTCTTCTGTGATCAGGCTAGAGGGGTTTACAGCATACTAACTGCAAACTAGTCTGGACCAAGTCTCAGGGGTTGCGACTGTATGCTAATTTATGCAAGGGTGCACCTTCTAACCCATTCTACGTCTTCTGAGGCCCCCGGCCTGGCATTTAGTCTGGTGTTTATTAACTCTTCGGTTGCTGCTGTTTGAATCTGGTTGGCATGCTTTGACTCCGATCTTAGCCGAACGAGACACATGTGAGCACTCCCTTTTCTGTGAACTGTCCAGCTGTCTAACAAGAAATAGTTTCCTCTGCCTCAATGTTCGTGATTGAGCGTGTCGTCTGGGTCGGTTGGCTTCGACTCACTGCTTGGCACAAGATTCGTCCTCTGTAACTTGCGATAGAACAGCTGCTCTCTCTTCATTGTGAGGATTGCAGGCTCAGGAATGAAAAGGGAGAAGGAGAAAAAAAAAACAACAACAAAAAAAATAAAAAAAACGACAAGCAAGGTGGACCTCGTAATGTTTGTAAGCAGACCTAAAATGGCCGAAGCCTTGCAGGACGCCATTTTGTGTTTCCTCGTTGTGTTTTGGGGGGCAGAATCCCAGCTTTGTATTCAATCAGAGACAGCTGGTGGAAGCCGTGTTTGCAGGCATCTGTGTGTGCGTACCTCCGCAGCAGCCACTCCAACGCAGGGGTAGCCCCGCTGGAATGAGCTCAGTTTTTGGCAAAACCGAAGAAGGATTCCTGGCAGAGAATCGAACTACTCTCTCTGTCTCTCTCTCTCTCTGTCTCTCTCTCTCTCTCTCTCGCTTTCTTTTTCTTTCTCTTTCCTCGTTCGATCACATGCCAGAGTCTCAGGAAGCTTGTGAGTTGTTTGCTAAGATTTTGCGCACTAGCTGTTACTTTCGCATGTCCGTCTACCATTAAATTAGTTATCTGTAATTTATTCTGGTGGGAACAAAGTTACATATTTCTCTTTCGCAACAAAAAGGTTACACCGATCGGTAAGAACATGTGGTGCTCCTTTGGCCGCCTTTGGTTTGTAGTGATTTTCGTTTTCTCAGTTTGCCGCTGTCAAAAACCTATCATGAAGCGTCATTAGCTCCCAGAAACTGAGATTTTCTAAGAAAATGTTTTTAGGAAGACACTTTGTTCCACAAAGAAATTGTCTGTCAACATTTCATTGCAGATGAACATTTGTTATTCAGTATAATTTTCAAAAATTATTTAATTAACATTCTCTGTCTCTTTCTTTTTCTCTATATCCTTGCAGGAAAGTGACATTTGTGGATCTTTGGTGTGGATGCAGCATAGATTGTGTCCTTGGGGCTGAGGTAGTAGATTGAATAGTTGTGGGGTTCTTTAACCTCTTTTTCAGATAACTATACAATCTACTGTCTTTCCCAAGGAGACAGCTGAGCCAACCAGTCGTCAACTATCATCTAAAGATGGACAATACTGTTGCCTTGTCAAAATGCATGCAGTAATTGATTTAATATCTATATAGAGAGGGTTATTTTTATTACTTCCTCAATCAGTTTTTGTGCGGTGTGTTTGACTTGGGTTCTGTCAGGGTGAGGTAGTAGGTTGTATAGTTTGGTAGGTGGGACTGCACCCTGCTGAGGTGATAACTATACAGTCTATTGCCTTCCTTGAGGAGTCCACTGAACAGTTCAACACAATCTCTTTGCTGAAGTGCTTTATTATTATTATTATTTTACAGACAACATAAAGAATAGGTAAATGTCTTACAGGAGGATTTATATGTATTTTATAGCCTTTTTGGTGGACAAAAGTTGTTACATGCTTTAAATATGTACATCTCAATAAAACTAGTCTTCTCAAATCAGTTGTCCAGAAGTCACAGAAGCTAAGAAGTTAGTTTTTTTTACTCTCACATCAACACACCACACACACACACACACACACACACACTGCAACTGTGATTCTATCTGAAGAATCATTGAGTTTGTTGATGTATGGTGCCCTCTAGTGGAGCTTTAATAAATTGCTGTCACTAACAAAGCAAACATTAAATGAAGAGTTGCGTATCAAGGGGAACTTTGTAAACAGTCTTCATGCTACATGTTTAAATGTAATAATAGCAGAAATGATTAATGCTGTACAATGATAGATTGATGAAATACCACAAACAAGTCTTGCACAAATCCTTTTTTCTGGCTCTGCAAACACACATTTACGTTTCTTAATCTACTCGCTTGTTGTGGCTTGCTGAATTGACTCATTTCTGGTAAAACAATTGAGCTTCAATGCGAGATGCTTCCATATTTGACCGTAGGCCTTCTGGATCTTGGGGATGCGACAAGCGTAGACCACTGGGTTGACGGCTGAGTTGGCGTGAGACAGGAGGATACCTGCAGGATGATCGGTTTGTTACTGAATCAGTAAATTTTTGCAATACATACGGCTGGAAGAATATTTTGGAGCTGCAGTTGGTGAGTTTGGTCCATAAACTGGGTCATTAGCATAAGTAAACTGATTGTTGGTGGTCTACATTTCTTTCTTTTGTTTTTTTGAGTTGATATTATTGATGACAAAAATAAATGATTTAATAGTTATGCTTCTAGAACTGCTACATTATAGAGGAAATGACTTCAAAGTTTTCTAAAAACGATTGCATACACAGCCTTAAATCAATTTGGATTTTCTCAAATCTTCACAGGGTCAAAGGTTTTTAGGTACAGGCACAGATATGTTTCCACGATTTCTCTAACATTTGTTGGAACCTCACATGACTACATATTTCTTGTGGCAAGCAACAAACACACGACATATTTCTGGCTGGATATTTGACCACTATACTATATTTGACAGGATTATAAGTCATTTAAACAGTAGATTTTTGTTTTTTTACTGTGGATCTGGACTTAAGACATACACAGGAGTCTTTATAAAGAGTTGAGCAGCTGCTTTGGGAATCCTAATCTTAGCCTGCTGTGTCCATTCCAGAGCCAGTTATCACATTTTTGGGGGTTCATTGTCCTGTTCAAAGCCTACTTGTGTCCCATGTTTCAACATTCTTGCTGCTTTTTCAGGTAACATTGGTTCTCTTTCATTGCTATTTCACACACTTTGATACATTAACAAAACAATCCCACAACATGATGCAACCAACACTGTACCTTTGCAGATGGCACATAATTATTTGTAGGTTTGATCACCTCAGCTTGACCTTTCCAAGCATATGTCCCTTTGGTCAGTTGTACATTTTCATTAGTAATTCTATCTTTGCCTTCAGAGGGTATTTTGCTCCCTTTTTCTGAGTGTAAAAATTTAAGCGGTGAAACACTGTAATATATTTGCATAGAGTTATTCTCAGCAATGGACACTAAGAGATTTCGCCAATATAAATACTAATCTCCTTGTTAGGTCTTTACTGAGTTGATTGTACTTTCCAATTTTTTAAACTATATTGGGTATTGTTAAACAAATACTGTATTTTTATACTGGCAAATAGAAACTTACAGCCTTCAATCAATCCTGGTCAATAACTGGATCTTAAGACTTGTCCTTGTAAAGATAAAAGACATTCAGTGGAACATAACTAAAGACCAAAATGTAGAGAGCTAGAACCAAACATGTAGAAGCAGGATTCAGTATTTATGATCCTCTAATCTGGAACTAATTTCCAGAAAAACAGCAAAAAAACCCAGGGAGTTTCTTTAAAGCAAGGCTGACAGCCCATTTGTTCAGAGTTGCTTTTGATTAATAATAACTGGAGCCTGATTAGTTTTAGGCTAGATTGTAAATTCTCTTTATTTTGCCACTGCAATGTCTTGAGTTTTGTTTCTACTATGCAAAGCACTTTGGATTGCCTTGATGCTGAAATGTTTTGTACATTATGATGATGTGAGTTAATGATATGTTTAAGCCTAGTGAAATAATTTGCAGCCTCTGTGGATCACACAAAAGCCACAATAAATGTTAACTTGCGTAAACGATAATGTTCTTATAAAATCGATTAAAGTCGTTGGCAATATAACTGACAGCGCCAATAAAATAAATTACGAAAGCCAAAATTAATGTGACATTACATTATTGTGTGTAAATTTCCCTAAGACGCTTGGTGTCTGGAGCTGTAAACACTCACCTTGTTGAATATGTGGAGACATCTTAACACCTGTGCAAGGAGTAGGAGAACAACTCTGACCCACCTGTATAAAGTGTCCCCCGGGTCACTGCTTCAGGTCCCTGGAAGAGCAGAAGACAGTTCATGAGGTGCAGAGGGATCCAGCAGAACGCAAACAAAGTGAGAACCAGAGCAAGCGAGCAGGCCAGCTTCTTCTCCCTGATCAACATGGCCTGTGCTTGAGGGCAGCTGTTCTTCAGACGTTTGTGCAGGCTCCAGAAGATGACGACGTACAGAAATGTCATGACCAGCAGAGGGGCCATGATACATCCGAGAAAGTTGAAATAAACCATAAAGGGCAGGGTGATAACTGAGAGGAAGGTGCATTGGGAAGAGCTCGGCAAGGCAGACGATGTGTTGGTGCCAGCAGCAGAGAGGTTGTGCCATCCAAGCAGAGGGGTGAATCCCAGCAGAAAAGAAAGTATCCAACAGACAGACAAGGCCAACAGTGTGCGCCTCTGAGTGACGATGGCTTTGTATCTGAAAAAGAGAGAGAGGAAAAATAAAAGGAGACAATGAGGAAATTATTCAGGCAATTCTTATAAAGTTGTGAGACTGAGGTCGCCTTTACCTGAAAGGCATGTGCAGCCGCAGGTATCGGTCAATGGCAATAGCCAGCAGCGAGAGGACGGAGGCCTCCGTCAGCACGAGTATGACGCAGCTGAGGAACAGGCACTGGTGAGAGGTCAAATTCACCCAGCCATCCAGCAGTACAGCCAGAGGCACGGCAGCTGCACCCACCAAAAAGTCTGCAGCAGCCAAGGACACCAAGAAGCAGAAAGTCGGCTCCCGGAGGCAATCATGGATACCGACTGCCACCGCACACACCACCAACACGTTCCCAAGGCAACATGCCACAGCAATGAGCACTTCCAGCACTGTGTAAGTTGCCCAAGCCCAATCAGCCATCACTGCAAATTGACAGCAAATAGTATCCTTGAAGATATTTCATGCACAAATGTAATGAACTCAGTAGCAAGAAAAGTCCAGCATAATACTTCCTGGTTGTTCAGATTGCGGTTGCAAATGACTCGAAAGACAGCAAGCAGGGGCCTTTTATATGGGATCGTGCGTGCACACTTGAAAGCTGACTGACACTCCATGGAGACACCATCTGCATTTCATCAGCAAGTCAAAAATCCTCTTCCAAACTTTGATAAATATATCCCTGGAGCGTGAGAGGAGAGGATTTCTAGATCGGTGGTTCCCAAACTTTTCAGCCATTGAACCAGAAAACGACACGTAGAGATTTGTGTTCCCAAACGGTCACTACTTAAACGCACACTGTGAGGAAAGCAATTAAACAAGAGCACACTGACAAGCAATCACAGTTGTACATTTTCATTAGTTGCTACAGCTGTTTTTAAGTCTCCATTGGCTCCATTTTTTAATTTGTTTTAATTTGAGGAAACCCCACCTGGTGGTTTGAGATCCAAAGTGGATCCCAGCCTAGTGTTCAGGTAATGATAGGAAATCGATATTACGCTAAGATATGAACAACAGCCTGCATAAACTAGAAAACAGATTAATTTTACTCAGCATACCATAACTTTTTAAAATCCAAAGATTTTATTAAAATTAGATACTTTGCACATTTTAGCAGCAACTGCAATTTGGTCCAAAACAACACATTACATTTTCTATATAAATGTTTTATATTGAATGTGAATTCCCTTGGGCTTAATTTTGATGTGACTCATATTCAATCTGTTTTTAACACCATGTAGTCAGAAGGATGTTAGCAAAGAGAGGGGGAAAAAATCCAAAAATCACATAAATGACTTGGAAACCTTTAGAGGCCATCTAAATAGTTTCTCTTACCATCTCAAGTATTAACATGTGGAGCGTGCAAAACACTACTGGGACTTCAACGGGAATCATGTGCTTTGGGTCACATGAGACTTAAATAAAAGTTGTCAGCAACAAACACTTCAAAGGATAAATATGTGGAATAACACATTATTCTATGCTGAAGTGTGTGGCAACATTAACTCTTAGAAATACCCACAAGGACCCAGAAAAAGCTGCCATCATCATTTGGTCTATCAGCAAGAAGATGGTCTGTATATGTGGCCAAAAAAAACATATATGCTATGAGGTGATAAGGACAACTGGAGCATAACAAAGTGTGACTATCTAAAAATTGTATCAATGATCAATGTGAGACTTTGGCTTGCAAATTCATGGATGTAACACGAGAAGAAAAGTCACATCACTTATTCTTAAAAGAAACATGAAAATGGTTGAAAATCTCTATGAAGAAACTGAGTTAGTTTGCTATTGGAAACTTTATTACATTAATTCTTGCCCAGTACACCTTGCTCAGTTTGCATGTGCATGTGTGTGTATGTGTGTGTGTGTGTGTGCATGCGTGTGTTTGCATGTCTGCCTTTACTTTATTGTTGTGAGGGTGTATTTTGGATGTTACTGATTAGCAGGTCTGTTTGCTGTGGCGGTTTTTAATGCATGCTTACTTTGCATATAATTTTGGCTACGGTCACATGCCTGTGTCTGCCCTGGTACAGTAAGTCTGTGTATGTGGGCTTGCTTCAAGCACATTAATGTTTATCTCGACGAGCCGCTCTTCACAAGGCATCTTTGTTTGTGTACGCAGAGAGAAAAAACAAACTCACTTTTTTTGCTCTTTTTTCGATTTATTTTATCTTGAACAAGATATTTTTACACAAACAGAGCACGTTTACGCACATATTTTCATGAATACCTGCAACACAGAATCACAAAACAGAGGAAAAAACAACTTTTATTAAGAGACGGATTTAAATTCTACTTATAAAGTAGAGAATATGTCATAATCTTTTAGATTTACTTGGTGTTTGCCAGCTGACCTCTCATTCACAGCCTGAAATTTGCATGTATCACGTTCATCATTTCTTGTTCAGTCTTCTGACACACCACTGCTGTACCTATACAAAGCCCCGACTGTCAGTTGTTAATGCTCTGGCCTTTCAAATACTTAGTATTTATTTGTCATTCAAAATACCTTATAGTTAGAATCTGCACAAAATATGTCATTTGAGTCCAATGATTTTCTGATGTGAGTTCTTTGACACACTAGCTACTCTAATTTGCTGTCTCCTTGTAAGCCTTTCAGTGTTTTCTCATCGAAGCGGTACGTGAGCTTCCTCTTCACCTTGTGGATCTCTCCAGTCCTTGAGTAGTTCCTTAGTGCCCGTGCCATCTTCTGGTAGGTCATGGTCTTGCGGTTTCCCTTTCGGCGGCCCCACAGCTGCGCCAAGCTCTCCTTGTTCTGGGAGGAGAACTGAAAGGTTCCAGAGGAGGACTGGACCCACCAGATGCAGCTCCTCATTGATGGAGTCTGAAGCATCTCAAACAGGAACTGGAACAGGCGCTCCTTCCTCTTTCCTGTTGAAGAGGAAGCAGAGAGAGAGAGAGAAAAAAAAGGTTTTGACCTGACCGCATCTTGTGTGCTTAGTTGGACAAAGACACTCCGTCACGAGCTTCTGTTTTGAGAGGTGGTCACTGTAAGGTGTTCTACCTGATAGCGGTGCCAGAGGCAAGCTTCTGTTCTTCCTCTCCCCTCTGTCGGAGGGTGGTGATGGCGAATCTTGGTAATCCTGGTACTGGGAACTGCTTGACTGCGAGTCTGAATCAATATATATACTCGTAGGCTCGTAGTAGGTTATGTGTTCCTGGTTGAACGAAAAATAAAAACAAGACAAATAAATCCAACTGAAGAAGTGTGAACTGAATAAGCTTGGCTTTTCTCATTGAGTTTTTCTTTTAGGATTTGAACTTTATTGATTTTACAACAAAAAATATACCCTAATTCCACACTTAGCATATTACAATTTAGCATCAGCTAAACAATGTTTAGACCTTGTTGATTTTTCAGACCAGTGCAGTTAACAGAAATTACTTGAACAAAAAAAAATAATAAAATAAAATAAATAAATAATAAAAGAAAAGGACAAGACGCATAAACATCAACTGAACCTAGACATACACAATATAACATAAATAACATTTCCCTATAACCCTGATACATTCAGATAATTACAGCATTACCGTAAATTCCTCTAGTCTAATTATGTACTAGCTGGAAATGCCATTTAACCCGGGTATGAGAAGTAGCTAAACCACTTCCTGTTGTACTCCTCAACCCTATTCAATGGTCTATAAGATAATCTCTCTAAGGCAGCAAGCTGCCCCAGTGACCTACACCAATGAGTGACTGACTTCCTCTCTCTCGCAGTGGGTACTGACAGCTGTAATGCTGAGGAGGAAGCTGCTGGCGAGGGAGTGGAGGGGTCCGTCTATCCCCTTTCATGGAGTTTTATGAGACGTCAAACACTGTTTACTCACCCACTGGTCTTGCGGACTCTGCCAGGCAGGATGTGGGGTTGGCTCCTTGTACTCCTCGTTTGGAGTGTGGCAGCCGTAGCGCCACTCGTACGGATGCTGACCCGACCAGCTGTTCTCTAAGAAGAGAAAGGCACGAGATTCAGACAGGCAATCTACAAACAGACAAGTATTCCCCCTCCGCTGCCAGCATTTGGCCGACCTATGATCCTGGTGTCCCGGTGGGAGTGAACGTTTGTCTGGTGACCCATGTTAGCAGCCATTGACGTTGAAGGTGTGTGAGCGGGTTGGACCTCGAGCGAATGCTCCTGCAGGTACTCCTCGATGACCTCGAGGTCAACCTCAGCGCAGGATGATGGGGCCACCCCACTCCAGGAACCCCGACATCCACCCAGCTTCACTTCGGGCACGTAAGCCCTCTGAAAGTCACACATCAGGACAGAAGATTTCAGACGCTCGGGTTTTCATAAACATTTTGTGTGAAATGTTGTGCTCATCTTTTGTTAGTTTTAGCCTCAGGTATTAGCACCTTACATTATTTTATTTGTTTCAAAGCTTTTGTCACCATCTCATGAATTTTAAATGACCTCAGTCTTTTCCACAAATAATTTTCCATGTCATCAACTTTCAAAAAATAATGGCCTAGGTGGATTTTTAAAATTTATTTATTTATTTTTTGCGAAAAGTGATTGTGTCCAAGGTGTCTTAAGCAAATAAATAAATAAATACATAAATAAATAAATAAAAATCACATTTGGCAAAAAATGACTTACAAACTATACAAACTATTCTTATTTTGATCAATTTTACTCAACATTATGAAAATTCAAACTAGATCCATGTTGCATGTTGTGTCCAGCTAAGGTTTGGATCCTGGAAAAGATCCAGTTACTAGCTCTGGGATTATGTGTATTTTAGTTTGACTGGCAAATTTATGCAAGTGTTTATGTATTCATCTGCATAGATAACATTCAGGCACCACTCATGTGTGGCTCCTAGAAATAACCCCCTGTGAGAAAGATCAAATCTTACATAAGACTCAAACAGTATTTAAAACACAACAACAACAAGGCGGCATTGAACTCACCGTCTCTAACTCCGTCAGCATGCTTTAAGGACAAACTAAAACAAAGAAACAAGTCTCTTATTAGACAACAGAATCAAAGCAAAATATATATATATGTACATATAAAAAGGGAAGTGAAAGATGCTTTCACAGACACTTCTCTAAGATGGAAGAGACAATCATATGACAGCAAAACACAATAAATGCATTAATAAATAAGATGACAAGTGTAGCTGCACCTTTGTCAGGTCCTGTGTCTGGTGCCGTGAAGTAGTATCCTCAGGCAGTGAAGAGTGACGACATGAGAATTGGAGTGCTCACCTGTACAATGCTCCACCACCTGGGCATCATCTCTCTTATATGGCATCTGCACACACCCTGCTTCCCCTTCCCATTGGCCAGCAAGTGCTGAGGTGGGAGCGGTTTGCAGAACCAGGGTATTTCTGGATATCTGCTGATCTAATAGGAGAATTTTTCCTCCACACCGATGTTCAATAAAACAAAAGTTTACTATGAGCCTGTGTCTGAGGCAAAGGTGTGACTTATTGGTTTTGTTGGTTTTTAAAATTTTTTTGCCTTTAGTGTTTTGTTTTGTGTTATGTTGCTATTTTACTTTTTTTTTTTTAAGTTTCAGTACACTGTACATTTTGAGTTGTTTCTAAAAACTTGTAAATGTCAGGGATATTTGAAATCAATTATTCTCCTAACTGTTCAGAGCTTAAGTTAATGAAGTTAGTTTTACTTAGCAATAAATAAATAGGTAAATAAATAAATAAAGACGTTGGACACGGTAGAAAGAAAAGTCAATACAACTAACAAAATGTTACCAAGACTTTTTTTTTTTAAATTAAACACTGGGATTGTAATTTTATCAAATAAAGTCACTGTCTGTGTACAAATTGTACATTTAGATAAATAGTTTAAGTTTACACTTGTGGTTTTATGTTTCTCCTTCAGTCCAGCACCTTTTAAGGGTTGCATGATATTAGAACTCTGAACAATGTCACTGAAAACAACTCGACCAAAATCAACCATTAGTTCCAAACCATTAAGTTTTAAAAGAGGAAAATATTGAAGTTGTTCATTTTCAAAACAGACCTATGGCATAAGATACTTTTTGTTCAAGTTGTGAAGTTTTGACCTGCAATTTCAAACTAAACTTGAACATCTGATCACAAACAATCGTCTGCTCTCACACTGCCATGTCCAGGTGGAAGGGTCTAGTCTAAAGATTCATGCTACATCAGTGGACATGTGCAAATCTCAGCTTGTTTTGTCAAAGTCCACTCTATTCAGCTCTCAGTATAACCATGTCACTTTAGTTATTTAGTTCAAATGAAAATTCTAAAGGCAAAACAATTAAACGACACCAGTGAAGAGAGTGACACATTTCAAATGGCTTACAGTCAATTAAAACTTACAATTTGTTTCTTAAGAAAAGCAGAGTATAGTAGAAAATACGTGTTTCAATCTCAAAGTGTAAATTCATCTCGTAATGAAGCTTTGCTTTCACTTAAAATAGATTAACGTCTGATGACATTCAAACTTACTGAGGTCCACCAGTATCTTAAAAAAAAGAATAAATGTTATCTTTACCACTCGTTTTTTAATTTTTTTTTATTTTGTACTATTATTTCCTGGGAATCAGAGCCCATGGGATGTCTGTGGTTTCTTATCATTGCATTTGCCACGTTGGAGGAAAATTATGTGGTTATAGATTCTTTTTGGCTTTAATGTGCTGTTGGGGACACACAAGTAGACAGAGTGACATGCATGATACAGTTTGGTAAACACGTCTGCTGCAGTCTAGAATTTGTATTAAAATGTCATATTAATAGATTAAAAAGCAAAAAAAAGGAATAATTTATTAAACTGCTATGGTAAAACAAAAAATACAATAATGGCAAAAAAAATTCACTTTGCTTCTGAATACATTTTAGCTTCTGGTTGTTTAATATCTGGGACAACAAGGAAATGTTTGTAAGATAAATCTGCTGTGGTTGCCAACATGGCCACACTTTGTTTTATGATAATATATTGGTGTGTCACATATGAGAAAAAGAAAGAACACCAGAAAGAGACATATCTGTTTAATCAAATGTCACTAAAGAACTTTAAGGTGTTAGCATTAATAACCCCCACATAATCATCTTAAAGTAAGTATTCACTGATTAAATATGTAGCAGTTTGGACGTTATTCGACATAGCAGGGCTGTTATCTCAAAAATGGTATAAAAGGTTATATGTGGGCAGAATCTAGGGAGGAAACATTTTCTTTAGAAATTCAATTGCTACTCCGACAACTGCATAGTTGCTTTAGAGGCCATCTGGTGACACCTTATTGTCCCCTCTGCTCAGTTCTGCAAACATCTACATCTGTCAAACAGAACGAGATCAGTAAACTACTGGAGGGAAGCAAACAGACACCAGCATTGCATCACAGGTTGATGCATGACATGATGTCATGCACAGGTTACACTGTATGTATGCCTCATCGTGTCTTTCTATTGGGTTTGTTCCTTTTTTAATGTTGTGCCGGAGTGTGCACTTGCGTGTGCACGCGTGTGTGTGTGCGCGCGCCTTTGTGTTAACAGGCGTAGATTCCACTACAAAAAAACAGCAGTGTAACATTTTTTTTTCCCTTGTGGGCTGTCAGTGTTGAGGGATTCCCCCAGCTGTGTTATTTTTTTCCTTTACTGTAACAACAAATTGGTTAGCGCAACAAACTGAAGTAACCTGCTGGGTCAGGAGAAGGCTACCAGAGGACAAACGATTCCTGTATTTTGAAATAGACTACATGGTATTTATTTTTGTATTTTTCAAAATCATTACAGATTAGTGCTTCGTTATGCTAATAATCTCACCTAAACAGGTTGTTCCAGATTGTCTTTCACCAGTTCTGTTAAAAGGTTGCACCCAGTTGCTATTTTTCCTGCAGTGTTTAAGTCTGTCTTTTTTAAGAGTCATAGACACTGTTAACATGAACTTTTATTGCAGTTTTAAGCTTGGATGTGTTTTAGGATGGTAATTCTGTATTTGAGCCCACTTGATCCTTTGGACCCAGCTAATCTGGATTTATGACAAATGAAGACGTCAGTAGATTTTACTTGCTTCTAGTGAATATCAATATAAAGATATTTAAGCAAATTACTTTAAATTGAAATTTCAATGCGCTATTTGTGATGGCTAACTTTTCTTTTTTTTAACTTGCTTTCAAAGAGTGCATTATGCTCAGTGAAAACATTACAAACAAATCATTCAATTCAGGTAGACTAGACTTAATTTCCTGGTACCTTCCATGTGGGTTGAATACCTGGTATTCATGCGGGATTCCGAAAACAATCTAAAAAAAAAAGGTATGCTAAAATGGCCTGCAAGCCTCAGCTGGAAACAAGAGGGATCAGGAAATTATACAGCCCAGAATACATCCATGAAGCACTTTCTGGGACACAGGGAGTAAATGTTGACAGATTAACCCAGAACAAATAAAATAAATCAGGGAAAAATATCATTAAGATGCTACTGACTGATGAATTTGTGGTCATAATGAACCCAAGTTCAGAACAATTGACCTCCTTGGTAAGACATTATATGACATGTAATATATTACATTTATGTTTTACACCTGCACCATTATCTCGTCATAATAAAAACTGGCACTGTATTTGCAGGAACGGGTTTAATAACTTCAAATCAAATATACCAAAATATTGCTGCATGGCTGTACACAGAGCAAAGATGGTAGAGGTCAAGTAAGACAAAGTGAACAAAGCTGTGTAAACATGTGTTAAAACTGTCACAGAGATAAAAATGCAGATACTGGCTTAAATATTTCCATACATCCATATTTGGTTAAATGTTTTCCAGCAAGTTGCCCTTCAACCACATGTCTTTTGTAGGTACCAACTGGATTCTGGTAAAATTCAAAATTCTTTCCTCTGTGTCTTTTGGCAGAGATAGAAGAAATCATTCAGATTGCTTGCTTTTTTGACACAAATCCAGGTTTCAAGCATAGTCCACAAATTTTCAATAGGATTTTCTGGATTGCTTTCTTCCAAAGAGAGACATGCCACAAGCTCTCTATTACTGTCACATGTGAAAGCTGCTTTTATAAGGCTTGTGTCAAACATATTCACTGATTCTTGGCATTCATTTTAAGTACTATGCATAAAATCCAGGTCTATGAATTTAGACCAAATAATTTTAATGAAATGTGACATTTCGAATGAAGATATTCAAATATTACAAATATTCCACAAGCTATGGTCAAGACTTGCTTGATAACAATTCTCAGAATGGATTATATTGTTCCCCCCCAGACCCTCTCAACATGTTCAGTTTGAATCCTGTGCAGAATGCAATACTTCAAATAAATCAGCTAAAGCACAAAATAAATTAGATTCATGCTCAAGGTTAGTGAATATATAATTCTGACCAAACGTGTAGCTATGTGCTCACTCTTATCTTAAGCTATTTGAACACCAAACACACATATTGGTCTTTTTTTACTCAAAGGACACCTCTGATGTTCTCTGCGGCATGATGGTTTATCCTGGATCGGTAGCTGCGTAAACTCAGCTTCTGGTTATTGATTATGCTGATTTTGTAATATATTTTTTTCTCATTTATCACTTTGTGTAGCTTGACCATTGCCTTCCTGAGCTTCCATCACAGTCTGGGCTTTCTCCCAGACTTTCTCCTTGACTCAGATTATCTCCGGTAGATTTTTAATTTTTTTTACCTGGCCAAGCGACTGGGTACAGTTTAAAACCTCGACACAATCCACAGCTGCAGGAAAGCAACCATTTCTCAACAGCTGAGAGCCCAGGCCCTCTATACGAAGTAAAGTGTAATGTACGGGGATGGTTACTACTAGGCTATGCATAACCTTGCAACTCACTGCTGATGAGTTTTAAAGTCAAAATGATCCAGGAACAAGTGAAAATGCTCACACCTACTGTAGAAAAGAGCATGCACAACTGTTTTAACCCTCAGGGATAGGGTGTGCACGCATGCAAACAATGTATAGGTGCATTCATCTGAATAGATTAAGATTATACAACATGTTTCAGGCTTGTCCCTGTGGAAGGAGATTATTTAGTACTAATAAAAGCATCACACACAAAAAAACAGCTACCTTTTCATTAGGTTTATTATTAACCCACCCTGCATCACGCTGCAATCAGAATCATAATTTGTTTTTATGAGCTGACGCTGTCAAGACTGTGGCACAGACATAACAGCAGCTTTGTTATTTTTTATATAATCTCTATGATAAATCAATCCATGTTAAAGATAAAAAAAAACATATCTGACGGTTAAAAATTAGGTCTCGTTTCCAAACATAAATCTATAACTACTGTATTTAGGTCTTGAAAGGTATTTGACAACATTTGAGTGAAGAACATAAGAGATCTAAGAGGTTTTTTTAAAGCTTCACCTCAATTTGTGTGAGAACATTATATTCATTTCTTTTGTGAAAAGAAGATAAAGATGACAGCAAACTTCAAACTTCAATCACATTGACAATTAAAGTACAGAGCAAAATTATTGTGGCAGCATTCGTAATTTTGTTCTAGGAATGCTCCAACCATCTTCCTGACCTGTAACGTTTCTCCTATTTTTTTTAAGAAAAATTATGAATGAACTGAACTCACAAAACTTTTTTTCAGGGAACTATTTCATTCTACAGGTGTTTGAGATGATAAATTATGTTTATGGGTTACAGAGATAATGTTCCTCTAACTGGCCACCAGATTCCCCCAAAATGACGTGTAACATTGTTTTTAACGTCCTCTGTCACAATAAAACACAGAGGCAATGAGGAAACATTTGAGTGTTTTCTTCATGTTGTAAAAGGTTCTCAGTCTCCCAGCTGATCTTTTTTTTACTTTTTGACTTATAAATGTGTTTAACTATGAATTTTATTTTAACATTTTTAAATTTTTCTGTTTTTACTTATTTCAAAATAAAAACCCCAAAAGACCTCTTTAAGAAAACACCAGGAGGTGAATAAGGGAGACTTGATAAACGTGTTTGGAAAAACCCTGGGCTTTCAGTAAGATAGACGACGGTTAGGATTCCTATTGCTCTGCTCGCACCTGGAGTATTCGCACAATGTGATAAGGCCAGACAGGCTCTGGACGCTTTGCAGTCTGAAACACACCTATAAACACACCAACGCAGAGTTTCACTTTCTTGGTTTGTGTCCCTGAAAGAGTTGGGTATTCCAGAAATTCAAAAACAATCAGCATATCAATGAATAGACAGTGGCATATGTCTGGCTTGTAGGGGCAACTGGAAAGAGACAGAAGTTATTGTTCAGTAACTTTCTGTCCACAAGCTGTGCAAAGCAATTCTGTTGTTGACCTCAATCAACGTGTATTCATTGCTTGTTGCTGGGCATGTGTGACAATGTCTATATGGGTGTGTGAGGGAAATTAAAAAAAAAGTGTCTCTGAGTCACACATGACATTCAACGGTCTCAGTGTTGCAGGTGACTTGTAAAACTGATTCAGAAACCTACACACACTCATGAGTGTGTCAGCTCCGAAGCAATTAAGATGATTGCGTTTCCTCTTATCAGGTCCACCATCAGTTGCTGATGAGCAAGGGTCTTTGTGTTTATACGTCTGTGTGTCCAGGTGTTGGCGGATTTACAGTTAAAGCTTAACCCCCCCAGATTAGTGAATATACGCAAATCACCTGTACACATGCAGGTTAGTGGGAATTCCCCCAACGCTCACTCAGAAGCAGAGTGTGTTTGTGTGTGTCAAGTGATAAGTGCCAGACTTGTTTATTCCTAAAGGGAGTCTCTCCATGAACACAAACACTTCTCTAGGTGGACTAACTAGACTTATACAGTTTCCAGGGCCTGGATTTAATTGAAACTAAATGAAATATTACAGATGTCTTGTTTTTCTTTAGTTTTATTTTTTGCTACTGTTTCAAATGAAAAAAACTGTTTTGACAAGTGGACATAGCTTAATAAATCAACATGGTTCTGATGTGAAAATCTAATACTTGGTTGTGCCACCCTTGTCTGCGACAACAGCAGATGGTGATAACCAAAAGTTAGTTTCCTACGTCGCTCTGGAGAAATCTTTGCCCATTTTTCTTTATTTCTGGTGAGTTTTCAAGCAGAAAATATCACAGCAACCCAGTGATATTTAGGCCTGGATTTGATTAGGCTATTTCAAAACCTTATCTGTTTGTGCTTTGGATAATTGTACAACTGCATAACCCAGCTGCACCCCACACACAGATGGCCGGAAATTCTTCTTCAGGATTCCTTGGTGTCAGAAGTAACGGTTCTCATGATTCCAAAAATTTTGTGACGCAAAAAGATGTTCTTTAGCAAACGTAGATAAACCTTCGAATTTTTTATTGGTAGTTGTTTTTGACTTTGAACTCTCTCGTGGAATCCATTCTCTCCAGTTTTTTTCTTTCATGTTGTTGAATCATGATCTGTGATCTAAACCAAGGTAAATGAGTCCTGAAGTGCTTTGAATGCCATCGTCAAATTGTTCCTTTGCTAAAGTAATTCTGGTAGTCCACTTCTGAGAAGGTTCAATGTTATTCTGTGTTTTCTCTGTGTGGGTATTTGCTCTCACTGTTATTTGCTGGAATCTCAAAGCCTTGGAAATTGTGTTAGATGTCAAATTATCTGTCATTGAATTTCTTCTATTTAAGTATCATATTGGTTGAGATTAGCTTGTGAAACTAAATCAAAAATGTTGCTAAGCTCAGTTATTTATGACTTACCACAGAAGAAAATTACATTTGGACACAGCTGGCTTGGATCATTCATTTCCTTTAATAAGTGAAACAAAGATTTGAAAAAACATTTAAAAAAATTAAAAATCATTAAGAGGGTGACACATTTTCATGGCATTATGAGCAATAACAACTGTTTGGATGCAACAGATGTGTTAGTTGAAAAGATCATTTGAAGTGTCTGTGGCGTGTAACTGTTTTTTAACTGTTTCATGTCCACACCCACTAGTAGGGCCTGCCTCCCAGGCCAGGTGAGTCAGGAGAGGCAGTCTGGCAGGTGAGGAGACAGTTGCACTTCACGTTGGGAAATGATCTGTGTATCAAAGACGCTGGGAAAATATGCAAAACCTGAGGTTGATGCTGCTGTCTCCACCTTCTCCAACACTCTATCAGTCTAACACACCTTTTTTTTCTCCTCTGGCTCTGCTTCCTGTCATTTAATTCTTGGCTCACAAGAGCAGCATATTTTATTATTTTTTATTTTTTTGCCACAGTCATCTTTGCAACAATTCCATCTAACTAAATGCAAGTTTAACAACCTTGATGCGGAGGCACAAAAGACATTCCATTTGCATATGGTCATAAGCAGCCGACAAGTCAAAATGCTCCTGCTTTTTGAAGATAATATACATTGCTCATATGGGAATGCTTGGAGATAAGGAATGGGACTGGGAACTGGTGGGACACTGCATTCCCACGGAATATTGTTTGTGTCCTTCAGTAGGCAGTCCGACAATCTGTGGTCTCAATAAACACTCATAAAGCACGCAGACATGAGCACAGGCCTACCAGCCTTATCGGAGCGACACATAAACTCGAGTGTGAAGACCGTGCATAAATCATCTGTTTTCACAGTGAGATAAGCAGACAGTTGAGTTTTATCTGAGCTCCGAGGGTGAAATTAAACATTTCTGTGATTTTTTTTTTATGCAAAAAAAGAGAGAAAAAAACACAATGAAGGTTTCAGGGTGTTTGATGAGTTAATCTGAACCAGTCCTTTTTTTTTCTGAGAAGAAAGCCCACACATTGATATCACACTGCATATTTGTCTGTGAGCGCAGGCCACGCCATGCGATGGAGAATCCCCCCAGCTGCAGACCCACACCTCCACTCCACAGCTGTCATGAGGACGGACCGGAGGAAAAACAATAGCTCTCTTTCTCACCACGCTTTTCGCTTCAATAGCAACAAACTCTCATGTAACATCTGTCCGCTGTGTTGTGAATGACTCTTTTAGAAGGCAATGGGCCCAGTTAGTGAGCGCTCAGAGTACAGAGGAAACGGCTTCTTTATAAATAACAGGATCACTGCACGTTATGTGACAATTAACTGCATATTCTCTTTAAATCTGATGAACAAACAAAGATTTAGGTAGCTTTGAGTCTGTTTTTTTAATCAGATTTACGTCCTGATTTTTAATCATGATTTGATTGTAACAAAAATTATAAACTTTCATCAAAAGAGAAAGACTTATTGATCTTTCCTGTTTGTTAAAAATGTGATCCATGCTTTTATTTTGTCCCAATTTGGGACTGTAAAAGTTTTCATGAAGGTGTTAGTCAGAGTTAACGTTTTGTTTCATGGCTGCAGCCAGTCCAGAATCCCACTGCTCAAAACACAATTATATTTGCTTAATGTTTGCTCTGGTTTTCCTTTCACTTTGGGACTGATTTTAAGATATTACTTTTAAGGCCCTTCATGGGCAAATATGTGTCTATAGATTGCCTTTGAATCTGTAGAACCTCAATTGTGGAGCTGATTAACCCTGAATAACAGGCAAATAATCAAATCTAGCCTCAAAAAACATCTGTACATAATGGCTTTTAATTTAGCTTTATAATAGATGTTTCCCCCTATTGTTATATTGTCTAGAAGTCTTATATCTTATTTTGTTTATTGATTGAATTCATATTTTTCTTACTCTTATCTGTTTTGCTGATTTTATGTGCAGCCATTTGGTCAGTGTCGGCTGCTTTTAAATGCGTTTTGCCAAAAAAATGTAAACAAAGGTGTCATGTCATGAACATAAAACAAAGCAGAAAAGTCTTTTCTACCAAACTGATAACAGTTTTCCCTTCCTGGATATATATTTTTTTATTTTAAAATGTATTTTTGTACAACTTAGATTATGTTGATGCAAATGACATAAATTTTGGCCAATTTATTCATTTATTCTTCTTAAAGTTTTCCTTTAAAGACAAGAGCAATTTGTTTTTCAATTTTGTTGTTTTTGAGCTGTTGAATCACATGAATCACTTGTGCTTACCAGTTTTTAATATGGCATGTGATATTATTAATGAGATATCATTTGTATCGTCTTTTTATTATTACATTCACTTTTGTACTTTGATGTTGTTTTCCTACTGTATATAGAGCACTTTGTTCCAGTTGCTTTTAAATGTTCTGTATAAGTAAATTTGCAGTTGAAGATAAAGTGCAAAATCTATAGCAATAAAGAGATGGTCTCAATTCACCTTCAGGGTGCTGAAATTAGGGACAGGCAATGTTGTGTCAATGATGATGTAATAGGAAAACAATTTATTAGGACAGGGAAAAAAATAATAACATTCATAAAAATCAGTCGTTTTGTGATAATAATAATAAACTTTTACTGGTGACTTTTGTAAACTTCAGAAGCTGTTATGACATGAAAAGTTACTTTTGCATCACAAAGGTCACTGCTAGTTAAAAAAATAAACAGTTTAAATGCTTTGTTTACCTTTAAAAACACAATTTAACACTAGTTATTGTAAAGATAGTAACCTTTTATTGGTAATGGGTAATTTTGTATTTACAAAGGAGCATTTGATTGCTTGGGCTCAGAAATCTGAAGCCAAACAGATTTTTCTTTTTGGTCATTTTTATCTGTAATTATAATAAAGTCCACAAATCATTGGGAACTGTTATGATTTTGAACAAAATAAATCATTTCAAGTTTTATTGCTCTTACGAAAAAAAAAAACAAAGCTGTCGGCGAAACTCAAATTTGCGATGTGAACCTTACCCCAATGACCCGTCATGCTTTGGATGAATAAATTGTGCATCGTTGGATCAAAAATGCTGGTTAAGAATAAACATTGATGATAATATATGATACGGGTATGTTGCTCACCTTTTCTTTTCTGTAACTCAGACCTGCTCTGCTCTCAGCAGTGCAGCTCCTCCTATTCAGAAGTTGACATTTAGTTTCTGGTGTTGGTCATGGCTCAACCACAGTGTCTTTTTGAGAGTTTTCCTTTGTTGTCTTTTTGTTGACCAAGTGAGAGAAACTGGCATAGCCTACAGATTTTTCAGAAGTTGCTTCAAATGTTGACACCCTTTCTATCTGGTTGTCTTGTCTGCAAATAACCAATAAAAAAATAACCATCTGATCAAATGATTGTTCAATGTAGTTAGGCAAAGTTAGGCTTTGTCTGATTATAGGAACTATAGCGTACAGCACAGCCAGAGCTTAGCAGGGACTTGTCTGAAAGATTATTGAATCAGGCCAAAATAAAAAAGCAAAACATTTGCTAAACTCCAAACCAATTTTTTTGAAAAATATGGCACTCTGCACACAAGTTGCACATACAATTATTCCAACAGCAACACTGAGGAAACAGATGGATTACTAACTGAAAAATAAATATTTAATGACTTCTACCCAGACGTGCAAAACGCCTGGGTTATGTTTAACTGGAGTTCCTTTGATTTTCATAGTAAGATATGCTCATTGTCGATTTCACTTTTGCATCTCTGAGACAGTTCATAAAGATAACTGTCTATACCTGAATAATGTAACCATGAGTGCTGATCAGGAGTCTTTGAATACACATCTGTTTTTAGGAGTGATTTCACCTGGTGGTTATACCTCTTTTTTTTTCTTAACTGAAGATGTATGTGCTGAATTAGTTTTACAGTTTACACCCCTGCAGGCAACTACGTGCATATTTGAGCCAGTGCTTGGATCAGCATATTTACAGATTCAGGAGGTGCAGCACACTGATCACAATGCCACACTGCTTTGTACTGAAAATGTTGGCAAGCTGAGACTTGCCACAGATAACAATGATAAAAGAGGCCTATTTCACTAAACTTAGTTTTTAGTCGTAAGAGACTAATGTTCTGCTTAAGGATTATAAGTTCTCTTTCCACTACTTGTTTCAGTACGTTATATTTGCTGTAGTGCTCCCAGATATACTGAAAGCATTAAAGCAAGTGCCTCTGACTTAATATGAGAACCTACATCTGCAAAAACTCCCTCCCCCCATCCCCCAAAGAACCCAATTTTTTATTTATTCAGAGACATGAACATAACGCTGCAACAAGAAATTCCAAAGAGGACATATCACAACACAGTACTGCAGAATACAGTTTAATCCATGGGAACTACATTCTTTTGGGTTTTTCTGCTGCTGTGATTTCTTCAGGTTCAGGAGTGCCCAGGGAAGCAGGGATAAGTGCGTCAGCTTGTGCGCGTTGTGCTAAGAGATGCTCTGGTATGGCAGGTGACGGGTTTCCTCTTTCCACCGAAAAACCGTGACATCGTCAGAGTGGCTGCAGAGATGTCACTTCCCGTCTGGTGAAATGCTCACAAGCCAGAGTGAGGTCAAAGGAATGAAGAACAGGGTGGTTTGCTTTGTTAAGTCCATGTAATTTGGTTAATATGGTCTGAGATTTGTGCTGAGTGGGCAGCAGAAGAGTTATTGTGACATGTGCTAGCTATGACAGTAGAAAGTGTTTTAGCAAATTATGAAGACCATTGGCTTTGATGGTGATGTTAATGATTTTAATTCCTAAATCAAAATCTATAAAGACATATTGTCAACTTGCAAGAATAATGGTCTAAGTCATTTTTGCCAAAATAGATATTTTGGATTTTTTTTTGTATTGCCTCAGACATCTTTTGGCAAAAAAGAGATGGTGACTTTTCCTTTCTTTCTTTCTTTCTTTCTTTCTTTTTTTTTTTTTTTTCCAAAATAACGCTTTATGGATTTTCACGGGAAAGTGATCATTTTAAAGTGTGTTTGAAATAACTGGAAAGCTCTCCAATAAATAAATACATTTTTGTTTCTGCTATTTTTTTTGTTTCTCAAATAAAAGTAAAGGTAATTTTATTTATATAGCACATTTTCAGCAACAAGGCAATACAAATTGCTTTAGTGTCTCTTTTGTTATTTTTGACAGACTGAGATATGTTTTAAAGCATCACAAGAATCAGACAGGAAAATGGATTAAGGAAAGAGATCCAGTTTGAAGAAACCCCCCCCCGGAGACACAACCAAGACTTGGATCGTGATAGTTCAACTTCAAAGTTGTTTTAATTCACATAGCATAGTTGACAATTACTGGAGACGATTCTCTTGGATTTTGGTCCACTTTAACATAATAGCAATGTACATGTTATGGACATTGTACAACTTCAGTAAGTTGTCTTTCTCATGTCGAACTGTTAAATAGTTTGAGTTGCTCTCATGTGATTGGTAAGCCACTAAAAAGTAGCACATACTGTACAAAAACAGGTAGTGAGTGTCCTAAGTCTCCTTAGAGCAAATAAAATGCTAATTTGTCAAAAACAATATTTAGTCAAAGCTCTTTTGACGCTCTTTTTTTGTCTCTCTACTTACTTGCTTCATATTAGAACACCTGTTATATGAAAAATGGACTAATGTAGTTATTTTTCCAGTCATGAACAACATTTTAAGCGTTTTCCATGCTCATTGGTCATCTAACCATTTTAAGTAGAAAGTGCACAGAGCCTCAAAGATCCTTATGTACATACTCACACCATTGCCTGGTTGTATTTTTTTTTGGGGGGGGGGGTTGTCTGCAGCAGTCCTGCTGTTTTCACGCTTGCCAGTAGATGGCAACATTTTATCACTGCATTCAAAACTAACTTCAATCAGGAGCGATTCACGCAGCGGCACTGGATGATTTATGCGATAATTGTATTCATGATTGTAGTGATGATAAGGTAGAGCCTGCGCAGGATTTACGAACTGTAATTTTGCAACTGCCACTATATTTAGTTTAGAGCTGGCTGATATTCTGGTGTGTTTTCCCACAATAATCGGCTGGCTGCCCTATCTAAGTCCTGCATGAAGGAGATTTTGGGGAGACAGCGCAGTGCTTTCCATCATGGCTAACATTCCACATCTGTCTCTTCCTACAGCCAAATAGCTGAAATCATGTAGACCTGAGCATGACAACAGGAAGGGAACAAACAGCATTAGTTGTAATCTGAAAATAGTTCTCACACACGCACACATCAATGAGATCCTGCAGTTAAGAATAAAACGTGCTCACCTGCACCCACGCACACACACTGACATGACCAGTTTAGTCGTGGCTACAGAGTTGAACTGCTTTCCAAGACCAATCAGCTTTTTATGGAGACAGAACCAAGTGTAGCAATTACACATACACGCATACACACTATCACACTCACCCAAAAATACATGGCTGTGATTGCAGTGCCAGTAGCTCTGCTCAGAATAGCAGCAAACAAAGTGTTACATCTCTTGATTTGCTGCTGGTCATGTGTAGACCTGCCTGTTTTAGTCAGCTTTTTTTTTTCTAACCCTTGTGCTGTGCGCAGAGAAACTAAGCAAAGCCAAGATCAAAAGCCAAGATGGCTATGTTTCATTTTTGTCTGCTGCATGAGAGTGAGAAGCAGACAAAGAGTCTTTAGAATGATTTCACCTCGTGCTTTGAAAGCTTTCCAAAATTATTTAACTACCCAACAAGCTTGTGCTTGAATAAAAAATATATAGCTAAGTGTCTATTTTCATACCCAGAAATACTAGGTAGGGAGACTTTAGAGGACATCTTTGCTTTTCTATAGGGATTCCACTTAGTAAAGAGGAAGGAGCTCCCTCTCATGTTCTGTTTTAGCTATTGCACAATAAATGAAAAAATTAAAATCCAAGCAAATACCAACTTACTACAAAGTAATATCAATGTTATTTGTAGCTATCTCTCCATTTGCATATGAAAAAAGAGAGAGGAATTAAATCCTAAAACTCGTT
This sequence comes from Poecilia picta, assembly GCA_033032245.1. Lineage (NCBI taxonomy): Eukaryota > Metazoa > Chordata > Actinopteri > Cyprinodontiformes > Poeciliidae > Poecilia > Poecilia picta. The sequence goes on along the minus strand of CM065359.1, from coordinate 17,095,903 downwards.
TCCAATTGCACTGTCATCAAACCTTGGAAAACAAGCTGATAGAGAGCGATAGAAGGTTGGTTGCAAGGTTGTTGTTGTTTTTTTTTTCTATTTTGCTGCAATAATTTACAATTATGATAAACTCAGCAGATGCACGGTTTCAACAGATGTTTACTGATTGGTGCATTACTAGGCTGAAGGAGCTAGGGAAGATTCAGGGCATTGGATGCTTTGTGAGACGGAAGAGACTGCAGCTCCGAGGAGGAAAGCTGCGTTGAAAAGATGGCTCTTGGTGAGAACAAGTGTGGTACACTATGAACGAGAACAAGGCATGATAATAGGAGCCCCCCATTTTATTTTTAATGCTAAAGATTACTTACAGCCAGAAACTAACGTTCGAATTTATTACAGTATAACAATGTATGAATTTCGCCACTAGAGGGCGCTCGGCGCTGTAAGCAACAGCGGTTGACGCTCTGGCAGGATGAAGAAGTCCGCCATTGCTGTGGAAACCATAGACTACAGCTTACAGCAGATATTAGGAGCAGCTACAATAACCGCTGTGCTTTCTGTTCACAGGTAACCTGAGTCGTAAATTATATATATATATATATATATATATATATATATATATATATATATATATATATATATATATATACAGTATATATATATATATATATATATATATATATATATATATATATATATATATATATATATATATATATATTATATATATATTATATATATAATAACGCTAGTAGCCTCTGATAAGTACCATCAGGCAGAAAAAAGGTGCTTCAGCAGAACTGTACTGCCGAGCTGAAGGTGACGCCGGTGTTAGCACCAGGCTAAAGTAATGATGCTAATGGCTCGCGCTCGTGTGGACTCGGTTGGTCGGCTGTAATATGGCCGCGAAATATTTTCTAAATATATGTATTTTGAGTTGAGTTAATTAAAGTTTTATTGGAGTAGACGTACAGTGACGTCAGTAGGTGAGTATGTGCGTTTACTGTTGTTCTGCTCTTTGATTATTGTGTTTTGCGGTTGACTGTCTGGCAGGATGAAGAAGTCCGCCATTGCTGAGCCGATATTAGGACTAAATAAATAATATGTTACACCAGAAGTTACCTGGCCCATAATTTTTTGCTGTTTAACACAAGCATTCAGGTATCCTCAAATGATTGCCAAAGGAGATGAAGGAATTTATCAAACATGCATGAAAGAATCACAGCAACACTCCAGGTATGTGTTTTTTGTGAGGGAATCACACTATGTCATGATATAAAGCTACAAAAAAGTAAATTCTACATAATAGAATCAGAAATCTTTATGCATATTTATGCTATTTTTTAGCTTTGCTTTTCAAAATTAATGACTTGGTGCATTTTGGATATTCTTATTGCAATATTTTTGCTGGCATTTTGACCAATTTCTCTAGTCGCATGTGTTGTAAATTAATCAAGTTTTTTGTAGGCCATCTTGGTTGCACACATCTTTTAAGCACTGGTGATAATTTCTTTTGTGACATTGAGATCCAGTCTTGGAGATAAGCACTCTTAAACGTTGCCTTTGTGGTCTTAAACCATGCTGTAACTACTTTGGTGGTATTATTTAGAGTTATCCCATAATTGGTGGGTTGCTGGTTTGGTCACCTGCTCTGTCCGTCTCTTTTACTGTGTTCTTTCACTTAACCGAACATTAATCAGTGCAAGGCTGTCTCGACTCTGTCAGACTGTCCAGGACAGCTGATGCCACAATCCAGTACCTGGTGCTGAATGTGTGAATGACTCAATGCAGTGCAAAGCGCTCTGGGATCCTCTAGACTTGATAGAGCGCTGTGCAGGCCTTTTGCCATTTGGAAGAATCATTTGTGCCCACACTCTAGCTTCCTCAATGATGTCTTGAGATGATACATTATTATTTACACATAATGTTCTTTCCTCATGGCACCAATGATTTTTTTGACATGTAACACTCCCTTCTGCAGCAAATCGCCTACGCAGCATGATGAAGTCACCTCCATACTTCACAGTTGGGATGATGTTCCCAGGTTTATGAGCCTCACCTCTCTTCCCCTTTGAGTTTTGTGTCTGCAGACCTGAACGCAATTATGCGAGATCTTTGCCTATGTGTGCATTAGCATTTTATGTTGTGTTCGAAGCATAGGCATGGTTAGAATCCTGAAACATTTGGTAAATGAATATTAATATAGATGACACAATAATCACACAAATCAATTGTTGCAGCTCTTCCAGTCTTCTACTCTATATTTACCATATTATTAAATAAATCACCAATTCCATCAATTCCCACACTGACACAACTAACAATAGGGACCAACTACTTTCTTTGAGAATTAGCTCCTTTTGTTATTAGGTGCATTAAGTTTGACATTTAGGGTAATAATAAAGTTCCTAAAGCTATGAGCTCAAACATATCCACCAATCCTTAACATACAACTAAGTAGAAAGGTGGATTTCCTAGGGGCATATGGCTTGAATAATTAGACCTGAGCAGCTAATCGCTGCAAAGGCCTGTTGTTGTAATCACAGTGTTTTTTATTATGCTTCTGTCAAATGAATTGGCTTTTTGGAGGGATTATCATATTAAAAAATTCACCAAACTTAGCAGACACGTCAAGTCTGTGTAAAAATTGTTTTATTTTAGTTTAATTCTACTCTTTTTTTTTAAATTAAACCTTGCTAAATAGATGTTGGTAGTGATACTATGTGGGATTGAAGCTGTGTAATAGGGGTATAATATTAGTGTATATTAAGCATATATTATTTCAGGTGCACAGTGACCTGTGTGGCTGTGCTGCATTTGATAAAGTCTGTCATGGAACAGATTAATGCGCAAAAAAGAGTTGCGGTGATCTGTATTTGTAGATGTCTGTGTTTAATTCTAATATAAACCTGTTTCTGCTGTCTGATAATGTTTAATTCTTACAAACACCGTTGTAATGAAAATATTTTTAAAAAGGTATTGATGTTCTAATAAAAGGATTAGTGCATACATCTATAACTTTTCATTTAAAAAAATATTCCAATGAAGGAAGTGATATTCTTGTGGTTTTGTCGAGTATATAAATTGTTTGTTCCAATGCTGTGCTACGCATAACTCCTAAAGCCCAGTTCACACTACACAATATTTTGCCCCGATTTTGCCCTTACAATAATCTCAGAACGTTCGGTGTTCTAAGATTGTCACTTGTGATAATGATGGTAACCAATCATCCTGTAGTGGTTGTGCTACGACTGATTGAGTCCGGTTGGAATTAAGTTCAAAGCGTTGGGACCTCAGGACCACTCTCTACTCCAAACTCTTCTTGGATGGCTTCTTACACAATCAGTAATAGTGTCTGGCCACCCTGCAGAGAAGTAGGTCATATATGCAACTTAAATCCACAGTGCCATTCTTTTGATCAATACCCAAATCCCAGGACTCGACATAGGACGAAGATTATAAACCAACCAATAAAGTCTTGCCTTCCAACTCAGCTTTCTCAAAAATAAAACACACTTGTGTGACATCAGCATTTATGCAAAACTCACATCAAGACAGGGTCCTCACCCCACTCTGTCCTTCCCTCACACTAATTTAACCCAACTTCACACAGAACTTCCTCCCAACTTTCAAATGTCATCTTGTGGGGGGGTGCGCGCGCGCGATCTGTACAGAGTCCGACAATTCTGTTGAGGGGGGGGGGGGGGGGGGGGGGGGGGGGGGGGTTGCGCGCGGACTTAACGCGAGCCAATCAGAAAGCGCGGATCAACTGCCTGAGGGGAAATTACCGAGGGGAATCCCAAACAGGGTAGCTAGGCATGGCGCCCGCCATGCCTATAATACACTGGGGGAAACCCTGAATTGTAATTCGACTCCACTGCGAACCTTAGCTGATGGAAGGTTATTTCATCAGCTATATCTCCTCACTACAGCAGCCGATCTGTACCAAATTTTTCGGGGAGCGCTGCCGGACGCATAGATGCGTATCGCTTAGAGCAGTGGTCCCAACCTTTTTTGTGCCGCGGACCGGTTGAGACTGTGAAATTTTTCTGCAGACCGGGGTGGGGGGAGGAAGGAGACTCCGGGGGTCCCACAATTCCTACCGGGCTGCGATGTGTCTCTTTTCCCCCTTTGCTGTTGGCGCACAAGTAACCGAGAGCATCCGGTTGCAGGATTTTCAAAATAAAAGATGCTCCAGACTCAAATAATACATAACACGGTAACACGGAAATATTTAATTATTTCTTGCGCCGCGGACCGGTACCAATTGGTCCACGGAGCGGGGGTTGGGGACCACTGGCTTAGAGGACAGGTGCGGGAACTGCGCAAGCGCGTCTACGTGGCGAGCAAGTGGCGTTGCCGCATCCCACGCGGTTGTCACGAGGCTGGAGCCTCCCTGAGCTGCAAGGGCCGTACGCTGCTTGCAGCTTTAATTTTTTTATATAATTTTGAATATTACCTTACTTACTTGGGATAATTTAAGACATTTGTATTCAATTATGCTGTTTTTACTCTATTGGGATTCTCAAATGATCAAAAGACTGTAGAAGCCCTGTGAGCAGATGTGAAAATTATTACAAACAGAACTAAAGCAAGAACAAAGAAAGCCAAAACATGCTTGCTTCTCTACTCTGCTTTGATCCTGTTGGAAGATTGCAGGGTAATCCTTCTAAATAAGGGTATTAATTCAGTGCTGACAATCAGACTTATAATAGCAAAAAATTGTCATTCAAAATAAGCCCAACATAGTAAAGAATTATTAAAAAATGTCTACCTTAATCAATTTTCCATTATGGGAGTTTACCCAGATTAACAGATGTGTAAACAATTGTGAAACAATCCTGCTAGTTTGTCAGTTTTGTACCGTGTGATTATTAAGGTCTGTTCCAAAGACGAGCAGAATTCTTAAAGCATATTTTTTGACATATGATGCTGCTGCTCAATTGCTCCACTGTAAGGGATCCTGGCACTGCCAATCCAAGGCAGCGAGCAGCCTTTCCTCTGACCAAATATTGTGGCAGGGACATAGGCCCATCCATAAAGTCCTCTTCAATGTTGTTAAATGGGTCTGGAATCATATGCTCTTTTCTTTCGATACTTATTTGGCTCCACTCAATTCCTTTCTCTTATGAAAAATATATGTTGTAGTCATGGTCAAAAAAAAAACAACAACAAATGATGTATCTTGGAGGGGGCTCCATGTGTGGATGACCCAGTTAAGGAGCAGTGTGCCCTCCAGGTTTGGAGATTTAGCTCATTCAGTAGGTTCAGCTAATTTCTGAGTAATATGTGTACAAATTTGATAGTCAAATCACCTTCTTTTCCTTCTAGGATGCTGAATATATTAGTGTTGATCTGCAGCTTTATCTTGATTAAGTCTGTTAGGCACTTTTTGTAGTCCCAAACATCTAATGAGAGCTGCATTCTCCGTTCCCCACTCTTCCTGTTACTGCAGTCGAGTCTACATCTAATTTATTTTGGTACAGTAATGCTGATGCTCTGCGAAGAATTCCTTGAACTCCTTGAAGAGCTTCTATTTTTGCAGTTGCTTTATTTCCTTGCTTATTGCATAATCTGGACTGGTTTTCATTGCCATCATCTGAATGCATTGGTCCTCGTGTTTCCTGTTTATGTGTTCTTCATCTTGCATCTCACTCTTACAATTTCCACCTCTGCCACTTCTGCTGCCCACATCAACTTTTTACCAGTTGTGAAATTTCTCACACTATTCTTGTTTAGTTTCAGGGAAACTTACGGCATATTATCAAGAGCTGAGAAGCTTGGCTGGCTTTCCATCCATGATATCATCGGAAGTCTCCTCAAAGACCTTTTTATGTCAGTCACAAGCGTGGAGCCAACAATGGTAATCCATTTCTCAGGTGGTATGTCCTGTAAAAGGTTTGAGAAGCTCTTTTGCTCCACCCTCTTGTCTTCAAACTCTTACCTCATCCCCCTTCCTCTCCTGTCCTTTCATTCATTCCTGTCTTTTGTGCTGTGAGATGCAGAAAGGAAGGGAGGAGGGGGAAAGAGGGGGAACGGAGAGGGATCTTTTGTTGGCTTTCAGGTGCTTTCACATGAAAAGACAGAGTACACACCTAGGTTGCCGCCACAGCAACCCATGGCGTCTCACTTGCTTCCGCTGAGTATACCTGAATTAGCCTTCAATTGCCTCTGCACCCAGGTGTGCATAAATACATTTAGAGGCAGGCGCAGATACAGAACACTTTAAATTGACAGAAATTTCAGTTAGTAACTTCTCAGTTTGTAACTTGCTGAGACACAAGTGGATGATGCACATCCAAGAACATGGTTGCAACTGAACAAAGCGATGCGGAGTGTGTGTGGTTTGAGTGGGGGTACTTGCTGATTGTGCGGCAACTTTCTCTGTTCTCCCCATGAAAGGAGCTCAGGTAGCCCTCGGTAAGTTTATTTTATTCCCAGGTAGACCACGCTGAGTGCTCTCAAGTTAGAGTCAGGTGTCGGGTAGCTACTTGTCTTTGTGTCTTCAAGGCTGCTGTTGCTTGGATAGTGTTTACAGCCTGGGGAGCACAGTGGAAAGGGGGAGGACAGGGCACTAACTTTGATCTGATGCAGACTGTTTGATAGTTTGTGCAGGAAGGAGATAAAGTGTGAGAAAAAGAAACGGTGTAGGGTAAATCCACATTAAGGCTTTGCTACAAAGGTTTACAGCTCTGCATGTATGTGTATACGTTCCTGTCCAAACCCTTCAGACCTACATATCTCATGATTTGAGTTTTTGTTGTGACAGTTCATTGTGCAGATTAGTTTTCTTTAAATAAGTCTAAAACCCAGCTCACTTGTGAAACTTTCAAAGAATCCATCTCTATCAAGCTAATAAGCAGACCAATTAAAACTGAGAAATCAATGGCTTCTTGTGAAAGCTTCTGTTGTAGAAAATACCAAGGACAGATCTGACTGTAGCTTTAAACATCCTTAGAGTAATTTATATCCACAATCCTGCAAAATTGTACAATCAGTTTATTTCAAACGTGCTACGCACAGGATTAATAATGTCAGTAACGAGAAGATGCTTTGCCTAACTGGATGCTTATCACAAAATATTATAAAATGGCAACCTAACCAGAAGATAGATGCTGTTTACACAAAAGCAGGACCTATTCACCCAGCCAAAGTACTTTGGCCTTTGACAGCAACGTCCTTTGGTCAAACTTCCTGACATGAAGATTTGAGGCAAACATATATGCTGTCAATTGCCTCAAGCCTCTACTTATTGTGCATCATTCTGAAGTGACTATGTGACTGACTCATACAGTTTGAATTCATCTTCATCATAGACCAGCTGAAGGTATGAAGAAATGTTTAAAACCCTATCAAACTCCAGTAAATCACAGAAACATGCAAAAGAAATGTATATGTGTGTATATGTGTGTATATATATATATATATATATATATATATATATATATATATATATTTGTTATAGCAAAAACATAACAAATGTGTTTGTGACGATGACTTCTTAAAGACTGAGACTTGGATTTCACTTTCTTCAGTATTTGTTTATTCATTGTTCCATAGGTTAAACCTGGTGATCTGTCTATTTCAGAGTTACCAAGGCCAAATTACACTCTGATTGTGATGGGGGAAAAAAAATCACAAATAGATACTAATAAGCTTTTGTGTGTGGATTCTGCTTCATTGCTGTCCTCTAGTATGTTGACTTGCATCATTCACAAATGGTCAACAACACAACAGGTTAAGTTTACATTACAGTTTCTTATGGGAATTAAAAAACACTGCTTTTCCAGGAAAAAAATTGTCACGTCTGTTCATTATATAATCTAATCTATAACAATAATTTGTAAGAAAGTGCACAAAAATTTCCGTGCTCATCCATCAATACTCCTTCGTGTCAAAATGATTAAATTTTAGTAAATTCTGCTGCTACACTGATTTGTGGTGCCGTCCTTCTGAGTGCACACACTCATCCGTGAACTGCACGAACATGTTCAATCTGACCAAATCCTGTTTGACATTCACAGCTGTATGAGGAGCCATGCAAACTGAAAAGACAGGATCAAAACAGGAAAACAAGAGAAGCCAGTAAAAAAGAGAAACACAGACACACAGGAGACCAAACATGCAGATTTTTTTACAGAGCACTTTGTGTTTTAGGGGCCCCCTGAGGCCAGACAATCAAAGAGCATTTAAAAAAGATGAGAGTTTTAGTGTGCCAGAAGGTTGGAGGTGCGAAGCCAAAGAGGGAAAAAAATTTGCAGGTGTATAAAGAACATGTGCATGTTTTTTTTTTTTATTGTTTGTACATACATATGGGTAAAACTGTGTGCCTGCTTGTGCATCGGCCAACTTCAAGATCCTGCTAGGTATGCCTTTGATCAGAGAAGCCATAATATGTATTTGACGAGTAGGTAAAAGAAAACAAAAAATCAACTGACAGTTAGAGCACCAACAGAACTTCCACTACAGATATGAAGAAAAGGGAGGAAGAAGAGAGAGCACGAGAGAGTGTGAGTAAGAGAGAGGGACATTGTGAAGAACTGCTCTGAAAGAGTTTTTGTGGGGCCATAACAAAGGCTCCTCAGAAAACACTGTGGCATAGGAATGTTAATTAATTAATGAGAAACTATTCAGGCTAGAGGATTGTGGAGAACGAAGAAAAGTTAAGAGAAAGACAGACAGAGCAACAGGGAAGACAAACCTTTACAAGTGCATATATTTTAGGCTGTGAGGCTTTTAATTTTTTGATAAGCCTGCATCCCAGCTCTGCACGATTGGTAGTTGTGAACTTGTGCATTACATCCTTGTTTTTGGTTTTGCATCTATTCGCATCTGTGCTTGTGTGCCGTCAACATACTGATTTTACAACATGAAAGCCCCTGCCGCCTCCACACCTTAGTCCCAGGTTTAGACTTTCTAAGAAATGCACCAGCTTTTATGAGGCCAACTGCTTGGTTTATATTAGCTTATGGAAGACGACGTAATTCCTCATAAAACACCAGAACTGAAGAGATGAGGAGGAATTCTGAGATGTTTTACTTCTAGGAACCAGCTGCAGGATGATAGTACTGAGAAATTAAATAGGAACAAATAATACAAGCTCTGCCTTATTGTAATAACTGGTCGTCTTTTTTTTAACTATAGAATTATTATTTGGATGGTGTGCAACCTCCTGTCACATATAGGAACCACCTGTGTCAAGAAGGAAGCAGTACAGAGATCCTACATAGAGGATCTTTACCATTTCTGTTTAACCCTACGTATGCCACTCACTAAAAGTGAGATGCAACATTCATTTTAGAACTAAATTTGTTCTGTAGTCTTGACTGCAGTGATTCTAGAACATAAGTTTGGTGTTTACTGTTTATACTGCTGTAATGGAGGGCATATGCAGACTTTTAATGTATGTTTTATAATTTTAGACTGTACTATTGGCTCTTCTGCTTAGGGACTACAGAGGGAAACTCGCTTAAGCTAAATCTGGTGCAATGCATCTTTTATTAGTGCTTCTTGCACATTGTGATGTTTTAAATAAACGAATAACCTAAACATTTATTAACAGTTATTGGTAAAAAGCATATTAAGGTCCTTTCAGTGACCAATCATTTACAAATAGGTCAGAGGTTATGGTCAGTGATCCAAGATTGTGAACAAGCTTTCTTTTTAGATGACCTATTACTACATTCTGTTGTTACGGTAACATTACATGTCAACATTACGTTCATCTTGGTAAATGGGTTGTAATTGTGCCCTACATTAATATTGTTTTAATTCACAACAAATTCCATCTTCATGTTACGTTACAAAAAATAGCTAAAGAAAATTAATTCATGTCCATTTAGGTTTTTATATCATTATAAACATGACACCATTTGTCAGCCCACGCAAACATTTTAATTTTCTTCTATTTAAATTACAGGTTTTGAGTCAAAAGTGCCTGGTATTAACAACTGCTTATGACTTAATTTACCTTGACAGAAATTATAGTTCCGTCGAAAGAAAAGTAAGCCCACAACATGATGATTCCACTTTCATGTTTCACTGTGACTATGTGTTCCTTATCAAATTTTCCTCACAGAATTCTGGTCAAAAGTTTACAATTCACTTTGTGAAGTTTTTTTTTTTTTTTTTTTTACAACTGAATCGAAATTTTGCTACATTGTAGGCAGGCTTTAATGTTTTCTTTGGAAGAAAAATAATTCTGCCTTACACACCTACTTCTTAGCCAACTTATGGAGGTTGTGCGATATTGTCAAACAGATGTTCATCAGTATTGCTGGCTCCTTGACCAATCCCATTTATTTTCCTTTTTTTTTTATTTTTTTTTGATGATTCATTCAGTGCTTGATACTTTACTATTTTCTTAAATGTTCTTCTGACTACTTTCACTGTACTGTTGAATATAACTATTATTCCTTGATTTTCTGCCCAACATGTTTCTCAGGTGAATTGTACAGGATATATGTGACATAGTTGAAAAAGTTATAAAAGTATTTTCATGGTCTCAAAAACCCAGTATTTTATAGTTTGAAATTCAGCTGCATTTCTTCAGAAAACCATACTTACCATATGTGAAATGAATCTACCAGTTGTTTTGCTTAAGTCAGTCACAATCTGCTACTTATCTCTGGGCATTCATACGCGTGTGTGCGTGTGTGTTTCTGTGTGTGTGTGTGTGTGTGTGTGTGTGTGTGTGTGTGTGTGTGTGTGTGTGTGTGTGTGTGTGTGTGTGTGTGTGTGTGTGTGTGTGTGTGTGTGTGTGTGTGTGTGTGTGTGTGTGTGTTGTGTGTGAATGTGACATTCCGGCGGGGGGAACCTGAGAAGGTGCAACTTACGAGACACTAGATTCAGCTCCTTCTGGGAACTGAAGGGTGCTGAAGTGTCAGAATTTCAGTTTTCTCCACATGGTCGCCGCCAGTCACACTGAACTGCTGCAGCTCTTTGACAAGTTCATTCAGCTGTTTTAGTTCTTAACCTAAACCCCCCCAAAAAACTCTACTTTTATTCCTCTGTAGGCCAGGATCACTTTGTGCTATATCATCTGCACTCTGTCGCTCCCATTTCCCCTTGGAAAATTTACTTTCTCACCCTCTGTTCTCAGACCAAGCTTCAAGGCAGAGCAAAATTAGAAGGGGGGGGGAGGAAAGGGGAAAAAGAGAGGGAAGAGTTGGGAGTTTGAGAAGTGCGAGCCCCTCCCACTTTCCGGAGATGCTCCAGCCCATCCCTAAATTGTGGGCCAATGGGGCTGGCTCATTCACTCCTTCTACAATAGGTAAGGAGAGAGAGGCACAGAGCAACAGATATATATTCAGACAGAGGTAGACAGAAAGAGGGAGAGATACTGAATCTAGCAGGAGGAGAAAGTCAGTGTAGAGAAAAGATTTAGGAAGGGAGACGGAAGGAGGAAGGGAAGTTAAGATTAAGTGAAACCCTAGGGGAGTAAAGTAAAAGCTGGGAGACAAGCAGATTAATGGAGATGAAGAAGCAGAACTTCTGACAGGACAGATTTACAGTGTGGACAACCCACTGGGAGGAAAAGCAGTAACAAAAAGGAAAAAAAGGAGGACAGGAACATCTGAGAGGAAACCATTTATCACAGCTGCCTCGTAAGACATTTCATAGGATAGAGGGGAAGCTCTTTGCAGGTGTAGATGCAGACAGGTGGACGGACAGACATGCTGCTTGGCATACTACTTCTCTGTGCTGCTGGAGGAAACTGGGGGTCCACCCCTGGAGCGTGGGGGTACGGACAGGTCCAAGAAAGACGGGAGTCTGAGGCAGCTTGCCCGGCCCCTTGCCAGTGCGAGGAAGATGGCATTTTTATCATGGTGGACTGCTCGGAGATGGGTCTGTCATCTGTGCCGGCGGGCCTCAGCCCTTTCACCACATACCTGTAGGTAACATCTTGAAGTTAAAGAATGTTTTACCGCCTGATCAGACCTGATTTTACTTGAATACCTTTAAATTTATGGATCTCTTGAAGTGTTTTAATGGCTCTTTGGCTGCGTGGTTGTACTTCCAGCGTTATCATCATCTAAACATCTGGCTTGTTTATTTTTTATGATGAAAACTTATATTCAAAATGTCGTTAGAAACTGTATCACTGCCATAATGTTTGCATGTGTGGCGATCAGACACTGACATAACACACATTATGTTATAACTGGAACTAGAGCAACTCCAGCTCAACATATCAATGTAAGAACAAGTGACAGCGCGTGTGTGCGTGTTCGAGTGAGTGTGTTGTGTTGCCCACTACGGGTAAATAACCAAAGCACTTTCAGTGTCAAGTTTCTCAACACCAACTGGAGACCATGAATATTTGTGCATCTGTGTATGTGTGTGTGCTCACACACATTGGAGTTGAGCATGGCTTTTGCATAGTTTGGGCTTAATTTCTCTCCTTTGCCAATTAGTACATCCATTTCATAGCTACGTGTTTTCATTTCCCCCTGCCTATTTTCAATTCACATCTTTTTTCCATAAAGTTGTTTTTTAATAAATTACTGAGATAAATTGTTATAATAATGTTAAAATTGCATATATGTAATTGTTTTTTTCAGTTGTATTCTGTTTCCTTATAGATGTTTGATTGGCAACTGAACCACATGAAAAATGACAGATTATGAATCCTGATCAAATCAAAAGTAACTAAGCAATAGATATCTATTAAAAGTGTAAATAACTTTGTTTCTTCGCAGCAGATTATGTTCAGAGGGTAGGAAATGTTCTGGTGGGTACAAAATGACAGACAGCTCCGTTTTGTATAATTTTGTACATTTTGTTCGTACAAACTTCTCTACAGACCTTGCAGTCGGTCAATGCTCCACAAAAGGCCATTGTTGTTAGTTGTGCTCTCTTTTTATTCGCTTCCATTGTCTTGTTATGAGCTTGTCAAAATACTGTCAGCTCTCTTTGCTGAATATAAAATCAATCCAGAAACGTCAATTCTTACTTCCACACACGGTGTGCTGCTATGTGATATCAATGTTCTTCTTTTTGGCATGTGGAAGAAGGACACACAGAAGTCTGCTTGCAATCACATCATTCGGTGGTACCACACACAGAAAAGACCGTAATTCAGTCAAATATTGAAAGTGAGCGTCAAAACCTGCCGTGTGAATCTAGCCCTAGAAAAGGGTTAAAATGGGCTTCAGTGTTTGTTTGTCTCCAAGCTTTTGGGGACTTTACTGATGTACACGAACATATATTTGTTTAAAATGTACTTTTTCACTTTCACACATTGGTCTATCATCGTCAGTCAGGTAAAAATAACACATCTACAACCATTTCTATTTGTAACTTCACAAAATGACTCAGTTATACAACTAATTCATGAATAGTGAAACACACAGTTTGTAGATGATTTGTACGGTTACATGTTTGAAAGGTTGTCATATCCTGCTAATGCATCTGAGAGCTACCAGCCACTTTAGAAGTAATGAGACACTTTAGACATCATACAGATCTCTTTCTTGCACCACCCTCCTGTTGCCTAAAAGCACATCTGTCAAATGCCTTCACGGTGCAAGCCTTCAGATGAAAGATTACCAACACTCTATGATACTGAAGTGATAAAAGTGAAATCCTGACTTGTAGAGTTCTCATGAGGTGTTTCGAGAGCAGCAGGTTATGATAGTTTATGAAATAAGCGACCTTATAAGTGACTCTGCTTGAATGATGTCTTACTCTATGAACATCTTGGGAGCCTGCAACAATCAGATTTCACTGTGAAAGTTTAAATACATGTAATGTTTAGGTTTTAACTCTTAATCAAAGAATCCCTGTATAGTGGAAGCCAACAATTTGCATACACTATAAAAAGACAAATAAATGATTACTTTTTTCCCCTCTCACTGTCTTACATTAAATGAGGCAAATCGTTTCAGTTTTTAGTGCAGTTAGGAGTATCAAAATGACTTTTATTTGCTAAATGCCTGAATAACGAGAAGATTTTGTTTTTGATTATTTTTTAACTCCTTAACCTTCAACCCCGGAAAATACAATGGAAAATTGGCACCCGGGTGTTTTGGTGCAGGTTATTGAACAAACAATAAAGTTATGCCTTTAAGTCATTTGGGAAACCCGTGGTGGTAATGATGCGATGGCTTTTAATTCACGCATTTTTAGTTAAGTGAATGCAGATGTATTTTATGGCAACACATCAAACTCACTACTTCCTTGTTTGCCGTCACTGAAAAAACCCCCAACAAAAAATAGGCAAAATATCAGAAAGAGAATTGTGACCTACCACAATCGAGCAGCATGGCACAGAAACCTGTTGCAGTTACACAAGTTCAATCAGGAGCAATTGGCAAAAAAAAATAAATAAATAAAAAAAATAGTACTATCAAGTGTACTACTAAATGTATGTATATGTGCGTGTATATGTATGTATGCATAGTGCACCTTGAACATGTTTTCTATGACTTTTTTTTACATTTATAGTCAGTGAAAAGTTTGTAGTTCATACTGCTGCTGTTAAAAGAGAGATTATTTGATTTACTTCCTGTGGGCAGGATTGTGTTTAATCCTGCCTAAGGACATTCAGGATTTTCAGAATTTGTATTGCTTGGTTAGAGAGACAGAAGTAAGACCTTATCCAGAGCAGTATTCAAAGGGAATCTGCCACAGTTTCCAACAGTGAGAAATAAGGGCTTTGTGTGCAAATATCTAATTATAACTACATATGAGCATAGAAATTATTGGTTTGGGGCAATTACGGCATGACTACATCAGTACCCACTCAATGATGACCAGATCTGTTGGAGAGGTGGGTGTTGAGCCTCTAGAATTAAACAAAATTAAAAAAACAACAACAACAAAAAACTAGGGTGACCTGAAAGACTGTTCCTCTTTGGAAATTCTAATTACTACTGGCTGCTTCTCTGCAGCTACACACAAATACTCATCATTCCCTGCAAACACAGGCTTAATTGTTCATTTCCCTCCGTTACCTAACATTGGAACTGACCAATTAGTGAGTTTGAGGGCTGATTTAGAATAAGATAAATAAACTCAGAGGCCAACTACACACACCCACGCAGACTCGCTCACACACATGCAGTACTTTTAGAGAAGACAAGAAAGGAATGTGGGATGGCAGTGAAGATGCCACAACAAATGAAGTTCCTACAGGAAAAAAAGAGAAAAAAACTCAAAAGATTTCTCTTTTAAGTTGTTGATAAAAATGATGAAAGAGAAACAACTTCTGCCTGACTGCACTCAAATGCATGCACAAACACACTAGGTCCAGCCTCTGTGGCGAGGATACGCAGTTCAACATATTGTACAAAAGTTTATGACAGAGGTGAGCTGATCCGATCTCCACCAGAATCTGCTGAAGTGTCCAGAACACCCCATTGTGGTGTGCAGGCAGGATTAGCCTATGAGTGCACAGCGCAAAGAGATTTTCTTGGGGATTTACTCGGAAACTGTCCACCTTTAAAACTGCATTAACACAAATCTCTGAAAGTGTATGACATCATTCGCTCGTGTCACCAGAGAGCTCTACAAAGCAAGCCAAAATGTTCACGCTACGACATCGGAGAGGGTGATTCAGGCAGCGCAGGGACTATTACATCTTCCAGAGTTTATTTGCAAACCTGGAAGGCCTTACTGAATTCATGTATAAACATAATTAAATGTGAATCAGCAAAAACAATTGTATCCTAACACTGAGGGGGAGTGCAGCGTCTAACTCTGCAAAAGAATTTAACCACTGGGAGGCAAAAGGTGCTGCGAGAGGCTCGGAGCGAAGTTGCTAAAGATTTATGGCAATAATCGTTTCTGTGGGCAACGCATAAAATGAGCTGTCATGTGTGACACTTTGAAAAACCTGGTCTTTGATATCAGATTAGGAAGGAAAGACAGTGCCGGAGGGTGAGAGACTTTGTGAGTGTGCATGGATGTGTGCTGTGCTAGAGAACACTAAGTACAGTGGAGTTGTTTGAGGATCTGAATAGTTTGACGTATAGCTGAAGGCTGCATGTCACAAGAGACGGGCTTACAATGTCTCAGTAAGTAGTCTGTATGTAAGAAATGTTATATGACACTAAATGAATTAGTCGACTGTCCTAATGACAGAACTGCTCATATTTAATGTAAGTTTTGAAATGGCAATTAAATTGATTTTTGTTTCATGTTACATTGCACGCGAAGACTTCTAACATTTTTATATTTTACCTTATTACAATAAAAATGTCTGGTTTTTATTTTGCTGGGGTTTGATTTCAGCTCTCCCAGGTCAATACTTTGCAGAGGAGGTTTCATAGGTGGGTCATTCTGACACATGGTTGCACTTTGATCTGAATCATTTCATCGTTGTACAAGGTTATTGTCTTGCTGGAAGGTGAATTTCTGCCCAGTCTTGAGTGTTCTGCAGCATCTAATGATCACCCAGTATTTAGCACCAGACATCAATCTATGCGATCTGTCAAATGTTTGAGCTCCTGCAAAAGTAAAGCGTTCCTGAAATATGATGCTGTTCCCGCCAGGCTTTATAGTGAGAACAATGTAATCAGCGTGATTTTGGTTTACTGCCAAATGTATTGTTTTGCATATATCTCAAAATGTTAATCTCACAAGAGCAACTTCTGCCACATTTTTGCTTGAATCCCAAGTAAGACTTATTTCTTTAAATAGTAACTTTTCACTGGTCACTGTTCCATAAAAGACAGATTTGTTGAACACACAAAAAATAAAAAAAAATAAAAAACAGCAAGTTACATTGCGAAAATATCAGTGTGGTCTTATCCATTAAAAAACATGAACTCGTACCTTTAACCCAAAATAAAGGCATTTTGTGTGAAAATAGGAGAAATGTTTGGACTCCAGATGTGTACAGCTGTACATAGACAAGTCTGAATAGAACAGGTTCATTGGACAGCATGCTTTAAATTGTCATCAGCTGACCAAATACAGGACATGAGGGTGTAAAAGAATTGTAATATATTTCTTAACACGTGTCTGATGCTGCCAATGTATTGACCTTAATAGTAACTCTTTTTACCGGGCTGTTGAGTTCTTTTTGTCCTCCAAAGTCACCTTGAATGTCTTAACTGCTTCTACCATTAGTGTTCTCCTTTATGGCTAGACAGTTTAGGTGAATAGCCAAGATCTGGTAGGTTAGTGGTTCTGTCTTAGTCTTTGCATTTTGAACGATTGAACAATTCTCCACCAAATATCAGAAGTGTAGCATATTGTTTTATGACCTACATCTGCTTTAACGTTCTCCACAATGTAATCCTTCTTCACACTGTTCACTGATGTTTTCTAACAAACCTCTGACACTTTTACAGTACGGAGTATTGCAGAGGATTTAATTTAGTAGTATTGGAGTAAAGGGAGCACATTAAGATGCAAGCCACATGTTACATTTTTTAATTTTTAACAAATTATTAAAAAACATGCATTAGTTTCATTCCATTTTACAGTTATGTGCTTTTTTGGTGGTCTATTTCATACAACCAGAATAAAAATATGTAAGCTTGTGATTACATAGAGAAAATATGGAGGAAGTGCAGAGGTAACAAACCGTTTTGCAAAGCACTGCAAAGTTCTAGTTCCTAAACTTTCCAGAGGCTCATCTTCAAGTGTTTCATGCCACTGTAATCAGTATTTCTTAAGTGTATGTGTGTGTGGGGGGGTGCGTTTGTGTGTGAGTGAACTAGGAAAAGAGAGTGGAGCGTTTAGGTGAAGCGTTGTGGTAAAGCGGTGGGTGCGGTGAACTTCTAACAGTGTTTTGGCCAAGGCCAGGAAACCACAGCTAGTGCATTACCAGACAGAGAAAAACCAAGGAGAGGGTGAGCATGTGTGCGTGTGCATGTGTGTGAGGACCACCCACACTGCAAGGGTGATTTCTTCTTTTTTTTTTTTTCTATTCGGAAGAGGTGAAACAAGAAAGCAAGGATGATGACGGGGTGGAATATGAAGAGAGTCGGAGAAATGCTCAAATCGGTGTTTGAGGATGCTGGATTGCATTTTGAATGACTTTGAAGATTTTATTGGAAGCGGCAGCGTGCGTATGGTGGG
Source organism: Poecilia picta (assembly GCA_033032245.1). Lineage (NCBI taxonomy): Eukaryota > Metazoa > Chordata > Actinopteri > Cyprinodontiformes > Poeciliidae > Poecilia > Poecilia picta. Next base: position 17,077,879 of record CM065359.1, on the reverse strand, counting down.
AATAACATCCTGCTTCTGTGGTGGCTATGACAGTAACAGTCGTGTGCGTGTCATTTGGCCATTATGTTCATGGAATGATTCCTATCAGGAGTGACCGGGGGTCACACTGTAAACATTGCCTCTTAGAGACAGAAGTTAGAGAAATTGTATGTGATAAAGTCGAGGGGAGGAGGATTTGAGAGGAAAGCAAACTAAAGTCAGAGAAGTGAGGGGAAAAAAAGAAAAAGATGATGCTCTGTGACTTTGTGTGTGTGTTGTGTGTGTGTTCACTGACAGTAGAAGGTTTTCTTTAGAGCAGTTATCAGCTCAAGCATCAGTGTCCTGGCTCCAGACGTCTCTGTTAGACCCCCGCCTTAACAACCCAGCCCTCCCTTGGTCTCTCTGTTTGCCTCACCACACCCCCAACCATACCTATTCTCCTTTCCTCACCTGCTCTCTCCAGTCTGTTTGAGATTGGAAGAATGTATATGCCCCAGCTTGTGTGCCTTCAGAGCAGGTGCTGAAGTTGCTCATCCTGCACTAAACTGTAAATGTACCATTTCTTAAAAAATACCCATCTAGTTCATTGCTCGGACCTCATGTCTGAAGAGAAGAAATGAAGGGTGTGAACTGAAGTCAGATTTTGTAAATGTCCATATGTCAGCAGTTGCTCTGGCTGTTAACCAAACAACTGTCAGAGAGGCTAAGAGGTCCATATCAGTGGCCTACACTATCACGGTTAATCTGCTCTGCTGAAAAGTGTGCAAAAAGAAGTTATTTCCCTTTGCTTTCCTTTGTCCTTTATTATCCCTCATCCGCTCTTTTGTTCCTTCCTTCCTTGACGAAAACCTAAAGTGTTTATTTCCAAGGTGTCAATTCCTTTGCACCTTTCAAGATTCCCCCGAGGCCTGGTGGCAAGCACTTGCAGAGAAAACCCTCTTCCGCTTGTTAGAAGACATATATTCATACCAGAGGATTCAGAGAAAAAAAGGGATAGGCAGTGCATTGGATTGTCCTTTCCTGAGAGTAATCTGGAAGGCTTTTGAAACCCTGCTCAAGGACAGACGGCAGGCAGGCATGTACAGGACAACAATGAGAACAATGACTTTTCCCTTAGGAGCCACAGGCAGAGAAGACACTGTAGCCATGGTGTACTCTGCTGCTGCACATCCTGTCCTTTAGAAAAAAGTCAGAAACCTATCACGACACAAGATCTTTAAGGGAATCAGGATGGAGGCAGGAGAGATCAATGAAGCATCTGTTTGGACAGCATATGCACAAATGTCGTCTCAGGCCAGACACCGCTGTCCTCGCCATTGTCCTGTTGTGCAATTCTGCTTGAATAAAGTCTTGTTTGGGGAGCGCATTTTGGGGTTTCTCCCCTTCGCTTGGATTCCCTCTGGTAGACGTTCTACTGGGCTAATCATCAAACAAAAGGAGAAGTTGTGAACAATGACTTTGATATTCTGCACCGTTTTAAAATTGTAGGCTGCCTGTAGTTTTAGCAATAGCAGCAGAGGAAGTGAACAAAGCCATTCAGTTCACGGTGGCTACGCTTCCAAATATTGAATTAACATTAACAGCCACCTCCTTAATTTCTGTCTTTGCAGTGGACAATGGTTGTTTATAGCACAGGCAATTTCTGTTAAACTGGTATATTACATGCGCCACAGGTAAAGCTTAGCAATTGGGTAAAATTTAAAACCTCCAGGAAGCAATCATTTCTAACTAGTCGAGAGCGCAAACTTTCTATACAAAGCAAATAGTGGTGGAGTAGGAGCTGGTCTTTACTAGGCTAAGTCACCGCTGGCTGAATTTATGAATCTGTATGTTTCATGTAATGGCAGTCTGACTCAAGTGTATGACACACAGGGGCTAGGAATGCCCTTCTTTTAATGTGTGATTGTGTGGTGAAGGGCTGCTTGTGTGCCGGCATGGCCCAGATTCCTATTCAGCCCCTTTCCGAACCTGGGAATCCATGGGAATGTTTGTTTGTGTGTGTGCTCACGGGTATATGTGCATGAATTTGTGCGAAAGGACGAGTCCTTTCATTTTCATCACAGAGACGGCATTGTCCTGTCCGGGGACAAACTAAAGTTTGGTGCAGATGCGTGTATGTTTCAATGACGCGTGTATTCAGTCATTAGTAGCTGTTTTTTGTTTTGGCATAATGAAGTCATCTTTATGGAGAATAATGCTTATGAGCAATAATAATGAAAACAGACATAGTTTTATTGTTTCACAGAAGGCATTAACTATTGTTTTCTTTTATTTCAATTATCTCCACAGCTGCTTCAGTTGAATATCATGTGCATGACAGTGAAAATATTGCTTTTGGGAGCATAATTTTCAATTAATACAAAAATATAGCTAATTCCTGTGGTCTTGCGCTAAATAGATTATCACAAGCAAAACAACTGATATTTGATGATTAGTTAGTCAAACTATGTGCCAGACGAGAGCCTGCAGTTGGATGCTAAACACTGGCGTCTTTAAAAATGGTTTCCCAAAACCGGTTATTTCTTATACCATGACTGGCTGAGTTTTGTGTGACTAGACATATTTCTCCTTCTTGTAAGCAAGGGAAGCATATAGTGATCTTTTATAAGGCAACTTGCTGTCAGTGTGCAGAAACATGTGAGTGTGCTGGCTTGATTTTAAAATCTTGTCACACTGGCACTTTCTCTGGTTTATAATCAAAAGGACTTCAAAACAGAATCAATGTGCTGGAAAATTTGTTAAAAGATGGATGGCACCAGTGGCCTTTGTAAACGGTAAGAGAGAACAATTGTCCCAAGATCAGGAATCGAACTCCACACAACTGTACTGAGGACTAATACGCTTTATATATGAAGAGGAGTACTGTTCTGGGCCTGGATGATACAAAGTTGTATCTGTTTTGAAACCGTAACTTTTTAAACCGCTGATATACCTCGATACTTGAAGCTAACCGATACTTATTTAGTACAGTTATTTTTCAAGATTCAAAAATAATAACCCCACAATTATCAGACATAAAGGAGAATGCGAGCGGCAGTGTTGACAGCAGGGTGTGTAAGACACAGACTTCTAAGTTCCTTCCCTACATCTCAACATAGGTCTGTCTGTCTCCATCTACCTATCTGTAAGATTGCTGGCCAGGTCTGCGGAGCAGAGTGGTTCATGTTGGACTGGCAGTCTGCAGGTGATGACTAGCAAGAGCTAATGATACTTAATGCTTCCTACAACAATGGTCTCGCGCACGCACACACACACACACCACACACACACACACACACACACACACACACACACACACACACACACACACACACACACACACACACACACACACACACACTTTCAAGATTTTATGGGGCACATTGCATGGGAATAGGTTGCACAAGCCTGAGAGCGTGTATTAACATAAATACATCCTTCTTCCACACACAGAAGAGCTGTTAGTGGGTAATGCTGGATAATGCATCAGTGTTTCCCACAGAGTAGTAATTATTATTATTAACCTTTATTTCACCAGGAAAATCCCACTGAGATTAAAAATCTCTTTTGAAAGAGAATCCTGGCCATGAATGGTAGCAGTAAACAGTTTACTGAACATTCACACCATAAAGGAAAGTTGAAATAAGGATCAGAGCAGATAAATAAAAAGATTGATGCAAGGTTTATACAGTATAATAATGAAACACTCACAAATATGGATAAATATCAAAGAGTCAGCCAATTAAATTGACAGGAAAATAATTTTAGAGTTGATATTCATATCTTTCTGTAAGGCCTTTTAATAAAAGCTAAGTTTAACTGGAGGAAAACCCAGCAGTTTGGCCATTAATAACTGGCACCTTAATAGTTTTGTACAGCTAAACGATGATTGTTGAGAATGGTAGAAAGCAGACATTTTTATAAACAACTCTTATCTTAAAACAGGAATGGATAGACTCATAGTACATTAATTATTTTTAATATATATTTTGAAATACATTCACGGCTGCAAGGCCACTGCAACTGCTGCCAGACTTGCTCATGTCTCTATTACATGTCTGAGAAGGAATAAAAGGGGAAATGTGAATTTTTACACATGTGGCAAGAGGCCAAGCTAAATCTCTTTAAACCAACAGCAGGCACATGCCTTCATTGGAAGGAGGTAAGATTTCATCAAGTGCTGATCAACATTCTGTTCTAGATATTATCCATGGGTGCCCATAAAGTAGACGGCACAACTGCGATGATCACAGCTCTGTAAATGCATGAGCAAAGTAGGACAGATGCCAGTAATGGAGTTGAGTGGTTTTCTAAAAAGAAAAAAAAATCCATTGTCCTCCTGTTTCTGCCATTCAACCACTGAAGTCATAATAGAGGATGACATTAACACTCATGAGGTTTTCTTTTACTGTTGCACGTTCTGCCAGGAACTGAATCAGCATGAAGGCTAAAAAATAAAATAAAGCTCCTTAGCTTTATTAGCCAAGACTTTGCACAACAGATAATTTGTCCTAGGCTTTATGTGCTTAATGTGAAACGACATTAAGAATAGATAAATAAATATTTAAACTAAAAACGCCTGTGTAAGAGATATCCTGCAGTTATATTTGTAATCTTTTCCAGACATTTTTAGCATTAGCAAGTGTTTTTATTCTTAACCCCATAGCTTTCATGTTTAGAAAATATCACAAACATATTAAAACCAGAAAAAAAACAACTACTTGCTACATCTAGTGATTAGTGGGCAGGGCAATGCATGCCTCTCTGCCTCCTAAAGTCATGGCCTACTCACAACAGCTGCCTGTCAGTCCTGTCCACATATTGGAGACAGTTGTACGTTGTGTAGCACCGACTATTCCAATGCTTCCTGTTCCATTACTGAAGTGCTTGACCTTTCACCCCTCCCTCCGCTCTATCTCATGACAGGGTGTGTATGTGTGCGTGTGTGCATGTGTGTGGGAGGACAGGGAGCGGACGTAGCGTGTGTGAATGCACGTGGTTATGTGCGTGTGCTGTATACCAGGGTATGAATAAGTCCCAAAGGGCACGAGTACGTTTCCCATGACATGGCCTTAGACTAAACAGCCGTTCTCTCCACCCAGACATCCGCCTCCTATTCTCCCCGAAACCGCAGCAAGGGGAGACGAGCACAAAACATGGAACCATCTCTCGTTTTTTTCCGTGTTTTTTTCCGTGTTTTTTTTCCCTCTCTTCATCCCCCCTCTGTGTTTCCTGGCACTTTTGTAGGCAGGCCCTCACCGTATCGCTCCTGGTCCAGGTGAAAGACTTCTCCCTCGCCCTCTCTCCTTTTAGTCTTTGTGCCCCGTGAATGAGAGACAGAGAGAATAAGAGAGGGAAAGATAAAGAGAGAGTGCATTTGGACACAAAGGCTGGTGTACCCCTCCCAGGAAGTCTGGGAGAGAGGGAGAATGAAAAAAACATCTTCAGAGGAAGGAGGAGGGAGAAAGGCATTGTGCCCTCCTTCCTGACTCTTTGTAAGTGTGTATACGTGTGTGCAAGCTCATGTGTGACCAACAAGAGAAACTGAATGCCAGCGCAGTCAGTCTATTCAGATTTTTTTTAAAAAAAGATAAAGCAAACACACTTAAACCTCACCCTTGCATACAATCCACACATACACAAACATGCTGTTATGCACACAACCATTTAGAGCCTCGTAAAGGCAGCACCCAAGCGCTGACTACCAGTGGCATTGTGAGGAATAAAAGATCCTCTTTCAACGTGCCTTAACCGTTTCAAAGCTCTAAGCGGAGAGGATCAGACTGAATCCAGCTGAAGACATCACTATCATAATTACTGTAAAAGACAGTCAAGGTGCGGCTCAAGCAACCCTGCTGCAGAAGTCTTGCCCTCTGGCTGCCGATTTTCGCTGAAGATCTATTACTCTAATGTTTCTCACATCTAAGCTGCCTTCAAAGGAAGTGCGCTTACTGCCATTATTGGCTGTTTGTCAGCTAAATATCTCCACCTGAGGAACGGGGTAAGGGATTGGCAGAGAAGCGTGAATAAAGATGGAGAAGATGAGGAAGTGAAAATAATGGCCTTAGGTTATGGAGCTTTTTGATTTTGGGTGCAAGTGTTTTAGATGTTGTACCCACATGCAGTGTTATGATTGTCTTTCAAAATTTGTCACACGTTGACACCTCTAGCATTTCTAGATATACTGTGTCGGTATAGAAGCATTATGAGGAATGGATGGTCTTCACTGTGGCCCAATTGATGCAAAATCAATTTTAATAAGCCACAACATCTGCATTGGGGATGCAAATCTGACATTTTCATTTTTACTAGACTGCCTAGAATATTGAATGTGACAACAGTGATTTGAAATATTTTGCAATAGACCCTATTTCAGTTGAAGTTCTGACCCTTATTTGGCCCAGTTCACTACTGTTAGACATGAAGTAATGACCCCTGATCGATCTAAACAACTCAGTGATTGGTATGAAACATCCCATTGCAGACTATTTCTATTTCTCTATTTTACATTTAAAAAGTTGGGCACAAAACGGTTTATTATTTGGCCATACACATAAAGTGTTTGGTTAGGCTATGGTTGCACTAAGATTAAACTTTTTTATTATCATATGAATGTAACTTTGCGACATTCAGTGTCAATATCTCCTCACTCTCGAGATTACGGCAACTATTGTCCTTGTTTGTAGATTTCTCATACTAAGAATGTGATTTGTTGGTTGTTTATTAAAATCATTGTTCAGGTTGGTGTTGTATCAGAGACTCTCATTGGTTATCAGTGTATTGTTTCACAAAAGACTTCATACATTCTGGCAGTGTCTGTAATTTATGAAAGGACTGAGGAGGCACGGACAGTAGGAGTCAGTCTGAGTAGTGCCATTACCATTGCAACCATCTAATGCAAAGCTTAGCTGGCTTCACAGATTCAGTTATTGTAGAAATCAATGAAGGTCTGCTTTCCTATTACCACACATTGATGAGACAGAACAGACTGCTGGACTTTGTGGGTTATTCGTTATCACCATTAGTACGACTGTGTTTATCCAATCAATCCAACATCACCTCTGTAAACCAATTAATTTTCCATGCTTAACCTTGTTTAATGCTTGTGTGTTGTGTCCTGTGTTGTGTGCTGAAAAGGGCTAAAAGGTGAAAGCTGTATCAAACCTGCTGCGCTCTACTCCACACCTCCTGTGTTTCTGTTATGTTGGCTTCCTTTACAAAACATTTTTCCAGTTCAATTGCTCATTTATGGATGAACTGTTTAGCAATATGATGGACATCCTTTTTGTGAAAGAGGATACAGAGATCCAAGCCTGCTAAACCTCCTATAAGTTAATTCAAAGACATTACTATTTTTATGTTAACAAGAGAAACTGTTCTCTCTTTGTACAAAGCTTTTCAATTAGTAATGCCTGACATAAAAAATATATTGTTCAAAACATTTGGCTGTGTTCCTACACCTCATTCAGAATTTCTTTTAGGGATCATTGGACTTCCATGCTCACTGAAAAATTATGCTTGAGTGGTAGAGGGAGATGTTACAGTGAGTGGTCTTGCCAAATGATCATGACTGATAAGCTGGAATTTAAACAAGCTGCAAAGCTTTTCATTAAAGTCAAATTTTCTCTGCTCAGCTTTGTCTAACTGATGCATGTCACCAAACACTAACACTAAAATCCAAAAACAAACACCTGGTGGTATCTGGCCTGATCTATGGGCGTATTCACTCACCAGGGTGGTCCGTCAAATGCACCCAGAGTCTGGAGTGCGGTGTACGCTTCTCATATGATGTGGCCAGTTGTTGTGCTGTGCTAAATCACCAGCTCTTGTCAGCGAGGCTTCAAGTTTAAAACTGGCAACAATGGAGCTGGGGGCACATTCACACCCACACACACACACACGGCCTTTGATCATGGTGGTGATAACATACTTCAGTAGTTCTGTTGATGCCAAAGTGGAAATTTGATAAATCACATTACTGTAACTACAGAACTGTGTAACTCCATGCTCCAATTGAAATTTAAAACACGGATGCACAGAGAAAGGAGGAGTGTTGGAGATAAAGAGGTATAAAGAGCAACTGAAAGGGCCAAGGCTTATGAATGGAAATGTGCTTCTACTTCTTCCTGCTTTTGTTCCTCCCTTAACACAAGCTCTGTGCCATGGATACACTATCAATCACAACACAAAGCAGTTAAATACCTGGTGTTTTATGTTTGTTCCAATGCCAAACCTTTTTTTTTCTCTTACATTCTCATGTGCAAAAGTGTGCACACTTAGTGGAAGAAAAACTAAACTATCAATCAAAGCAAATCTTGAAACAAAGACAGTAGAAATGGGGAAAATGGTCAAGTCTTTAATTTCTCAATAACTAGCTCACAGTTCCTCACACACTACTGGGTTTAACTCAATGAAATAGAATTCCTTTCACATGAAGGTGAAAATTGTCATTTAGTTTCTTACACAGCTGACGTCCTCTGGTATCAGTAAAACCTTATCAGACATCAAAGCAAACAACCTTAACTGCAGGCTGAAGAAAAACAAGTCTGAAGAACTAAACCTCAGAGAAACCAAAGGCCTCAGACCAAGTGTCGCCACCCTCAGGCCTTAACAGGTAACACGTGGAATTCGGCAATTGTGTAACACCAGAGGGCACTGTGCTTTCTATGAGCACACCTTAACCTCTGATGTCATGTGATATGTCTGATATGAAGAAAGCATGTTTTCACTTCCTCATCTTTCTCATTGGTTCTTTTTCACCATTGTGTTAGATTAAAGCCAACAGGAACTTCCTAAGTAGCTCTAAAAAAGCTATTTCTTGAGCTACAATATCACATAATTCACTTCCGTGTCTTTTAAAGCTTGAAGTTGGCTGCTGACCTGTCACCAGAAGTTAGATAGTTCGGTTGTCTCAAGCCATTTGTACTAAGGTTGATTTGCCTTATACTGATTGATACATGGCTGTTGAGTAAAATGGAATTAGGTCTAAGTTGGTTTGGTTTGAGGCCTTTTGGTCTTAGTCCACTTTGTTTGAGGCCATTTGGCTGATGGCATTTGGTCAGTGGATGTTTTGCCTTGGATCGTTTTGCCTGTGGTCATTTGGTTTCACGCTATTTTGTCTGAGAAAGTTTAAGATGAGACTGTTTCACCTAATGCTGGGATGATGCTGTTTGGTCTGAGGCTGATTGCCCTCAAGCCATTTATGGCTAATGGCATTTGGTCTGAGTAAATTCTGTCTGAAATTGTTTAGTCATTTTAGTCTGGTGCTATTTTTTTCAGAATTTTGTATGAGACTGTTTTCTATAACATCATGTGCATCAGGGTCTTTGTTCTGAGTGCTTTTGGGCTGTTTGGTTACTTTCCCAAGATCATATATATATTTTTTTGTCTATGGTTTTCTGTTTGATGTTGTTTACTTTCTGAAAAAAATGGTTCTGAAACCGAAGGACTGTATTGCTAATCCTTGTGTAGAATCAACAAAAGGAGAATAAGAGGACCTGTTAAGAGTTGCTTTTGAGAGTGTGTAGTGATGGGCAGCTGTCTGGTTTTTGTGATGCAAGCACTGCTGAGGAGTCTTTAGTTTGTCCTTCAACAGTAGAGGGAAATCTAAGCAGTGGTGCAGCTTTGTGAGACCCTTCTTGTTGAGAGATGGGTTCTTCTACAGGCAACATCAGACTGCTGAGTGTGATGGCTAAGATAGGGCAAAAACAATTCCCTGCTGAATTCTCTCATAAAAAATTAAGGGCGCAAACCACATGTGCTTCCATTCTGTCTCCCCCCACACACAGCAATCTATTTCTACGGCCCAGCAGCGTCGCTTGTCTCTGATGTGGTGAAAGGGTGACCAAGAACTGTAGCCACCACATCTGCAGACCCACTGGGAAACAATGGGGGTGTGAAAATGAGCGACAGACATCTTACCACACACACCACAGCCACCTATAAATGGAAGTAATATCATAAGGCACAAGCAGACACAAATACTGACACTCTGTGTTTCTCTCTCGCACACAAAAGTCACACAGTGGAGATGTGCATAAAATGAGGGATAGAGAAAACCAAAATTCTAACTGTGAAACTCCAATACACCACACAGCCTGAGAAACCTTTAAGCGCCCTTTCTCTCGTTTCTTTTTGCGGCCGTTTGTTTGCGCTGAAAATATCTGCACGTCACAGCGCCAGCCGACACAATGCACATGTGGTAGTCATCAATCATAATTATCATGGTTTAAAAAAGCCACAGCTGTTATTTGATTTTAAAAACAAGCCATAACACAGTGCCTTCCAACGATACGTCAAGTTGTCAGCGGAGGCCTTGGCCTGCGCAGCAGAAACGTCTCTCTCGAGCTTCCCAATGAGCTTGCTGGAGCGCACAGCCGAGCTGAGCTGCATTCAACCTTTCCCCATGACTCACCAGCCTGTGTCTTTATTTTTAAACCTTTCCTTTCTGACTCTCTCTTTCACTTCATTGCGGCGTGCTTATTCTGTCTGAGAGCGGTGGCAGTTATGGACTTCACACAACGTTTGTTTATGGCTTCTTTAATCAGGCACAGATAATGTAGAGTTGTCTCCATTTGTGGGCACATCCCCAGAAACAGGCTGGATATGCCTGAATGGGAGGTGTGTGCGTGCTTGTGTGCATGCGTGTGTGCAGCAGTGCTTTAATGATTCTTGTAGAATGCTCTAATAAATATTTTGCTAAGTAGATTATTTGCACACGTACGATGAGCAGCATTGAGGTGTGTGTGTATTGTTTCCTGAGGCCACACACACATTTTTGGTGTGGTACATGATGTCATTTTTTTGATATGATAACAGTGGCTTTCACAGAAACCTTTGGTTTGGAAATGCCGACTGAGTTAGGAGTGTGATTTTTTTCTTTTTTTTTACATGAACAGCTTGAACGTCATATACATATACCATTTTCAAATCTATAGTCACATGCTGTCTGTTAACCATGTGTAACACTCTTTGTTTGTTTTTTCTAACAATCATTTTGAATAGTATAAAACAAAAGACGGTTGAAAGTTTAATGTGATTGGGTATTCAGTTTCAGAACAGGAGATATCAACCAGTAATTCCATTCCGAGTAAATTCACCCCTAAGTTAAATGCTATTCAACATGGCAATGAGAGAAAAGAAGAAGGCTGAATGTGTGCATTAATGGAAATATACATTTCAAAAATGGTACAAGAGAATATCAAAACATTTCTAACAAAAAAAGACAATACTGTTGCTGCTACAAAATTCAGAGTTAGCAGGACAGAGCCTCTGGGAATGACAAATCAAAGAAATCTTCAGACTGAGATTTCTGCAGAATATTTACTCTCCAATATTTACGGACTCCCCCTAGAAAAGGACACATCATTTCTGATTCTTTCCTTGTGCCAGGTCTCAGCTAAAAAGTAGGACAAACTCGAGGTTTGCTCAAACAATCCTGCTACTGAGAAAATTTGGTTCACAAGTAAGTTGCGGTAGTAAGTTGACTAAGGATAACAGCTATCTAGCTTTCTAAAACCAAAAACCCAGGATATGCACATAGTTTCCCTGAAATTAACTCGGAATTTTTACACTTATTCCTCTTCTGAAACGGAGCACCGGTATTCAGGTGTGGCACGCAGCATGCTTCTGTGTCCACCTATCTGCTTTGAGCGCTGTAGCTCACTTTTAGAGAGGTGTGGCTTGTCATTGTGTGTTTGTAGGGGAGTGTTGTAATATAAACTTTAAATCCTGAACTGCTACTTGGGCCATAAAGTATACACTGAAAAAAAAGAAAAACAATAAAATAAAAAATTTTAATAGGGCACTTTTTCATCCAGTAGAAAATGGATTAGTGCTCTAGCACCACCTAGTGTCTTTGTGTGCATGCCCCTCCCTGGAAACTTTATGACTTCAGACTTAACATTTGCTACACTTGTGGCACCGTTAAAAAGTTACTCTGAAATGTTCCAGAAATCCTAAATCAGGTAGTCTTTTGGCAGGACAAACAGTAATGTACTTCACAAATTAGGTTATTGTGGAAGAAGATCTGTGGAAAAAGGTGATTTGATTAGACGAGAGCCTTGTACAAATGATATAAAATATGTCACAATAAAAATTACAGATTTTCAAGTTTCTTAATTTAAAGTTAATTATTAACAATATCATATTATTACACCTTGGTATTTGGAGATTATCTAGAGATTCTGTAAAAATAGCTTAATCTACGTTGTTTTCCACAATGTATGCTTAGCTGACAAGGGACAATGCATCTGGTTTTATGAAAATCTGGGGGAAAAATAAGAACATTCACAGGAGGGCTAATAAGTATTCAGAAATTTTAGAATTTGAGAGCTCTTTAGATCTTAAACTAATAACACACACTGCAAAATCCAATAGCTCACCAGAACCTAGGAGTCAGAGATTTACATAGGACAGGTTTCTCTTTTCACTACATTTTGAGTTTCTAATCTTTGGCATTTATCTGGTGCCTTTGATTCTAATTTCAAGGATTTATGGGTTTGATACAAAGACATTTTCCATGCGCTTCAAAGGGGATTAAGAGCTTTTTTGTCTAAATATTTTTAAAAAGTCAATCCTTTCCTAGGGATTTACTTATTTTCTTAAGAATTATTTAAAATTATAGCACCATGAAAGAATATTTTCACAAAGTACATTGCAGGCTTTGTTTATGCTTTATCTCAAATTTCGATCCTCAAGATTTGGCTTTCAGGTGCTAAACTTAATCAGTCAACTCATTTCTCAGCTCAAGAAAAAGACAGATAGAGAATGTTGCTGATATCTGATGAGGCAACATTTCAAGGTGCCTTGGGTCATTGGAAGTATACAGAGAGCTTGGGTTACACAAACATGTCGAACAAATATCCTGTTCCTTCTTAAACATTTTCCAAATTTTAGCGAATGTTTCTGTACATGGATTATTTCCGCTGCTTTGCAGTCTCCATTCCTCCCTTGTTTTATTGGCTCGATCCTACTGGACAGCACCCACTGTCAAAGCACTTCATAGTGCTCCATTTGATAAATCTGTGCAGAGCTTTATGCTTGGCTCGCAACCAAAAATCCAAATGGTGGGGGCTGTGTTTCTAATAAACTTTATTAGGCAAGTAGATTAAAATTTGATGCACAAGAACTAAAAGAATGCATGTTACTCACTTCAGTTGAATGTGTTTGACGATTAGAAGTCTCAGACTTCAGCTCTGCTCACATATGCATCCTTGACAAATGCCTTAAACTCTCTGTAGTTAGAGCCAAGAGTCTTTGTAACAGGAAATTCCTATGCAAAGGAAAGTAGCATGCCATTATGGTGTCTTCATAAGAAAGTAATAAATGCAAGCAGATGATGTAAAAAGGTAGACAGAAACATTAAGGACTGGCTGCTCATCCCCCCCCAAGAAAAGTCAACATCATTAGTTAGAGTTGAATGTTAGACTCCAATCAAATGCCCTAATGTCTACAGTATACAGTTGCCTTAAAGTGATTTTCCCAGGACTTCTTGAAAGTTGGCTGTAGATCACGCCTACAATGACAGATCTATTCAGCCCCCCCTGGCCAGTTTGGTTGATTAGACAAACAAACAGTAAGAGTGTCAAAACTCACAACTGCAAAGCGCTTCCGAAAGCACAGTTTACGCTTGCCAGCCTGGTGGTCTGCCATTATGAGTAATGGTTAGTGTCATACACATATGCAGGCACACACACAGATGAAGTCTCAAAGACTCGAGCAAGACCCCAAAGGGCCATGAAAGCACAGAACTGGTGACGCAACACCTCCTTGCTTTCGTTGTGTTTATCAAACAGACAACTTTACATGACTGGGGCCATGCGGATATACATGTTCCCCTACTAAAGTCTGAGTCATTTGTTTGTCTTGAAATATTAAAAAAAAGTGTATTTGTGTGTTGCAGGTTTCTCTGTCTGTGCATCCCACACTTTATTATTTCACCATAATGCAGCTGCATCAACACTCACCACAGAACACATTCTCACGTCAGCATAGAAACGAGCTGAGTCTGTCTGTTAGAGCAATGAACAAAGAGGGAGGGTGGTGGTCTCCCAGAGAACCTGAGGGGGGAAAAAGAGTAATCAGAGAGGGAGAAGGAGAAAGCAAGAGGTAGATATAAGGGGAGCCTAAGGGGGTCAGATGTGAAAGAGAGTAGAGTGAGACATCTGGAAAAGAGAAAAAGTCCACAGGACAAGGAGGAAATTGCAGCTGCCCAACAGTGATTCATTGGGGAAAGTTCTCTTCAGCATCTCCCTCTTCACCCTTTTGTCCCTCGACCTCTCTAACTAACCCCCCAACCTCTTCCCGTCCTCCTGCTTCAAATGACATTTTGCAAAGTGAAAACATTTTATCATTCGTGGAGGGGGTGGGGGGTTCACATCACACAAATAATATAAGGTATGCATTAATTCTTTTCCATTTTGTGCCTCCAGGGATCTCAGTATGAACAACATCAGCGAGATCCAGCCCAGAGCCTTCCATCGACTGCACCTGTTATCAGAACTGTGAGTACAAAATCATTCAACTCACACTTAGCTTATGAAACCCCGCTGTCAGAATTTACACTTGACAAGAAACAGACATTTCCTGAGCAGTTGATATGAGCAGACCTTGGAGATGGGGTTGATGGGTCTGGCTTGCCTCTGATCTCTCCCACTAAGAAGCGCCTGCAGCAAACCGCTAGTAGATTTTGGGATTGTGGTAAAAAAAAGGGAAAAGGAACAAAAGGGAACTGGATAGTCACTCAGAGAGGGAATGCAGTCCTTAAAGTATTTATAGGTTAGGTTTTACTATCCAAAGTACTGCTTTCGTCTTCTACCTTGACTTATTTTTCAGACAAAAAACAGTTAAAGAGAAAAATACAAATGTAGACATGAGTATTAGCCAAAATATACACATTATAGCTTGAGGTCAATGTAATGTAATTATATAAGCAGCACTCCAAGTTAAAAGAAGAATGATTATGAGGAATCCTTAGTGTACATAAATATGTTAATACAGAGCTTAATATTTCTTGTCCTTTACAGTCACAGAGTATTTTTTTTCCCCATAATGTCAATAATTGGATGAACCAGAATTTTCTTTGGCTTAATCCAGAAAACTGTATTTCTGTGCATTTTTACAAAAACACACATTTAAAAATTAGCACTCAGCTACATTCATAAGACTGAAAACCACAGAGCATGCAAAAAACCTAAGTGCTGTTATGGAGATACATTTAACTAGCACTAACTCGATGTATCCACATCTTTAAACATTGATATGAATGTTTAATATTGAAGCAGAACATGGGGAACTAGCACAAGCTTCTGTTTTCAGTGAGGCTTGGTTATTGTTGACACAGGTGTTTGTGCAAAATCAAAATCAGGTAGGTGCAGTTTACTCAAAATCTTGCTGCCAAATGCCTCTGGACCAATCATCTCATTAAAAAAATGTTTTCTTAGAGTCCGCCTCCATGTCTATGTTTCTTAGCTCTAAAACCAGCTCCCTGAAAACCAGAGATGTGAGGGTGGCCTCCTTTAAGTTAAAATTAGAAATACAATTGATTACGCTAGCTGTCCGATGAATCCTCAGGACATTTTTACACCTGTGTGCTTTAGCCCAAATCAGTTGTTGGGTTGGTTGAGCTTTGGCTTTTTTTTCTGGTGGTTTGGTTTCCTTTCACACAAAGATTACTCCAAGTGAACTAAATCCTTCCACTACAAACCGCGAGAGAACATCCAAGCTGTTTATTGGTAAGGTGTGTCCAGGGCAGGAGTATCAGATGTAAATGCAGAAAGCAGATGCTGTTTTCTGAGCTGGTAGAAAAACTGATCATTTAGTCATATAATTAGAGTGCTTCTGAGGCAAAGTGAGCTGAGAAGTACTGAATGATTTTGAAAAGACGTCTCAATGCATTGAGCTTTGCAAAAAAGAGGTGGGACTTTTATTTATTAGTTTGCCTACTGTACTGGGTCCTGGCTAAAGGAAGGCATTTGGATCATCGTTGCCATCCACACCTGCTATGTCTGATCTAGGTCAGACAACATAGAGATAATTTGGAACCGTAGCGACACCTGAAGGAGGTGGTCTCTATACGTTGGCATGGAAACCTATTAATTGCGTTTACAACCTGCGCCAAGGAGGGAAATTAACCAGAGCTGGTTTTGAATGTGAAAATATGAGTTTGCTTACTTTTTCGTTCATTTTTAATCATATTTCACATATGTATCATTGGTATTTTGATGCCAAAAAAACTTATTATAAAAGGATTAAATTTCTTTTGAAACTTAGCTGTGCTTAGTTTGTTCAGAACCAATTTGTTCTGTGACAATAGATAGTTTAAAACTTATTAAAACTGTTTCATGTTTCCCCAGTCCAGCCTTCACAGTCTTAGGAGTTCCTTTACATGAACAGATCTTTAATGTTTTGGTCACTAATTTGAATATTTCCACACAGGTGTCAAAACACTATTTGAAATTTATTCAAACCTATATGACACAATGTTTGTGTCTTAAGAAAGAAAGCTTTTAGTATACAATGTGCAAAAATCAGCAAAGAAATTCCCACAATCTTTTGAACGTAGACTCCAGTGGCATTGTCGATATTTGATCTGACACTCAGCACATCTAAGCTAAGTCCCTTTTTAAGGAAAAAAAAAACAGCTTGAAAATTGTCTCTCAGGTTGTGAATGTGAGCATGTCACTCTTCTGAACAATTTTTTTCCTTGAGTCCTGCAGTGTGTTCATGTAGAGGGGAGATGGGATATGTGTGTGTGTGTCAGCTTTGTGCGTTTGCACAGCACACTGTTTTCTTTACTAATTCTTGCAGCTGCACTCTGTGAAGCATGAAATGATGGTGATGATGGTGATCGTGGAAGCAAAGAAGAGTAACTGAGTAACTACTTGGTTCCCTTTGAGCCATTTTCCCATCTGTCCTTTACTAACAGAATAAAGTTGAGTATTTATTTTATTGTATTGAATTTTTTTTGTCGTAGGATTTACAAATGCAGTTCTGAACATCTGTCAACCAAAACTCCTTAAAGAACAGATATTGGTGTTAGTCGGACAATAACAACCACACAAACGGGGTTATGTTGAACATAGAAACTGACATATGCCTGCCTTTGGAGAATTAAGGGAATGCGTTCTTGGATTGAACCACACCTGCAGAATTTGTCCAGAGCCGTTCTTCTAAATGTTTTACAACCCCATTGATCTCGCTTCGCCTCTATAGCTATGAAACTCTGACACTTTATGGAGACATTCAGCTGCTGTGTACTTCTTCCAAGGAGGATGTTTCTACCCTAAAGCCAAGATATGTTGCCTGGCCATTTCTGGAAATGTGCTGAGATGAGGAAGGTGATAATAACAGTGTTACAAGGCAGGGAGAAATATAACATTGCTTTTTGCCCTTTTTTTCACATCCACTTCTGTCTAGACAGTTTAGAGAGATGAGTTAAAGCAGACAACTGTAAACAGGTTATAATTAAAACAACTTATAGTGCTTAGCAAAACAAACCAATGGTCTAAGGTGGGCTGGTTTTGAAACAGGCAGCTTTTGATGTGGGGACTATCACACAGGATGGTAGCAGAAGGAGAGGCGAGGGCCAGGCATGTTGCGACTGGTAGAGTGGTAAACTGTTTGATGTTGGGCTGCACCTTACTGCCTGCCCCCCTCACTCTGTGTTTCCCTCCCTTCCAATTAATTCTATAGCCCCCTCTGTTCATTTCACTGCAGGTTATTACAAGCTGGAAATGTCTGCCTTTGATATTGCTTCTCTCCTTTTTGCTTTTCCCACATTTTTACGAACCAAGCAAAGCAATCAGTACAAATCCGCTTTTGGCAACCTACTTGAATCTAATGGAGAAGAAAGAGAGAAAGTCAGATTTGAGGAGCTTTGGAGTGTTGATGAAAAAATATTGCTATTAAGCATTTTTTCGCTCAGTTCTCACCCCTACGGCACGAAGGTACAAACGTTTAATCTCTATTAACCCAGAAATCAGTGATTAAAGTAACATTCAAAACAAGTAGGAAATCTCACCAGAATAAACCTGTGTTTGATTCACCGTAGTATCAACACTGATATTTAACTGTTTGTGTAGTTGTTGTCTTTCATTGCCTCTAATTACCCCAATTTCTTTTAGTTCTACTTTATTGATATCCAACGCCTTTTATTAAGCTTTCACTTAACGCTTTGATCAGTGAATTGTCTCTTAATTTACACTCTGAGCTCAGTGACACGCAGCATGAAAAGAATCAACTGAGAGGTGGGTGTTTAATGAGAGGGCAGAGATGGCCACACTTAAGACACATCGACTGCTTACTCGTCTGCCTGATATTTCAAAGACATCCCCCTGTCTTTGGTTGTCTTCTCTAATATCAAAGATGGTCTTCCTGCTTCTCATCAAATTCCAACTAGGAGGCAGAAGGGGGATGGTTGCCCCGTAACAAGCTCTTCCTGTAATCCACTTTAGAAGGCGACAGTGGTTTCAGCCTATCATCTTTATCAAAGCCTCCACACACTGTGGAGCCGCAGATCACATTTCACTTTTCCTTCTGTGTTTGGCTCTCCACAAAATCACCAGGTTTTGTCAAGTCTCATCGTATGTAGCCATCAATCAGCTACATTTGCTCATTGTACAATAGAAAAAGGACGATTTGACACCCTCACCACACTCTCTGCTTTGTGTTTTATTGGCATAGGAAGACATGTTGCCTAAGGCAAATAACTCTCCTGCATCCCCTTCCTACCCATTCATTTTTGTAGTATGTATAATTATATCACCAGCTGATGTGAAAAAAACAAACTGAGTGGGTGTTGCAGCTCTCACTCATAATGTATAAGGCAGATATCACTATTACCTACACAATTCCTACTTAAATTTCACAAATGCCCAATGATACCATCCTTAAATCCAAAGAAATGCTATGAAAGTAAAGGTGATCTCAACTCTTCATGAAATTAACTTGAATCTGAAACATGACCTACTTTCTGATTAAATCAGTAATTTTTTCTGACCACTGGGGTCACTCGAGCATTCAACAGACATATGCCTTATGCATACGCAGCACATACTAATTAAAGAAGTGACAGAAACTGATATGCTACAAGATCTGTTTAATTTCTCCAGATGCAATTTTTTTTCAGTACTCCAACATACAGAATGTGACAAGCAGCCTAAAGTGGCCATACAGGAAAAAACTATTTGACAAAGCAGCTGCTTTTTTCTTTTTCTCAAATTCAATTTTGCAAATTTGCTTTTTTAAATTGATACAAATAAAACATGACAGCTCCATTTCTTAGTCTAAAACTAAGTTATCAATCCAACCTTGTCTTGACCACAAACAGAGCTTAGAAATATTCATCCAGCCTCGTCAAACAGCTTCAGCAGTCACTCTTTCTGCAACGCAGTTTAAAATGTAAGACGAATGAGGTCAGGAGAACAAGCCAGAGCTACCCTGCTCTTCTTCTGTACGATAAGATTGTCTGCAGATAAGCCAGGAATATCACGCGGCCGGGGTTTGAGAGGTTATGATATTGGCTCCGTTGATGCTCCAGGTGCAGCCCACAGCTGGGACTATCAAGGTCGATTAAAAGTTCTCATTTTAAAGCTGCCAACTTGACCATTTGTCAGCAAGTCTATCTCTGAGAAACACACAGCCTCTCACACAGAACAGACACTCCTGCTGTGTATGTTTTACTCCCACAAATTTGGAGGTTAAAGGGAGGTTAAGTGGTTGACCTTGAGGGTGAGTTGAGGGGTCAAACACCAGTAAGGTTGCTATGGTCAGAATTTAACTTCTATGTGTCACAAATGAGCATGTCCAAATAGAAGAGACTGCTGTGCAAAAAATGGTGCGTTCTCAGATAAGTCCTGTTTAATCTCTCTGTCTTCTTTCATTATCAGCTCCTATCACTCACCAATGCTCTGCTTTTCTTCTATCACTATGCAAGATTGGATCCAGAAAAAATGATCTTGTTTTTCATCCTTGCTCTCTAACTCTTTAATCTGTCAGTTTGTTTATTATTCTGAGGCAATAAGACACGGCGATACGTAGGATAATCAGCAGTTGGCACGCTTCAGTGAAGTCCTCGTTGATTAGCGCTGATAGCAGGGTGGTCTCACCTTCATGAAAAGCAGCGCCACTCCTGTTTTTCTCTCCCCTATACATTTCAACACCACTGTCCTCTGTTATTTTACATATAAATCATTTTAGCAGAGCTGTGCCGAGGTGAAGTTTTTAATCTATTCAGAGCAGGGGCCAAGAACAATTCTAGCAATCCCCAAATCAAATTAAAAGCAAAAACAGTCGGAGCCCTGGTTTGACAAGTGCAAGGCGCCTTTCATTAGAATGAGATTGATGTGGAACGACTCGAAGCCCAAGTGTGGAACATTCACTCGAACGTGCAATCTTTTGCACACAAAAATGCACGCGCTCATACCATGGAAAGAGTTGGTCCATGGCAACTGTCGGTGTTCTGTTGATGTTGTTCTTTTTTCCCCCCCTTTCTTAAATATTCATCTTCACTTTTGACACAAATTGTCTGTTTGACAAACAAAGTCTGAAAATGAAGAAGGAAAATAAAAAAGGCCAAAGTGTAATTCCAGACTGTTAATTTGGATTCTGTGGTGTAGTTCTTTGAGCATAGCTCACACAGAAACATAAATACAAAGCTTATTATCTAAAATGTGAAATGTAATATAATAATTGTAAGACTCTGATGCAATCATTTATTTTTCATCCAATATACACACCACTGATCTCTACTTGTGAACAATAAACAGCAATTAGCTGACTAGATAGAGAGTTTATTTTATGTACAGTGTTTATTTTATGTACAGTAAATAGGCATATATTTAGTGTATAAAAATGTACATATTTACTGTAAGCCAATTTTTATTCTCAGAAAATTGGCTCTTTTTTGAGAATATTGATCTTTTTTCAGATGAAGCAGATAAAGCAGAGCTTATCAGAACATCTCTTAGTGTCCAGTCAGAAAGAAGACTTGCATCAGAAATCGGTGTGATCTTTTGGTCAGCATTGTTTCTTTACCTGTCTATAATTTAGATTTATCTGCCACACTGTCAGGAAACAGGTTTCACTTTGTCAACTGAATATTTGGTGTCAGTCAGGAGGACTGATAGGACGTCTATCTCAATTCAAAGATGTAGCTATGGAAATAGCCAAACAACACAGCAGTTTCTCTCTTGCTGTTGGACATGTTTCAACTATACTTGCAACTTTAAACTATCGATTATATCAAAAAGACAAACATTAGCAGCAAGAAGGAGTGCTGCTCGGTCTCCATTCCCGGGCATATTTCATGTCTTACATCCTTGCTTAAAGTCATATGGTCAACAGCTTTCAACAGTTCATTATGACAAGTTCTTAATCATCTTCTAAACATCACTGAAGGTTATCCCAGTCACAATTAAAATCAAATCCCAAGGATTGTTATAATTGGCGTCAACATACACATAATTGTTCATAGACAAGCGGGGAGACAGCATTCTGGAAGACAATTAAATATAAACTAAGTTCAAATACTGGTTTAGATTTGTTTTACAATTGCATAAGGCTTTCAACACTTCTCCTTAGAAATGAGACTTTTTAAATTGCCTCAAATAGCAATCTTATTCAACAACAAAACCTGACACAGCCCAAGGGTTGGAGAGCTTTCGTTCTTCAAGAGACAGTAAAACCATCTGTTATAAACAAATCAGATGAATGGACAAAACTGAACTTCCTTTTCTAGATTTCATAAAGTCAGGGACCATAGACCACATGTCTCCAATGTATGTCCCAATGACATCCAGACACTGTGAGGGACATTCAATCATTGACTGTGAGTTGAATTGTAACATTAAGTAACGCCTTCATAACTTTATATTTTATTATGCTGATGTACATCTTTTTTTTTTTTTGTAACTAAGTTTTATGATGGTCCTACGCTGAGCTGAGTTTGAGAGTTGGCTTGTGATTGAAGTGCGGTTCAACACTGTGCAGTAATAATCATCTGTGATGCTGACAGCAACATCAAATGTCAGATGAAGTTTTTCCTGAGTTCTCCTTCATTACTGAATGGATGATTGGAAAAGCAGACAGTCCTTAATGCTAATATTTCAGTACATTGATATTCATGTTGCAGCTTTGCCAGAGAAAAAGCTGCTTAGCATAAAGCTGCACCTGTAGAGAATTGGTCTGATTTGGAGGAGGGTGCCAATGACTAACCTTTAGCGTATGTGTGCGTGTGTTTAATAAAAGTGGGTGGTCTTGGGCTGTGAAGAACCAAATCTGTGTTTAAACTGTGTTTCCAGCTTGTGACCTTGGGAGTTAAATCTGTTGGACTGAATGTTATTTATTTGGACATCTCATACACACACTCGCAAATGACCATTAGGTGCCGTGTTTGATAAACAAACTGATTGGATTGCTTGTGTGAATGTGTGTGGTTTCTCTGCCGTGCTGTCCTCAAGGACCCTCAGAACGGGCCCAATTTCTCCTCAAGGACATGAGAATAGGCACACACATTCATATTGCACATGTGTTTGTGCGTACAAACACTGCATATGTCCCCATGCACATATAATTTCTTGCAGCGCACTCAGTTTTTACTCACTCATTGGAGCTCCTAGGATTGGTTAAGGTTTCAGTTTGCGTATTTGGCCAATAACAACCACACAGAAGGGAATCAAATATTGTTATTTGCATACTGCCCCAACTGTAACCCCAAAGTTATAAATATGGGATGAAGTCATATTGGAGGAGCCCAATTCAAAATCGTAGAGGAAAATAAACGACAAAACTGTTCATCTGAGACTTGAACAACTTTTTAGTTAGTGTAGCTATGCTTGAATGTTTACTTTAAAATGGCTGTTTTTTTTTAAAAGTATGTTTCTCTTCTAGACGAATCTCTGGGAATCAGCTGAGGTATATATCAGGCAACGCTCTCCAGGGTCTTCACAACCTCAGAGTTCTGTAAGTAAGCACCTTATGTCTTAGTCCTGTTCTGATACGGCTTTAACTTAATCCAGTACTGAACAATCTTGGATTGTTCTGAGAAGCAGTCTTCCTGCCTGAAATAAAATGCACTGGCCATGGATTATTAAACACCATTAAAGTTTATGGATTGGGAGAGACATGTTCTGCTTATAACTCCCTTCAAGTCCTAAACAAGTTTAGGTTTCAAGACTGGATTTATGGACATACACAAGTCTGGCCTTCCAAGTCAGACTCCCCAACAGAACTGCACCAAGTGTCAAAAAATGTCTTCAGAACCCGTTTAAAGCTGTTTTTTTCTGACACTGCAGCTTTCATCCCATGCATGGTCAAAGTACAAGTCAGCAATAAAACACATGGTACCTTTGGACGTGTGGCATCCAATGAGTTATGGTCAAATTTCCTGT
The DNA here is from genome assembly GCA_033032245.1 of Poecilia picta. Taxonomy (NCBI): domain Eukaryota; kingdom Metazoa; phylum Chordata; class Actinopteri; order Cyprinodontiformes; family Poeciliidae; genus Poecilia; species Poecilia picta. The sequence continues at coordinate 17,054,531 of CM065359.1, read as the reverse complement.
GAATTTTTAAAGGTTCTAAGGAGGTTTTCACAAGCAGTGGCAAGCAGCCCGTCTTTGGTCTTGGCTCAGAAGATTTTGGGGATTTATGCCACAAAATATAAACTTAGCTATTTACACTGCAGTTTGAAATCTGAGGAAATTTGGAAAGAAATAAGGCAAAGCAGTGTATATTTTAAGATCATGGTTTGTGAAACCCTCCAAGACATAAAAAGCCTACCAGCCATAAATTCAACCGATGCCAATAAAAAACCAAAAAAACAAATACATGTCTAAAGGTTTTCATTCACACTACGACAATGAAACTAACTTCAGAAGTTAGGCCTCAGGGCAAACGGATTCCTTTCCAGGATTCTCTTTGGAAATGTCAACATTTCAAAGGCTGCGTTTCAATGCCTTGTAAAATTATTCATATTCACTTGATCCTTTTCAATGTTTTTCCATGTTATCACAAATTACAGTAATTCAGTAATATTTGATATCATAGAAAATAGAAGATAGTTTTCAAAATTGTTTGAAAAAAAAAGTCATTCATTTTTATTTTGCTCCTTTTTACTTCAAACCCCTAAATAAAACCCTGTGTAATCAGAAGTTATCTAATTAAGAAATAGAGAATGCCATTTAATCTCAGGGTAAACCAACTGTTCTGCAAAGGTCTTAGAGGTTTATTAGTGAAAGTTTGTGAATAAACGGCATTATGGGACACAACAGAAAAGCCTGGGATAAACCTCTGGGGAAGTTTAAGGGAGAGTTAGGTTAAAAAACAACATCACATTATTTAAACATCTTACAAGAGCATTGCTTAATCCAAAAACGGAAAGAGCATGGCACAACTGCACAACAAAGACATCACAGTTCACCAAAACTTTAGTGCGTAGTAACTTTGGTGGAGCTGCAGAGATCCACAGCTTAGATGGATAAAACTGTAAACGATTAGCTTAGCACCCATTTATCTGGCTTCTGTAAAAGAGAGGCAAAAAGATGATACATGATAGGAGGCTTTAAGGTCAGGTGAAACCAAGATAGTGAAAAGTTGTTCAGTCCATTTATTTTTCCATTTGATGTTTTCCCACTTTTCATATTTTTTATTCATTTGCTCTATATGGTGCAAATAACTGTTTAGTATTAATGCACCATGCTGCCTGTGGTGGAACTGTTACATTGTCCATCTGCTTAAACACATGATCAACAATGTGGAAAATGGTTGTGGCAGCATCATGCTGTAGGAATGCTTTTTTCCCCATCTGAAATATGTTAGAGCTAATAGGGTAATGAATAAACTGGGAAAGTGGGGCTACCTTACAGCAGAAAGACTCTTAAATCTTAGTCAGAGCTATAATACAATTGCTTAAATCAAAGCATATTCACATGCTAGAATGGCCTAGCCAAAGTACAGAACTAATACCAACAAGTCATTTTTGAGACAGTGGCAAGACACATAGATGCTATTTATTATCCACTTGTAGTTTCTTCAGGTCTGATTTTTATCTCCCATTTTGAAAATAATGGCAGCAACAGTCGCATCATTGCAGCTGCCCACATCTATGATGGCCGCTAAGAAACACATTGAGATTGATGTGCTTTGTAGAAACTGATGTTGAGCGATAGAGAAAATAAAAAATGAAGGAAGGAAGAGAGAAGACGATTGTTTCCTTCCCATTTCCCCCCTCATTTTTGCGCCATTCTTTTGAGGATGACATCACCAGGCCACCCAAGGAGGTCCTGGTTCTTTTCCCCTTTTCCTCTGCTTCTCTTCAGGCTTACTCAGACCCCCGTTACCTCCTGTGTCAGATTTCCGTCACAATGGAATTATTTGTTCTGCTTGATGTGAGCTGACAAATTAACTGCACCGATCTGATGCCTGAAGCTGACTCATTTGTTTGTGCCTTTATTAGGATGCTACAAAACAACCAACTGGAGAGACTTCCTGATGATGCTCCATGGGACCTCCCCAGCCTCCTGTCCTTGTGAGTCTCTCTCTCTTTCTCTCTCTCGCTCTGCACACATTCTAATTATGTTGCTCTAGCAGGGAAGAAAACACCCTGTCCACGGCCACCCACACTTGTCAGCTCTAACCACAGTCCAGGTATAGTGTACTGCTGACAAACTGCAGACTATACCTCGGTGTCGGCTACAGCGGTCCTGCTTTCAATGCGAGAGCCTGACGGTTTGGAATCACGGCTCCGATTGTGTCATGGTAGCATCTGGAAACCATGAGGGAAACAGCAGACACTGCAGGCCAGTGAGAGCATCTCCAATGAGCTGTGAAACAACCCCATTTTCCACCAATTCTCTCTCTCTTCCTCCTCCACTCATACTCCTCCGTTCTTCCCCCACCACCCACGCAGCTATCCCCCGGCTAATGAGCGTGTTTGGTCGTTTAATTGTCTAATCTGTGGGGTCAGCGTATAAATGTCAGCGTGCATGTTTAGACGAGCGCATTTGGACCTCCACTTCTGCAATTCCTCACCCCTGCCTGTTCCTCTCAACTTTGCCCCAAAATACATACCCGGCTTCTCTGCTTTCCGAATTAATAATTCTCTGCAAACATTCTCTCTTTCATCAGACAGACACACAAATTGATCGAGTTGTAATGTAGGAGGGGCCGGGCATGAAAGACATGAACTCCTCTACCACCTACAAAGTTTTTCTGTTTGTTGTGAAGCAGGCCTGTGTTCCCTAAATAGTCAGAAATCCTGCAGTCTCTCTCTCACACACGCACATTGGACTTTGCATTGACTTCCATTCAATTTTTGTTAATTTCTATAGCTTAACCCTGACCTTTTCCCTAAACTAACCACTACCAGTTCATGCCTATGCCTACACCTAACCTAAACTCAGTTCAGACCTTACTGTTTTTTCTAAACTTCTGTATGGAAAGGTTAAAAATGACCAAAGATAAATAAATAAATAAATAAATAGAAAAATAGTCCTAAACCTAACTGCCAACTCAAAATCAACCTCATATGAGCTCACAAAATAACATTTGCTGGAAAACTGGTCTTTACACTATAATAAATACAAGGCCACACACACACATGCACCTATTTATTGCTTAGGATCCACATTAGCATGGCTTTATACCTGGCAGCTCTTCCTGGGGTCCATCATTAAAAACACACATTGTACAGTAGAAATCATGCAAATATGACAAATGACAAAATTCAAATTACAGTTCATACAAAAATGTTGATAAATTTATAAAATATACAGTAAGCATGTCATTTGAAAGTATGTTGCTCCTAAAAAGCTTTTCAGATTATTTTTTTGAGAACAAAAACATTCTATTAAACATTTCTAAGAATTAATGATATCATTAATTCTATCATTAACTCTCACCTGTTGATGTCTTTGACCCAATACCTGTACGTCTGATCAAACAATTAGCTATCTCTGCAATACTTGGTTCTGTGTGGGAGGTCTTTTTACCTTTGAGATAGAAATTGCATCGTGTAATGTAAAAAATGCACTCAAATATACACACAAGGCCAATGAACAGAGACGCACCTTGTCATTATAGTAATGATAAGCTCTGAAGAGTAAGATTACTGGAAAGGCTTTTGAGAATGAATCTTGTTGGCGCCTTTCATTGGCATAAGGCAAATCGGGTAAAAAGATGGAGATGGCAAATGAGTCAGCACATGGATCTTACATTGGTATAAACATATAAAGAAGGATATATCCTAAGTAAACCATCGCTTAATCTCAGCAAAAATCCCTCTAAGTGCAGGAACTGATTCAAAGTTTTTCTCTCACCATTTGAAACAGGATGCAGTGTTGTTGTAGAGTTTGGTGCCCGTCACAAGCTGACACATGTGTTTTGGGCTTCAACCCGCTGGTTAAGAAGCATAATCACCACTGATGAGCTTCACAAATGGTTGTAAATCAGCCCAAGCCTGTTTTTTAGAGATTTGACTCAAAATACTGACTTTAAAAATGTGGTCCTCCAACTCCCTCATTGCATAAAAGCTTAGCCATCTGGAGAATTGAACAAACTCAAGCAGGTTCCCAGATCTCTGGGGTATTTTAAGAGATCTTTTTCTTTTTCTGCCTGCTCCTCATTCCTATAGATGTCGGTCAGACTTTGATGTGATGGACAGGAAATAGTCTGCTTTATTGGGTTCAGTGGAACGTTCCCTATTTGTCTTGACCCTGTAAACCCCTGAACACTATACCAAAAGGATTGTTTAGTATTTTGCTCCATAGAAATGGATATGAATTTGAAGAGTCTTCAATAGTTTTCACCCTTTGATTTTGTTCAGGGACAAATAAGTTCCCTTCTAAAGAGTTGTCCCCCTTCTTCAATTATGAATTAAATGTGATTAACCATATTTTTGATTACATTTCACTCGTCACAGCCCGACCCTAGCAGTTTGATTACTGCCAGATTTCTGATTTCAGTAAGTAAATTAAATATAACCTTTATGACAACATGGAGTAAGCTAAAGGATTCCAAAAGCAACACATCATTGTCTTATCTACAGAAACGTATGAACACATGACAAAGTTGCTGACATCTATCAGACTGGAAAGTATTAAAAAACATTTTCTGTGGCATTGGAAATCTTATATTTGCCAAACATAAACAAAGAAACATCAACAAAAAAGAACATCCTGATGATCCACAAGAGTTTTGGAAAGTGCATCCCATTACATTGTTTATACAACTATGCAGCATTTCAGAATAAAATCTAATGTGAAATATGGTGGTGACACAGTGATGATCTTGAACTGCTTTGCTTCTTCAAGACATAAATCATATTATAATTCTGTTTTTTACCCCAAAACTCTGAAGGATAAAATCAGGCAGTGGTTTATGACTGTTTGAAGGTTTTCGAGGCCCTGGGTTTGAATCCTGGTCTGGCATCTGGGTGCATGGAGTTAGGTTTTTTTTCTCAGACTTCTGAGGAAAAATCACTGAAACTGACGCCAAGATTCAAGAAACATGTTTCATGGTTATCAGTCTAAATTGCCCTTAGAGGAGAGTGTTTGCAGTTGTTTGTAAGGTCTAGACCTGGACAGGGTGCCTTTTACCTGATGACTCCTGGAGATATGCACCTGCTTCCCTATAATCCTTTTGAGGATAACCAGGTTATTGGATATATGTACTATACCTGTTATAATATAGACAATGGATGGATGGAGAGACCTTGTCAAAATTAGGATATAAATCTTATTGTAATGTTGTGGCACAGTCTTAAACAGGTCGTCCATGATCTGAAACACCCAGTGGTAGCTGAACTCAAACAATCCTACAAAAATAATTGGGAAGACATTGTAAAATAACTTCAGAAAAAAATATTGCTAGTTATTGCAAATGTTTGCCAATATTTGCCAAGTGTGGTACAAATACTAAATAGTTTTATATGATATTTTTTCTTAGAAGGCCTGGTTAGTTTTTAAAAGATTTTCTATCTTCTCAGGATGTGATGATCTGAAGCACTTAGGTGTTACAAATGAAAACAGAAGTAAGAGTGCAAACATTTTTTAACAACACTTGGAACATAACCCAATGCTATGTGTGTACACATATATGTATGTTCCATAGGTCTTTCGATTTAAGCATCTGTTAGTGTGTACAGTTGCTCCCCTCGATGGAAAATCTTTCTGCAGAGAAAAATCCAGAGTTCAAGTTCACATTTCACTTTGATGACTCTTTCTCTTTGGTGTAACCTCGGAGGGGTGATGATGAGGACCAAGGGAATCAAAGGCGCTCAGTGAAAGACTGATAAGCAAGGATGTTTGAAAGATGGAAAAGAGCTAAAGAGAGAGACTCAAGAGTTCACAAAAGCTGGGAGTGGATCAGCGTTGATGTTGAAAATGAATGGAGAGGGGCCAGAGGGAGCAAAGAGAGATTAATGAATGAATGTGAAGGGCCAGAGAAAAAAAGAATAGTAAAAGGAAGTGGTCTCAGCTTGTCAACCCTGCCTTGAGGGGATCATTCATCACTATCGACAGTGTGTATCCATGTGCGTATTTACCCGGGATGTGTGTATCCAGACTCTTTGCCTCTGGGTATAGGATATTAAAGGATAAAGAGGACAAACATATTTTAGGTTTTCTATGGTTCAAGACATGAAAGTGTTCACGGTCATAACTTCTACAGATGAAAGAAAAAGTGTTTGTGGTGTTTGATGGAGCACCGTCAGTCCCAATAGTAACTGAGATTCTGATGGAAAGAATGCCGACAGGAAGAACAGCTGAGGATGCCTTTAATGGCCTTTCCCTTTTTCCAGACATGGATCGAAGAAATCTTTATACAACATAAATAACTCGAGGACAGGGAAAACAGGCTCAGTGTAGTCATTCCTACATTTTTGTGTTTTTCTCATCTTGCATTTGATACGTGTCTGTACTGGTGAAGGTCGACGTAGCTTATTTAACAGGGGAATAAATCATAATGAGGCACTCTAAAGAGGTTGCAGCAAAGATGAAAGAGAGGAAATAAAGGAGCTGTAATCCTTATAATACCGTTTCCATAATCCAAAGTGTCTAGCGTCATGACACATAACCACAAATACAAAAAGGTATTCAAACAAAAACACGCAACCTAAGTAATTACTGTGCTTTTGGTCCCACAGGCGTCTTGATGCCAACCTCCTGAGCAAGGTTCCACCTGAGGCCTTCAAAGGCGTTCGCTCTTTGAGACACCTGTGGTTGGACGACAACTCCCTAACAGAAATACCAGTGACGGCCTTGGACTCCTTGTCCTCTTTGCAGGCAATGACACTGGCCCTTAACCAGATCACCCACATACCTGATTATGCGTTTACCAACCTCTCTGGCCTGGTGGTGCTGTAAGTGACATCTTGATTTGTGCCTTTTTTACAGCAGAAATGATAAACATGTCGATGTCTCTTTCAGTGAATGCATACTCAGAGGCCATCTTTACAAGAAATCTACACCAGATTTCTGTAACAACCCCATTAATCCACACAAGTCCATAAATAAAATTATGTGCGATGAAGTGGAATGAAACAGGAAACAAGTACTGAAAACATACTAAAATTGAGTTACCGCTTGGGAAATAAGACTTAAAAAAAGAGAAAGATAAATGTGAGTTGAGGAAATGGAGAAAATACTGCAGATGTAATTTTAACCCATCATTCCACATAAAATGTGTTCTGGATTCTAGAGGTCTTTTCCATTTACTCTAATCTTCAGTTCTTTAAATTTAAATGAATTCAACTTATGGGACTGACCGGGGCTTTAAAACAGCTTTATTTTCTACCTATGAAAAAAGTTGAGGATTTCGACGACTGTTCTGAATAATTTTACTGAAAAATCTACCCTGTTTCATCTTTATATTCTCATCAAAAATGTCCCAGTTCATTTTAGTCTTTTCTTAATTAAGTAAAGTCTGCCACTAGCATTTGCTGAAAAACCAACCCCACACCATGATGTTCCCACTTACAAATACTGTGGGTGCAATGTTTTTGGGGTGGTCTGCGGTGTTTCTTCTGCTTCAAACAGGGTGTGTGCAATAACATCCCAGCAGATCAGCTTTGGTTTCATTTGATCAGACTGTATTTTGCCAGTATTTGATATGTCTAAATATTTTGCAGAAAACTTTAAACAAGTTTCAACATGTTTATTTCTGTAGTGGACTCTTGTGTAGTGAATGTTCATAGATGCCATTGTGGTTACTTACCGTTTCCATGTAAACACTGTTCTAGTTAATTCCAGGTCTTTTTTATTTAAGCACTCGGCAAGAGATTGTTGGCTCTTGCAGAACTGATCCGATTATTCTTTTGACTCCTCAGTCAGAAATATTGTGTGAAGCACCTGGCGATGGCTGTTTCATTATGGAATAATATTCTTTTCGTCATAAATTGTCTCCAGTTTATTGCACAGAACTTACTTTATGGAGCAATTTGTGGTGTTAATTTCTTTGTATGTGTCAATTGCCTTGGTTGTTGCATACATCTGGTGTAAATTGTAGATCAATAGCCTCATTATATAGAAATTGAACTAGAAATACTTATTTACTATTCTGCATCTCTCCTGAGTGTTAACAGGCAAACTAATTGGCCATTTTTGCTCCCCAAAAACATGAATCTTTATGGATTTTTCCCAGGCATCTCCACAACAACCACATACAGAGCATGGGCTCAAGATGCTTTGAAGGTTTACAGAGTCTGGAGACACTGTGAGTATCCACAAAGTTATAATATAATACCTCAGAAAGCAAATGCAATTAAAAGCCATCATTTCTCATACTGTGTTCAGTCTTTCCTCATATTTTACACACAATAGTGCTGGGTGTTATGAAGAAAGCCTTGATATGTGTTTTTATAAATTATACGTAACGTGTGCCAAAAGGTTTGCACTGTAGTTCTAAATTATAAAGTCATAATGATTAATGTACTGGTAATTTCAGCAGGTGCTTGAGCAATTCGTAAAACCACAATCGACAATTGAACAAGAATGCAAAGATGAAAAGCTCCACTTTGATTACCTTGAAGCGTCATCAATGGAGTCCTCTGTGTTATGTTTAGTAATTGCTAGGCAGTAAGGTCAAGAACAGCACAGTGTGGCTCCAGCGGAGTTTTCCTGGAGGACGTGCCATAGCCTCAATAACCTAATCCTAACCACATGCCAATATGGAGACCGCAGAAAACTGACACAGTGAAAGAAAGTGTGAGAAGCCTCCTGCAAAATTCATGGTGGTCTGATGAAAACACAGTTTCTGGCATGCTGCTTTAACAACCTGTTGAAGTGTAAAAAAATTATGCATTATTTCTTTACGAGAATGTGTGTGGGCGAACGAGCATATGTGCGAATATATTCAAGTACCTTTGCCTGTGCAGTCATAAACGTATGGCTTGCTTTATACTCATGTTGAAAGCCATAATGCATGCTGGGAAACTCTGCAGAGGATGAAGGGAAACCAGAGAAAGTGAAAAAGAGATGGAGTATTTTGGACAAGAATAGTGTGTGTTCAAGTGATTGGGCTGTCACAGGGCGGTAGAGACAGATGGTTCGGTGGGGTAAGATGACAGGTGTCACTGACGTGGAGATTGTGCTGGTATGAGGGGTTAATCTCTTGCAGCGGCTTTCTTTATGAGATATATGCATAACCACAACCTACATCAATCCCTAGCATGTATCTATAGTGTATATATATATATATATATATATATATATATATATATATATATATATATATATATATATATATAATATATATATATACAGTAATATATATATATATATATATATACAGTATATATATATATATACAGTATACACAGTCCAGTCACATTAATGTGACCACCACGTACTTTCCACTTCAGAGTTAAATAACCAATCACAGAAGGCAGGTGGCAGCACAGTGCAGTTGAGCGTATATAAAGGGTGTGTGTGGGCTTCGGAAAACATTTCAATCGTTGGCGTAATGCAGAAACGAAGCGATTTATCCGACGTCCAAAAGGGCATGATCATTGGCTTTCGGGCCAAGGGTGGAAGCATTTCCGAAACGGCTGAGTTTGTGAACTGTTCGCGTGCCGCCGTGGTAAAAGTGTACCGTGCATGGCAAAATGGGACTGTCCAAAATCAACGACGTGGCAAATGTGGTGCACCACGGGCCATAGATGACAGAGGCGAACGACGGTTTGCGGAGATGCGTTCGGGCAGATAGACGGGCTACCGTTGAGCAACTGACCACTAAAATGAACCAAGGGGCTACCACAAGTGTCTCCCAAACCACTATTCAGCGAACATTGCTGCGTCTGGGCCTCCGAAGCGGACGCCTGGTTCGTGCACCTATGCTGACTGGTGTTCATCGACGACGAAGGCTAGAATTTGCACGCCAGTACAGCAGCTGGACGTCCACTGAGTGGCGACAGGTAGCGTTTTCAGATGAATCGCGTTTTATGCTCCATCGGACAGATGGACGTTGGCGTATAAGGCGTGAAACCTCTGAAAGGAACCACCCTGCAACCATTGCAGGAACGGTCCAAGCTGGAGGCGGGAGCATTATGGTCTGGGGAATGTTTTCCTGGCATTCTCTGGGTTCACTGATTATTGTGGAAGGCACGATGGATCAATACAAGTACGCATCTGTCCTTGCGGACCATGTCCACCCCTACATGCGCATTGTTTTTCCTCAGGATGATGGCATCTTCCAGCAGGACAATGCGAGGTGCCATACAGCTGCCAGTGTACGTGCGTGGTTCGAAGACACACAGGATGAGTTTACCGTCCTCCCCTGGCCAGCAAACTCACCTGACTTAAACCCAATCGAGCATCTGTGGGACCATCTCGATCGAGTTGTTCGCGCCATGGATCCTCAACCGCGTAATCTAGCGCAGCTGGCCACAGCATTAGAGTCGGCATGGCTCAACATCCCAGAGAAGACCTTCAGGGACCTAAGTGACTCTCTTCCTGCACGTCTCGTAGCAGTTCGCTCTGCGAAAGGTGGTTATTCTGGCTTTTGACAGATGGTCACATTAATGTGACTGGACTGTGTGTATATATATATATATATATATATATATATATATATATATATATATATATATATATATATATATATATATATATATCATTAGCATGAGGAGCTGTCCAGTAAACTTCTAGAAAACACAACTATGCAAACCGGACAAAAGAGCAATTATTTCTCAATCGATTTGGACGGCTTAATAGCATTTATGTGTATAAAAGTCCAGCACTTAACTTGGTAGAGAATGGGAAACTTTAAAACACATTACGTAAGTGTACAGCTGTAATGGCATAGTAAACATATGCAACTCTATTCATACACAAAATCAAGAACATCACTAGATGCAATAAATGTTGCTGTTAGTGATTCTACTTTGGATCCACATTTGAAGAGGGTCCTTTGAAAAATTAAGATGGTCAATATGACTTAGGGGACGCTCATAAGAACTGGGATGTGTCGTAGATTAGCTTACAAATACACCGTTATTGCAATCTCGGTGTGCACAATATTAAAATCCATAACTTTTTTTTTTTGCTTAGATTTACTTTTGTCTGATTTAGATTTACTTTTGTCTGAAAATGTGTCTTTCAGAGACCCATTTAGATTTGCAAAGAATTATGTCAAAAAGCCAAAGCCTTACTTTCTTTAACACCAACTATTGCTTTGACCACAAAGAGTAGGAGAACAAATGAAGAGAGATTTCAGTTAAGAGGGAGGTGAGCAGCTAGCCCTTACCATGTAAAACCAGCAGCTCTGTGCAAAAGGCAATTTTAAGATGAGAGCTCCAGTACGTTATCATTTTTGCATCATGGTAGACATTGCATAAAGACTGCAAAAAATCTTAGTTTCTTGTTGAAAAAGCAAAGTGTGTCTCCTTTATATCAGCCGGGCACTTTGCCAAAAGTGATTTTAATTTAAATAAGAAAAATTAACTTTTAAAAGATTGTCTAACTTTGTTACACAAAAACTACACTAACGAGAATGATTTCATGTGCAAACACATTGACATTCATTTCTCATTTAGTTTGTTTCTGGTGTTGTTTAAGCCTGATTGACTTGTCTCTGTTATTTATTTTTTTTGGAATAGACTGGTTCCACTGTGCTACTGAGGGAGAATGTTATTATGAAATGTTCATGCCATGCAGGGGGCAAAATCGAACATAACGACTTTAGATATTATTTAACCATGACTTTATTTGACTTGCAGGGATTTAAACTACAATGATCTTCAGGAGTTCCCTATGGCAATCAGGACACTGAGCAAACTTCAGGAACTGTGAGTACCCGTCCGCGCGCACGCACGCACACACACACACACACACACACACACACACACACACACACACACACACACACACACACACACACACACACACACACACACACACACACACACACACACACACACACACATACACGAAAACACACCTGCCCGGCATGACTATCGTGGTTGTGTTATCCCGAGTAATCCCGTTAAGTGATTTTAATGTGGCACTCGGATACAGTCTCTCTCGCCCCAAGCAGGTGCTGGCTACACACCCACGCAGCCACTCGCCCTGCACATACACACAGACGCACACGCACAAACCATGTTTTTTCCTCGGCTTCAGCAGATGTTTCGCAGCGTGCATATGTGTCACAGATACAGCGTATGTGTTGTGTGTTTACGTCTCATGTATCCAAAAATGTTCTTCAGCTGTGCAGCGGCAGGTGCAACGCGAGGGGCACATGACTCACACTCTCGCTCACACACACATTGCCGCTCCTGCAAACGGCCCAAAATGCAAAACATATTGATTGAGAGAATAACTAACAGGATGTTTTTGCATGTTCAGGGGCTTCCATAACAACAACATCAAAGCGATCCCTGAGAGGGCCTTTGTGGGAAACCCTCAGCTCCAAACCATGTGAGTTTCATGCTTAATCACAATGCTGCAACTTGAACATATCAAATAAACACAACTGGAATTGCATGTCAACATCACTTACAACGCAGCTCATTCAAAGCAGATCATACAGCAGTTTCTACAGACAGTTGAAACCAGAGATTTACATACAATGGATTTAAAAAGGAACGTCTTCCCTTCTCGGTGTCTGAGATTAAATCGGATTAAATAGTTCCTGACTTAGCTCAGTTACAATTACCAAGTGGATTTTCCTTTTTACTAAATAGATAGAGAGATAGATAATAGAGAAATAGATTTCTTTAGACCCCGAGCTTTATTAAGTTCATTTATTTATGGGTTTGCTGTAAAAATGTACCAGTCAGTGCCCAAACAAAAACAGAAGATCTTTTAAAGATGCTGGTTAAAGTTGGAAGGAGAACGTCATTAACTACAGCCAAATAAAATGACTGCAGTAGCAACACAAAAAGGCAGATTACATTTTGCAAATGTACTCCGGTTATGAATTTACATTGGGCAGAATTGTCCTGTGGTTTGACAGAACTAATATCATAGTGTTTGACCATAATGACTATTGTTGCAATTATAGGAATAAGAGGGAGCCAAAAAGCCGGATACCAGCATTTCATCTATGAAGTATGGCAGTGATAGTATCATTTTGTGAAGATGTTTGACTGCAGAAAGGGTTTCTGCATGAGAAAAGAATATTGTGTAAATATTGAGACGTCTCAATAAAAGTCATGAAAGTCTAAATTAACTTAAAAGCACAAATGGGTTCTCTGAATAAACAATGACCCTAAATGTACAGACCAGACAAACTAGCTATAAGCAAAACCGAAATTAATTTGGTTATCCACACTGACATTAATCAGAAATTTAATTTAATATCATACAAAGAGAAAACAATGGTTATTTGTGTTTTTTCATATAGCATATTTAGATATCTGGTCCTATGTGTATTTTTTCCTCTTTTTCTTCCAGTCACTTTTATGAGAACCCAATCCAGTTTGTGGGGAAATCTGCTTTCCAGTTCTTACCAAAGCTGCACACACTGTAAGTATGTGGTCAATAAAAGCCATTCCAGTGAGTTAGCGCAAACACTGTTTAAATCATCCTCTAGCCATTGCAGCCAGAGCTCAGCGGACATGTGTAATGGCCTACTGAATGATGTTGTGTTACTGTATTGCTGTGCCGTGTGCTGATGTGGTAAGAGAGAGTGTGCTGTAAGAACATGTTGAATAGTGTGACTTATGATGTCTGGTGAGAGGGCCAAAACAGCCCGTGTTGATATTGGAGGAATAGCTTGATGGCTGCAATGAGCTGTTAGACAGGTTCTGCGTTTGTGCATGTGTGTGTGAGCATAAGAGGGGAAGGGAGGGAAGAAAAGCAATTGTTTAGGTTTTTGTTCTCTTTCTTTTTGATTGGCATCAGTTCCTTGAATGGGGCAACCCAAATTCAAGAGTTTCCAGATTTGAAAGGAACAACCAGCCTTGAGATTTTGTAAGTATCAAACACACAAAGTAATATTTAAGAAATTATAGGATGCTCTAAGACACGAGGAACAAAGGTTCGGCAAACCAAGCCAATTGCCTGTCTACCTACGTTAGACTGATGAGATCCTGAGATCATTTCATTTACTTGCTCTCCAACAATAAGTTTTTTTGTTTTTTTTTTTCTCTAAAGGACATTGACTCGGGCTGGTCTCTCAGCTCTTCCCTTGGACCTATGTGAGCAGCTGCCTCATCTCAGAGTGCTGTGAGTACCCACATATAGACAGGCACACACATGTAAAACTTAAAACTTTAAACATGATAGAAAAACCAAATCAAGAGAGCTGTGTCCTAAAGCTATCACTCAAATTCACCTCAAGAAATAGCAAATAAATAAATAAATGTGTAAAAAAGTGTTCTGCAGTATACCCCTGGTCACAGAACTGACACCCAAGTTTTCCTGTCAGCCCATAATTTCCCACACCATAAATTCACAGCTGGTCATTGATTTCTCAATGTACAACATAGCTTGTGATTTAAAAAAAGATGCATTATTTTTATGTGCTGTTGTAGGGAGCTGTCATACAACCAGATAGAGGATCTTCCCAGTTTTTACCACTGCTCTGCACTTCAAGAGATGTGAGTAATTTTCCCTTTCTAAATGACTGTTTACATACAGGGATGGGCCAGATGCCGGGAACAAGGTGATTGTGCATTTTGAACAATTAAATTTTTAAAACTGCTAAAGTTTTAAAGAGTTCAAAGTGTATACCCAATAAGTTGCCGGAGAAGCTCAATTTTTTTCCACATGTATGAAACGTAAAATAAGATATCACTGCCCCTCCCCCATCTATTACTGAACACTGCTTGTCAGTTGGCTCTTAGAAAGGTCATTACACTTTTCCCTCACAAAAAAATGGCTGATTGGAAATTGTTTCCTTGAAAATGCAAACAGTCTTGGATAGGCAACTAAAGAAAAGCCAACTCAACACATTAAAATGTTTTGAATTCCATAAACAGTAGGCATGATTTTGTATTAATTTAAACATGATTATATCTTAACTAGTCAATATTTTAGATTGATTTTGCAGCAGTTTTCCTTTTCTTTTTTAAACAATTCCAACTTCTTACAAATGTTTATTACCATATACGCCATTCTTATGGACCTATGTGTCAGAATTTTTTTTAGACTTGTGTACATTTTCTTTACGTCACTGTATAAAAGCCTCTGTATCTTTGTAAACAACAGTGGACTGCAGCATAATCAAGTCAGAAGAATAGAGTCAAGCACCTTTCAGCAGCTCACCTCTCTTAGAGCACTGTGAGTTGATCCTTGATCTATGTTTTTCTTTTCTCTCTTCGTCTCACATTAGTTCTGTTGAAATTCGTTGTCTACGTTAGAGTGGGTCAGTATTGAAATGACGTGAAAACGTTTATGGCCAGAAGATCTAGTGCATATGTTTGAATTTTGGCAGTAACTCTGAATTATCCCAATGTTTCAGAGTAATTGTGAATATTTGAAGATAGCTAGAATGTATACTGTATTCAATTAATCCATTTGGTGAATGAGGCTTTTAATGTAAAGTACTTTGACAGAACAGTAATATTTGAAAAGTGATAGATAAATGAAGTCCATTTGTGAATAAAATATTTTGTGACTTACAATATTCCAATGAAAATAGCAAATGATACATGTAGATGAGCTTTTCATGGTTATTTCAGAAATACCAAATGGGTTTACCTATTTAAAATATTAGAAGTATGAAACAGAAACAACATTAAAGAGAAGAAATAACTTTCTTAATGCATTTTAAAGATAAAAACATGGACTAGTGAAAGACAAAAAAGCACTGCTCAAGTCAAAATGAGTATTTTATATTTCCTTATACTGACATCTACAGGATCAGACTACAAAGTTCCTAAACAGTTTTCATATCCAAATTCCACACTTTGTAATACCACATAGGAAGCCTGAATGATGAGCATGACTGTAACTCCAATAAGTACATTGAGTTCACTTTATTGTTTTTCTCTGACAGTGATCTAAGCTGGAACATGATTGAGTGGATCCACCCAGATGCCTTCACCTCACTCCATTCTTTGATCAAACTGTGAGCAAAAAACAGATGCACATCTTGCACTTAGCCTGTCATACAGTTTATCTGATTTTTTAGTAGGGTGACAAGGTTGTGTATCAGTATATATCAGTATGTCAGAAACGTGGGCGTAATCACTATGGGTTAACACAACATTTTTAGCCTTAACACATTTGTAGCCAACAATCTCATTTCAAGTCATGCCAACTTAAAATTGCATACTTTGAGTGAAGACTCAAGTTTGTTTATCTAATCTGATAGTAGGTACTATCCAGAGATAATCTGATAGCATGTCTGAACAGGTTAAAGTATCAGAGACTAAACTTTTTCCTTTTACTCTAAGGACTTCACATGCATAACATTTTGCTTCTTTTTATTTATTTATTTTTTAACCATAGAGACCTGACTGAGAACCGCCTCAGCTCTGTACCAGTTGCAGGTTTAGGAGGCCTCACTCATCTCAAACTGAGGGGGAACAAAGACTTGTATGAAGCTTTCAGTCCTGATCACTTCCCACAAATGAGGTAATGTACAAAAATGTCACCTATCAAATATGGCCTATGCTAACAAAATGTCTCCTTAAAGCCGGTTCTGAAATTCAGGTGGACATGCTGTACACAACCTGCAAAATATAAAGCATTGCCTCAAAGCATTTCTGAATTCAACTGGGGCAATAAAAAAGACATCTCAATTACAAAGTTAATTCTTTATGCTAATTTCCTTGAATATCTGAGCCATAATGTCAAGGAGTCAAACCAAAAGCACTGTGGTTTGAACCTCAAAGGCCGAACTTTGCCTAAATACCACCTGCCATGGAATCTTTTTCGTTATGATGATTAATATTGTTCCCATCTGCAACAGGGTGATAGAGATGCCTTATGCCTACCAGTGCTGTGTGTATGCATCCTGTAACACCTACAAGCCCACCACCCAGTGGGACACAGAGCTGAGCAACACAAATGAAGACCTTCACAAGAGAACGGTGGCCATGTACCCAGTCCATGCAGACACTAACTGTAAGACTACAATCCACACTCAACCACATTAAGTTCAGTTGCTTAACAAAAAAGACAAACCTCCCTATCACATGGTGATTAACAACAATATGATCATAATAATAAAAACTAAAATTATACAAAGTCTGTAACTATGACAGAGCTGTTAAGCCTTGATATCTGTGTGATTGAGTTTTCTTGCACCTTAAATGATAAAAAACAAACACTGACAATAGAATTTTATGAGTACCAGTTACCTCACTGAAAAATAACACAAATAATAGGCCATGTAGTATCCATACACAATGCAAAGAACTTCAGTCCTTGTATTTTGATCATATAAACAATCCTATCGTCTAGATGACCCTGATCTGGAGGAGTTTCAGTTGGAAATAGAAGAATCCAAGTTACAGACTAGTGTCCAATGCACCCCCATACCTGGTAGGTGACGTCTCAGATTTGATATGACAAAGCTTTCAGTTTGCTGTGAAAAGTACTGACAACAGTTTTGTGTCCGTTATGTCGCAGGTCCGTTCCGTCCCTGTGACTCCCTCCTGGGCAGCTGGCTAGTCCGCATTGGCTTGTGGTCCATCTCCCTGGTGTCTTTGCTGGGAAACGCCATTCTGTTCCTGTCTCTCTTTGGATCACCAGGCAGCCTGTCGCCACTCCGCTTTATTGTGGCCTGTATGGGTGCCTCTAACCTGCTGATGGGTGTGTGTACATGCACACTGGTCCTTGTGGATGCTCTAACCCTTGGAGAATTCAATGACCATGGAGCCCGCTGGGAGGGCGGACCTGGTTGTCAAGCAACAGGATGGGTTTGGGTGTTTGCGTCTGAGGCAAGCGTGCTGCTGCTGACTCTGGCAGCAGTGCAGTGTGGTGCAAGCGTGACATGTGCCCGTGCCTATGGGAAGTCACCATCCCTTAGCAGTGTACGCACATGTGCATATTTCTGTCTCACCCTCTGCCTCACAATTGCTTCACTCCCACTAGTTGGAGTGGGGGAGTATGGCTCTTCACCTTTCTGCCTCCCGTCTCCCCTTCCTACCCCATCTTCTCGCTTGCCGTCCTCCCTGGGCTTCCCTTTGGCGCTCATAATGATGAACACCATTTGCTTGCTTATTGTCACAGGTTCATATATCCGCCTATATTGGGAGCTACTTCGGGGGGAATGCGAGGGGTTGTGGGACTGTGCCATGATCAAACATGTCGCCTGGCTTATCTTTACTAATGGCCTTCTCTACATACCGGTAGCTTTCCTATCACTTTGTTCTCTTCTGGGTCTTCTTTCTTTGGGGGAAGAGGTTCTAAAGTCAGTCCTCCTTCTGTTACAGCCCCTGCCCGCTTGCCTCAACCCTCTGCTCTTTCTTCTTTTCACAAGAGATCACTCTCAGTTGTTCTCCTGGTCTCGCCCCAAAACTCGCCCACAGTTGCGCCGCGACCGCACCTTGGACTCGCTAGTTTCTGTGGAGACAGAAAAGAGCTCCTGCTCGGATTCTTCAACACAGGTGTCACTGACTGATGCCGACGCCACGTACAGGGAAGGGTCTTCTCCCCAGCCCGGACGGGAAACAACCAGGCTTTCTCAATGTTCCTCTACATCCTCCGTTCACCTCATCCCTTGCCAAGTACCAATCGCGACAGTCAAAGGAAGGGAGACGGCGACCGAATGAGGAAGCATGGGGAGTTTGGATCAAAATGCGATTCTTACCATTTTTCCTTCTTCGCTGTGCTACAATGACTCACCTTATATCAATAAGCCCCTGAAACAGATGTTTAAAAATATTGGGGGAAAAATTTGGAGATTCAAGGACCGCAGCATTTCTGGGCTACCTATCTATAAACTCTTGAGAATGAGTCAACAAAAGATGTTGACTAATAAAGAGAGGTTGACAAGCGAACAGTCTTTCTGACCAGAGAGCAGGATGGAAAGTTTCTTCTTTTGCCAGTACTGTTGAACTAAAGGACAATTTCGGAGACTATCCAGCGGACCGAGTCAAACAAGGAGCTGAATAAACAATGCAATGCAAAAAAGCTGTTAATCACATTGAGAATCAAAGCTACAGACACATTAATGGTCTACTCTGAGGGAATAAATGTTTATACTGAAATGTGATAAGAAATGCAGCTCAGAAGTTGCATATTGTTTAATAGCCTTTAAGTGGAGTTTTGTTTTTAAATACAATTCTGTCATAGCATTAAGTTGTTTTGTTCCAAAAAAAGGGGGGTATTGTCAATCATACTAGCAAATTTCCCAAGTTTAAGCTAATGTGTTTTGTCCAGAGCAGTTTTTATAGCCACATATAAAACTTTACAGCTGTGTAATAGAGCAATTTTTATGAAATATTCGTTAAGTGGAAAATAATGCAAAAATGATCTCGGTTGCACATGTATTTTTATATGGTTTACATAAATATGCTCAAAAACATGGAACTTTGTCAAACAAGAGTTAAGCAGTCTTATGGTTTGAATGGGACATAGCTGTATTTCTGCCAACCTTAGAGTAAGAAAACAATCTTTATATACATACAATGTAACTACCTCTGAACTATGGTATTGACTCACTACAGCCTTATTGATGTTTGTCTCCTTTTTATAAACAGCAAATATATAATTTTATACATTGAGAAATAAAAATTTTAGTTTGTACAAAATAAAAACTTGTACCACTTAGGTTGTACATACTTTATATGTCTTTTAAATGTATGTTAGAATAAAATTATGATCAACATATTGCATAAACTTGAACCTCTCTGCTTATGATACAAAAAAACACCTAAATACACAACATCCATCAGGTGTAGATCCTCAAACTTTTATTACACACAGAAACACACAGTTAACTTATAAAGATTCAGTTCATGAACTACATCTAGTCAACATATAAGCAACACGCTAGAACAAGAAAGCAAAAAGAAAGGATGCATATGCTACGCTAACCAAGATCAGACAGATAAAACAACTGAATGAGGAAAACTACACACAAGGTCTCTTCAGCGGTTCTTCTGCCTCCTGCTGGGAACAGAGCGCATCCCGTTTCCGAGATGATGATTTCTGATCCGGAGCATTTTCTTTGTTGTCTTCCACAACTCTCTGATCAAGGATACACAAAAACTATTATTTTTGAAAAACTCTACAAATTTATGATATTCTGTTACCTAATGTAGACTTTAAATTCAGAACAAAATTTGTACAAATTACAACAAACTCAAGATTTGAAACTGGTGCTTGAAGATCCAACACAGTAAAAAATATATATAAATTGTAATCTGTTGCCAATGATAGTCTAACACATTTTTTCCAGGTTATTCAGATGCATTGCTACATTAGATGAGCCCACAAAGTTATTGGTAAAATTGTGCGGGAATTCTGGGAATAAAGCAGCGATGGAAAATATGCTGCAAGCTAACTATCCTACAGATCTCAAACATGGGTTCAAAAGTTACTTATAATTTCAGTAAATCCATTCACTATGTGCAATATTGAGGTGATATTGCTGTGGGAATAAGTGTGACAACTCAAATGTGACACAACCAGCTCCTCACTGAAAAATAATCTAACTTTTTCAAACAAGAGTATATGGAACAGACAGAAGACAAGTAAAGCTGCAAATACCCAGATGAAACATTTTTGAAAAACCTACAAAAAGACTCACAAAATGTCAATAAATACAAAATCCTATACATAAATCTGTTGTATTTTGTCTTGCTTGAAGCAGAACAACAAAATAAGGGGTGCCCCAAAACCTTTTAATGAAATTTGACATAAAATGGCAGAAGATACATTATTCTGTAGCTTATGTTCAATCTAGAATCCACAGCACAGCCTTGTGGTTCAGATGAACTACTACACAATCGGTATTAGCAGAAGTAGTGTGGAACTAAAAACATCCTATTCATGCACAGATCACACAACAGCGGTAGAAGAAAATGAGATAATGTGTCTTACTTTGTTTGTCTGAATTGCATGTTCCTGTGTCCACTTCTTGGCCTTCTCTGTGAAGAGGTATTTGTTGTACTTGAACTCTGATGACTGGATTTAAAGTACATAAACAAGCACGTGATAAATTAGAATCAAAAGACTTTCGATTTAGAGCAGTGGCAATATCCAAAAAGACATTTTGAGTTGTAATATATGGTTAAAGGAAAACCAAAAATGCGACTCACTATGTCAGCCATAAGTGGGTCATCAGGATTGGGCTCAGCCATGAGCAGCTGGATTGAGGTGAGGACTGTGGAGATATTTAGAGATGGTTTCCAGGCACCCTGAATAAAAACAAACAAAAAAACCCAGCTGATTATCGCATCTGATTTGAAAATAGAAGCTTAAATAGTACAAATACAAATTACCACACTATACTTTTCACAACCTTTGGTGGGAGTTTAAGGGCGTCATGGCAGATTCGTCCTGAGTTGTCAATGTTTGGGTGGTAGATTGGGGTCAAGAAGCGGATGTTTGGAGGTTCAAATGGATACCTAGGGCACATAAATAGCAGACCTGTTGTGTTTAAATGGTTACGTCGGTTTCACGAGTGATCAAAAGGACAGAAAAGTACCTTTCTGGGATCTTCACCTCCAGGGCAAAGAGTCCACCTTCATAAGGAGTTCCTACACCACCAACGATCTCTGCAAGGTAAGGTGATGCTAATAAATTACCAAGATAGAGCTGAATTGAAATAACACATCAATTAAATTAAATAAAAAAGTATCAAGGATTAAAATTTAGACCACATAGAGAAATTTAAATTATCTACCTAATACATATTTTTACTTTGTCATACAAATGGGTATGTTTATGGCTTATCCTCATGTAAAGTTATAGCTCCCATCATTTCTGAACTGTCATCCTGACTATGGAAACGTTTCTAGCTGCTTTAGGCCCAGTGACATGAAGCCTACGTGCTCGGAGGTCATCAATCCGCTCCTCGGTCTGCCAGCATGTGATCCCAGGAGGAGGCTCGGTGCTCAGCATCTGAAGTTCACGCTTCAAACGGGAAGCTCTCTGCATTCTTTAGAGAGGAAGAAATAAAAAAAAAAGTAAACTGAAAGCAATGTTCTCACACAATTAGAAATGACGTCATGTAAGCATGAGGGTGCGGCTTACAATATGAAAACTGATCCGACTCCGCATCAAAGCAGTAGAAAAATGGTGAAAAAAACCCCCATAAAAATAAAAATTAAAAAAAGGGTGTTTTTTTTTAGTTTAAGATTTGGCTGTGGTGTCCTAAGTCAAAAAGCTTTTAAATTTGATCACTTTTGTTGAGCTTTTGAAAATTTTCAAATACTTTTACTAGTACCTGTCATTTTTGTCGACTTAAAGCATTTTTTGTTTTTTTTTTTGTTTTTTTTTTTAAAAAAAAACTCAAAGGTTAAATCACAAACTTTGAGCTGGTCCGAGGTTATATCTATAGAAAGTCTCTTGAATTCACAACAATTCTGTCAATGTCAGCTGTTAATTATTCTAAGCCGAATCTCAAGTAATATTAATATTGCTCAGTTTCCGTAAATAAAACGAGGATTTGACTAATTTCACAAACTTTGTTTTACAGTCATTTTAAAATGAATCCAGCTCGGCGTTATTTAATTGTCTTGGTAGCACGTATACAGTTAATAGGTCATCTCGTCTGTATTTCTCTCGGTTAACCGACCATAAATAAGCTAACTGCTCAAGTCACGGTACCCAGGTATCAAGGTAATCAAGGTAACGTCTCCAGATCATCCACACATAGTATTATCAGCTCACCTCGTTACGTTTTCTTACCTGTCACACTCGTTGTACTCGGTGAAGAATTAAAAACTCGTAAACTCGGAGAGGAAAAGGAGCTTAGAGTGTTTTCGGATTTCCCTCTTCAGCGTCACACTTCTTCTCGTGCTGATCTTGTTGTGGTTGGAAACGTGAACAGCGCCATCAACCGTTACGGAGCCGCTACAACGGAACCAACCAAAAATATGTGCACTATATTCATATTATTCTAAGTCATGGGGAATACAAAAAAATATTTTAGTACATTGTATTTGGAACTTAATTCATTGAGTATCAACAAATAGATGTTCATTCTCCTAGATTTCTCACAAATAGTCAATAAAAATATCGTCATGCTATGTTGAAAGAGCATTTTCAAATTCTTTTAACAGTTTGAAAATGCATTTAATGCTTATCTTAGCTTGATAAATACACATTGCATCATAACACATATGTATTTGGCCAATAATGTCATTACTTTTCAATCAGTCATAAAAAAGGGAAAATTAGGTATTACCTAAGTAATTTATTGCGTTTACATTTTAAGATTTATTTTTGTGTTAATGCAATCACACTAAAGTTATTATTTTTCTTTTATTAGTCTCTCTCTATTGTGTGTTGTTTACTTATTTTTTTTTATTATATTTTATTTTTTTGATAATTCCATTGAGCTAAACAAATATAATCTTTGCAATTAGCAAATGTGTTTCTTTCTGGTGACATTTCCATTGACCTGTGCTTTGTTCCTTCACCTGAGCTGAAAGTGTAGTACTCCTTCAAGTACTCTTCATTTCTCAATTTTCCTTCACATTCTATAGAATGATGAGTCTTTTTTCCCCCATATTTTCTATTGCTTTTTCCTTGTCAATATGTCTAAGTTCAAACATTCAATTTGTAAAAGTATTGATATTATAATGTATTTGGTCACTGATGTGTTTCCCCCCCCCCAAGCAGTACATACCACAATTATTTTCTCAAAAAATTATTTCAGGAAAGGTTTATCTTTTATTCTTTAAAGTTACAAATATGACTTATTTATTGCTTTGCAAATATCTGCAATAAATACAAACTACCCTTGAAACAGTCTCTGTTGGCAAGAAACACCGTAATTAAAGAAAACAAATCTGGAGGAGGACATTCCTGATGCCAAAACTGCTTAATCTTCTCGTGTTTACATCATATAAGAGGGTGAAGATTCCAGCTTGATCAGAAATTTGCGTCTCAGTGCCCGGTCATAGTCTATCCATTTAAATGGCACACAATGAAAACCTTGTATCTTAATCCTGAGTGCAGCAGTCACGGAGGCAGAGTGAATTAAACACCGTCTCACTTTAATGCCGTGGCATAAATAGCCTGAAAGGTTATGTTTCTGTGTTGCGTGTCTTCCATCCTGACGTCAGTGAAGCCAGAGTCTCTCAGAGCTGCCATGTAGGCCTCAGGACGCCAGTTCTCCCCTGGCATCACTCGCTTTGCTGCCAAAACAGCTATATGAGAATGCCTCAGTGTTGTGACAATAAGTCCTCCTAGGGTCAAAAGACAAAAAAAACAACTGTGTTTAAATGTAACCTTTTTTATATACCTCAAGAACATAGTGTGTCTTACCTGGTTTCATTATACGGTGGATTTCTAAAGCTGCTTTCCTGAGGTCGGGCCAAAAGTAGTAGCAGTTGCAGTGAAAAACTTTATCCACACTGCTGTCCTTCAGAGGCATCACTGAGACATCACAGTGATGGAGGCTCACTTTGCCACTTTCCAAAAATCCCTTCACTCGTTCTTTGGCCATCTGTCATGGCAGAAAATAAAACACATTGAAGTTTCAAAAGGAAAATATCACCACTCTTTCCACATGTCTAAAATCTATTTTTCCATTAATTAGTATTAAATGCAGGGATTGTTGTTTTTCCAGACACTTTCTTCATTAAAATTTGGAAAAAACACAGATTTATGTAATAATATGAAAACATCTCACCTGATGCATGTAGTCAGAGTAATCCACTCCGATCATGTGACCTGTAGGCGCAGTGAGCAGTTTGGCTGCTAACTCCAGACCCAGACCTGGGCCATGACCAAGCTCCAGCACCGTGTCCCCTGGTTGGATCCCACACAGCTGAACGGCACGCTCCTCAAGAACCTTGTTGCGAGTTTTGAACATCTTGCTGACCAGCCACCCCACCATAGATCGGGTTGGCCTGCCCAACTGGCTCCCCAATTTTGCAGCCCACATGCCTGGGGGACATAAGACCCCAGAATATCTGTGGAGCCTTTTTAATGCAAACTGATGGTAAGTAGAAAAAAAATCATGGTCACCTTATTAACAAAAATAATGAGCCATCACTCATTATTTTTATTATTATGACTAATAATGAATGGCAAATAACTTCTATAAACAACACAAAAATATATATTTGCAACAACCATTAAATAATTTGGATTATTTAAATCCAAAGAGTTTCAATACAGTATTCAAATATATATATATATATATATATATATATATATATATATATATATATATACACCCAACCGGACATTGTGGTGGTGGATAAAGAACAGAGGAAAGCCGTTGTGGTGGATGTAGCTATACCAAGTGACTACAACATCAGGAAAAAGGAGCATGAGAAACTGGAGAAATACCAGGGCCTCAGGGAGGAACTGGAAAAGAACTGGAAGGTGAAGACCACAGTGGTGCCTGTGGTCATCGGGGCCCTCGGGGCAGAAACCCCCAAACTGGAGCAGTGGCTAAAACAGATCCCAGGAACAACATCAGACATCTCAGTCCAGAAATGTGCAGTACTAGGCACAGCCAAGATACTGCGCAAAACCCTCAAGCTCCCAGGCCTCTGGTAGAGGACCCGAGCTCAGAGGATGAAAGAGAGAAAGAGAGAGAGAGAGACCACCCGCAGAGGGTGAGAAGGGAATTTATATATATATATATATATATAATATATATATATATATATATTATATATATAAGGTTTTCATGTTCAGATAGATGAAAATAAAAACTTTTCATTTATGTGAAATGAAAAGTTTCAGATAAATGAAATCAGTATTTTGTAGTCAGCATTACGAAATGCAGATTTTGTAATGCTGATTACACAATCAGAATTATGGAATAATCCTCAATAATGCTGAAATATGAGTCAACACTTTTTCTTCTAAATGAAAGTAATAAAAAATAAAAGTGAATAAAATTTAACAATATAAATTCACAATAGGTGCAATTCGTTGAAAACTGACACATAAATCCGTCGAGTTCGCTTCTAAGATGCAATTTCTGTTGCTTTATCATATGTTGTTCCACTGTGCAAACAACGGTTTGTGGGTTTTTGGTTGTACAGAAATACCTTCAAAGACCTGCAGGAAGATTTGTGTTAGAAAAACTTAACGTGTTGCTATTTCGGTATTAGGACACTGTACCAATATGCTATTAAATGTTCAAAATTAGCTAAAACAATATAAGGCTCTTTAAAGTATTATAATTGTGTATTCATGAATTGATTAGCCTGTTATATTAAGTAAATGTGTTTTTCTGATGTGGGACCCACTTTATTCACAACAATGGCTAATGGGGATCCTAATAAACAAACAAAATGTAGAAAACTTTTTCACTCTTTCTTCAGTAATTTCTTGTCCGTTTCTTAATTTTACTTGAGTGAACATGTTGTGATGCCATGTTGAAATAAATCTGTTGAACTCGATTTTTGGGTTGTCCACCATCTTTGTTTACTTTTATCTGAAAACAGAACTTTGGACCACTGATTAACCCAGGTGTTTTTCTTCGTCGTCCAGGTTAAATGCCTCTTATTTTCTTACTTTTGCTTTTTTAAAAAACAGAATAACTTAGCAGGATGGATTATGTAGCAGCTAGTTACTCCTAAAAATACTTGATTTCTGAATTTTTTCGCTCTCCATTTTTAAAGGGATTGTTTTTGAGCGATGTTCCGTATGAAGCCCCTTCCAGCTTTTTTCTTTACTTTTCCTCAACCTATTGCAAGTAACACCAACATGGCGGCTGTGGTTTTAAGCCTATGTTCAATCCAGCCCGTCCGTCTCGCCTTGCCTTAACATATCACATACTTACTTTCCCTTGCGGAGAAACTCTTTCCAGCTCAAGTGTTTGAGCTCTTCCTGTATTAGAGGAGGAGGAGCAGAAGGACGAGCTCCTATTCGTGTTTGGTCGACGCAAGCGCGTCTCCTTTCTCTCTTCCTTTTCACACCCCCACTGCTTTACAGCCACCCTCGTCCTTCTGTTTTTTTTTTTTTTTTGTCTTTACCCTTCATTTTACCAGGAAGTTCCTTGAGATTAAATCTTTTGCCGTTTTTATTTCGACGGAGAAATGGCCTCGTGACACAGAGACAGTTTACAAAATGAAATGGTTAAAAGGTTGCATACAATTAAATGTTTTTTTTCTTCAGTCCCTTCCACTGAAGTTGTTTTTATTATTTAATACGCAAAAAGTACGGGGAGGTAAAAAAAAACAAACAAAAACCTTTACATGTAATACCTGACAAGTTATTTCTTCCATAACTGCCCCGTGGAGCTGCAGTCAGGTTTTTTTGGAAAGGTGCGCGATGCCTTCCAATCAGCTTGTTTTGCACACACCCCCTGCGGGGATTAGGTTTCTTTCGTTTTCATTTCCCGGAAGGGTCGAATGTGAAAATAGTGCAGTTTGTTTTATATGTTCATCGACAACATCGCGTTTTCTTTAAATTAAAAATGGAGTTTGGAAAGGCGTGACGAAATTTTTTGGAGTTACTCGAGGAGTCAGTTTATGAGAAAAATAGTCCCGTTTTTCTTGTGTAATCTAAAAGATAAGGGACGTTTACATGGCGAGCGTTTCCCCGTCACCTTTGATCAAGGTAAGTAAAAGTCTCGGGGGCTAAACTTCCGACAATCTAGGTTGTTCTCCTAACCTTAAATCAGTTTTAATGTTTTATTAAACAGACATAGTCAATCTTTAACAGAAGCCAGTTTATGTCTTTTTTTTTTTTAAAAAAATGCTTTGTTTTTTCTGCACTACCCACTGCACTTGTTTCCAATATTCTTAGCAAGAAACCAGTCCTTCAGCCATAATGCATGGGAGAGAGGTCAGCTTTCCTCCAGCTGTACATCACCCTCCCTCAAGTCAGCCTCCTTTGCTCAGTCCTCACACTCAGGAGGATCTGTGGCATCTACCTGGAAGACTGAGTGAGATCCCCCTTTTTAACCATCTTAAATTAATACACATTTTAATTTCTGCCCATAAACAGTTTCACTCCACCTGTTCAAGTCAGTGTTTTCTTATTAGGAATAAATCCGTCTCTGTGGGATAAGGAGGATGTTGCCCACTGGCTCCACTGGGCTCAGAAGGAATACTCGTTACGCCGACCAGAAAAGGGACATTTTGAGATGAATGGCAGGGCCCTGTGCCTGCTGACGAAAGAAGACTTTAGACGCCGCTGTCCCAGCTCAGGTACAATGTAATCTCTTTTTTTCATTATCTGTAATAAAATATATATATTTAAATAATCTTTGGTGGGTTTCCTCAAGGTGACGTTCTTTATGAGATCCTTCAATGTGTAAAGCAACAAAGGAGGAGTGTTGTCTGCCAGTCCCCTAATGTTTCTGCTCCGGCGGCGGGTGGACACATTCAGGCTCCGGTCAGCAGCCAGATACCTTCTCACTCTGTCCAAGAGCCACAGTCTGCCATAGTCAGTGGGAGCCCAGGTCAGAACATGGACTTCTAGTCTCTTTTTTTTTAGCCACACTAGAAATGTCTTTTGATCTTTTTTTTTTTACTAAGTGAATTGTAGTTTGTAAGTAACAGTTAGTAACATTTGCTAATCAAAACCTGCGTAGTGACTTGTAAAATTTTGTACCCCGCTTTAGACTTTTTTACAACTTTTTTACCTTGCAACCACAAACTTCAATGTATTTCATCTGGGTTTTATGTGATGGACCAACGCAACGTAGTGCAACATTTTCTAACACAAATAGTTACATATCCAAAACATTATGTGTATTTAAGAAAACTAATGCTAACACACCGTCTTTACTTTGAAACATGGAGGTAGCACAATAATGTCGGGCACTTCTTTTTGGCAGGAACACAGAAGTTGAGTTGAGCTGATGAAAACATGTATGAGGATAAACACAGAACCATGTGGGGACAAATCATATTAAAGATTGCAAAAAAAAAAAAGATTAGGGTGGCCACAGTCAGTAAGGACCAACAACCCCAAACATAGAGCAAGAGGTCCAAAGGTTTGAATGACCGAGGAAAAGCTCAGACATATGTTCAGCTGGTGAGGCCACTGTTGTTTACAGATGCCCTTCATCTAGCACTAGTTTGAACTATTTTACAAAGAATGGACAAGAATTTTGACTGGATGTGCAAAGCCGGGAGATACATAACCTAGAAGGGAAAGGTGGTTCTTCAAAGCATTCACTAAAAAGGGCAGCGAATACAAATGCATATCACAGTTTTTAGATACTTTTTTTGTAAAAAAAAAAAAGAAAGAAAAAGTGGCATGTTTCACCTTTCTTTTCCTCCAAACATATGTACTATTTTGCATAAGTTTGCTAGCCAATAAAACCCTTTTTTGGTTCGTAGCATGGTGAAATTTGAAAAGGCTTGATGCTTATGAATAGTTTTCCAAAGCACTGCAAAGCCAAATTTGCTCTCCTTATCAGGAGTAATGTGTTCAGCTTGGAATTTCTTCAGTTGCATTTTGGCAAGCACAGACAAGAAAAACTAAATCCAAATTACGGCATTTGAAAAAAAAAAAGCGTCTTAAGGAGCTTTAGGGTGGCATTTTCCAAACAGTAATTTTAGAATTAAGGAGGTCCAGTTGTATGATCACACCATACTAAAGTCAGATCAAAATCCGGAAAAAAAACTTAGTAGAAAATTACACAACATAAAAAAGGAATGCAATAAAGCATTTGCAGAAAGTTGTGCAACCAAGTATGAAAGACAGTACGGCGAAACAA
This sequence comes from Poecilia picta, assembly GCA_033032245.1. Taxonomy (NCBI): domain Eukaryota; kingdom Metazoa; phylum Chordata; class Actinopteri; order Cyprinodontiformes; family Poeciliidae; genus Poecilia; species Poecilia picta. The sequence goes on along the minus strand of CM065359.1, from coordinate 17,024,887 downwards.
GTACAATAAATTCAGTGTGCTCAAATTCAATATTTGTTTTTGGTTTGGTGCATATCAAATCAGACTTGTTTATTCTAGAGTGTGTCGGCTAGGATACTTTCTGATCAACATGTCTCAACACACAGAGGCCACCTTTATGCTCTTTCTTGCTGCATTTGTGAAGAGTCAAATCAAATTTCCTTATCTCTGCAACTTTCCATCACGAGTATCAAGAACTCATATTTGACTTTCATTTAATGCTTTTTCCTTCAGCAAGTTATTGACGCAGAATTTGCAAAATGCCTCCAAATAATAAATAATAATAATAATTATATGTTACCGTTTTTAAATGTAGTGTAGCAGTGAATTTATTTATTTATCACAACTCTTTTGACCATTTTGTTCAAAAAGAAAAGTGTTAACTCAAATACCAATGAGTGCAGTTGAGCCACATGCATTCCTGTTCTTTGACCCAACCACAAAAGGGTGATTTCCATTCTAGGAAGACGGATGTGTGCTAATGGGAGGTAGCTGCATGGATAGTTGGTATAACCTCACAACTCCATCGTCTCCCTTTTTGTTTTGGCTTTATTTGATGCCTAACAGAGCCTCGTGTAAACCGATCAGAAGATATATTTGTTACGTTAAACTTGAAATCGTTGTTTGATAACTCCTGCTCATGTAAAATTTTGAAGCTGTTGCACGACATTGGTTTCACTTTCTGTTTAGCTTTTCACATTTCCTCATATTTCACTCTGGCAGTTTTCCTTGCAGTCGCTGCTGCGGCGCCTGTAGCTGTTGCAGCTACTGCGAGCAATCAGCCTGAGCCCATTTCTCCTCTCAGAGATCGCCCTCCTGTTTCTTACCCTTACTCTGCGCCACTCACTCATAACAGTGAGTATTTAAAAAAACAAGTATTCCAGAAATACTTTAATTCTCTGTCCTGTGGTATTGACCAAGATCTTTTGTTTTATTTCTTTACTTTGCCTCTCTTATAGTTGGTTCAGCATCTGTGTCTGCTTTACCTCCAAACCAAATTCAATCACTTCCTCTAAAAGAAAGCGTGATACAGGAGCCCCTCAACCTATCCAGCCGAGAGAGGCCAAGGAGCCCACTGCACAAAGCCAATGGACGCATACCAGGTACTGTCAACTTGGTTTGAAGAGCTGAACAATGATCTTAAGTTATTTATGTGGCCTTCAAACTTCTCGGATCTCAATCCATCAAGCATACATACAAAGGAGGACATGGCGAATAATCAAGTCTGATCCATGCAGGTTTCATCTTTGAACTTGCAGTATTTTGGTATCAGATACCACATCACACATTCAGTGGTCCAGTTAAGCCTACGGCCTAAATCTGTGACTTTCATGTCTTTGGGATATCTACAATAGGTGAAAGAAGCTTAAACAGACATAATTTGTGTGTGGCCAGAGTGCAGATTGCTGTGGGACTATGTGTATCAGTTGCTGTGTGACGATCGTTACCAAGACTACATTCGGTGGGAAGATCGCGACACACACGTATTCAGGGTGGTTGACCCCAACGGACTGGCGCGCCTCTGGGGAAACCACAAGGTGAGTCACCAGATCTTGACCTCATGAGGAAATTGAACAGATTAAGGAAAAGCAGGGCACACAGAACCATCATATCAAGCAGTGCAGACTTTTTTTTAGTGGCATCTTTACTCCATTGACAGAACCGAGACAACATGACCTATGAGAAAATGTCTCGGGCTCTGCGGCACTACTACAAGCTGAACATCATCCAAAAGGAGCGAGGACAAAAACTCCTGTTCAGGTTTCTGGCGATTTAGCTTTTTTCACCATTATGCTATTTTCTCCTCTCAAAAACCTAGCAATATCATGCTCACTGTTTTCCCATTGATTCCCCTCAGGTTTCTGAAACTACCCCAAGACATCAGGAAGCACCAAATTGACACATCCGGGTCCCCTGAGCATACACCACCTCAGGATGTGGACTTTGCAGACAGTAGTCCTTTGCAGGATCTCAGTGACGATCACTTTGAGGTTTCACCTGACCGAGCTTCTCCACAGCCTCCCCCGACTGGTGCTCCAGTGGGATAGAGAAGAATAACATACAGCTTTACCCATTCAGGCAGAACAAATAAATATATATATTTTTTGACAGTTTCGGTTTTGAAAATGATCCATGCTTGTACAGATTGACTTGAATATTCTAGATGTTTTCTGAAGTTGCTTTATGTGCGGTTCATTTTACATGTGAATGAACACTAACATTCAGGTGAAAAGACATATCTTGATTCATCATAAAATCATTGTAGCACATATGGGTTTGTTAAACACAATCACAATATGATTTCTGGGTTTATCTTCACAAACCATCCTAGTCTGGTATATAAATGATAGCTGAAGCAGGGGCTAACTGTGATCAAACAAAATTTCTGCTGGTTCTGTTGTTTAATTTTTTTTATATAATGAAGAATTTGTTTTTGTGAGAGTTTTGGATGTTTGCTTTGCTTTATGGAAATAAATGTTTTATATGATAATTATGATATTCATAAACACAGAAAGTTACCAAAACGTAGTGCCTTGAAAAAGTATTCACAACACTTGAACCTCTGCCGCCATATTTTACAATAAAGTTGGAAACTATTAGGTTTCCACCATATATAACATTTTGAATGTATCCCAAAAAGTAAAGTTTAGTTGGTCATTTAATGTTTCACTATATTATGAGAAGCTTTAAATAGATCTTCCCATGGCTTTCTGGAAACAACAAAGGTTGGCATCCTAAACGCTCTAAATCTCTGTAGCTTCCCCAGATCCACTATGGGACTCCTATTTGATTCTCCGAGTGAAGTTCTCCTAGCTCCAATCAGAGAATGAAGATTGTTCATTCTTCTTGTCAAGAATTCAGTTCTTGTCAAGTTTGCAGTTCAGCGAAACTTTCTACTTTAAATATTTTCAAAGCTTAGAATAATGTTTTCTAACCTACGCCCTTATGAAACTTTTCCACAACTTTATTTATGACCTGTCAAATCTTCTCAAACAAACTTGATTATTTCATAGACGTGGGTTTCAAAATTAAATTAAACACAGTCAAAGTGTTTCATTATGAGCTGACTTCTGAATGTAGCAGGTTGCACATGATTTTACACCAGAATAAAAGGTGTAAACTTTAGACTTTTATTGTCTATCTTTTACCCTTTACAAATTGAAAGCATTTCTTGGGGTATGATTACTTTTAGAGGCCATCATATCATACAGCACCATTTGCTAGAATAAAAATAAAATCTGTCTTTGCAGATGGGAAAGAGATCTCCCTTTACACACGGTTGTTTAGCTGTGTGCCAAAGTTGTGCCTGCAGGGGATGCTGTGGAAGTGCTTTGGTTCAGCTGTTACCTGGCTGTTTTCTTTGTCTCTTTTTTTTTTTTGGTTTGTGTGTGTTTTGTGAAAATTGCGAGTTGCGCTAATGGTCTTCAAATCATCTCAAAGCAAAGAAAAAAAAACCCTGTTTGGATTTGGTTTGAAAAGAATTAGGAAATTAAGGAAAATCTAAATGAAATAAACACCAACGACATTACATGTATTTTTGGGTGTGTTTTGCAGAAATAAACTATTGTAGATATCTATCTGGTGTATATCAGTCATAAGCTTATAATTTGTATGTTACAGCATAATAAACTTAAGAACCGAAAATGTCTTATGACTTAAACAAGAAGCTGGAGATTTGAAACTGCCAAATCACATGGCCATGACCAATACGATGTGTCCAATCGTATTGGACATGGCCAATACGATTGGACATACAGGCAGAGTATTTAAAAACTGCCTGACTCGCCCTCAAACACTTTTAACTGAACACTTTATAAATGCCTGTTCCAACTTAGTATTTTTCATTTGCTGTTGACTCTAATGCCGATTAGATTAATACTTGTAAACAATTATTAGGTTGTTGACACTTTGCAAGATGCCCCACAGTATCTCCAGCTCTCACTTTCGTGAGGTTCCTTATGATATTTCCTTCTCTGGGTCTGGATTCCTGGCTACCTACCAGCTCGGGGTTGTTCTGTGCTTCCTAAAGTACACACCCTGGATCCTGCAATCGGCCCCCCACATCCTTGGTGCATCTGCCGGATCCGTGGTAGCAGCTGCAGTTGTCTGTAAAATCAACCCAGGTAAGTGCATTTGCTGATTGTTCTAAATTTACTTTGCTTCTTTGTGACTATAACTTTAACCTCAGTGTTCTTTCACGTCACAGCTGCCATTCGGGATGAGATCATCCTTTTTGTCAAACAGGTGATGGCTGCCCCACTTGGACCACTGAACCCTTCAGTCAATGTTTTCAAGTGGTTGGAAAGTGTTTTGCACAAGCACCTTCCTTCGGATGCACACCATTTTGCAAGTGGTCGCCTTGGTGTTGCTGTGACACGACTGTCAGATGGGAAGCACCTCATCTTGTCAGAATTTCAGTCCAAAGAAGATGTAGTGAATGTAAGTTTGTGCTCCTGCAAAATACATATTTTTTTCTCTAATAATGATATATTATTAGCATTAATAATAATAGTAGTATACTGCATTCTATTTAATGGTTCATTGTGGAAACCATTAAATAGATTGCAGTACAGTGCAATCTCTCTTCATAACATGTCTGTGTCTCTTTATACACTGTACTGTAAGGAGACACATACGCTAACTACCAACATACCCTTATGTTTTAACTGTCTGATATCCAATCACACTTTAAAAGTGATTTTTATGAAATCAAATGTTTCTTTTATCAAATTATTCAGAATTACCAAAAATATTTCTATTTGCTAGTAGTTAAAAAAATGGTGAGATTATTTTTATTTTTTTTCAGAAAAACTTGTCATTATTCTTTTCAAAGTCAGAAGTTAATCCCTTTTTTTGTTACCTCTGGCAACAAAATATTTAGGCTTGTTCATGTCTGAATGTCTGATGCCTGAAGGTGTCGATCTTTGAACCACCCTTCATTGTAGGTTGGCACCATTTCACAAATGATGAAGTAAAACTTTCTCCACTGAGAACAGTTTCACAAAATCACATTTTTTTTGCTTAATATTGAGTTATATTGTTATTCTCTCATCAAAATAATACCTGGAATATTGCTTTGATTTGCTGAGTATGAATCTCCTAAGAATAGTTGTAAACGGCATAATGGAAAAGTATTTTTGTGATGATGTCTTAAGAGACTCGAATTTCTTTTAAGTTATGTATAACAACTGAAAGTATCATAGTTACTTGATTGCGCAAGAAAACTAAATGCATGACCTTGTCCCTTTCAAGCACAAAGTTGATGACATTTATATCCTTGATGAATGTATGAAATTTCCAATAAATTTATATGTGCTGTGTTTGTTGGCTAATAGTTACTTGTTGTGTGTTGTGTCTAGGCTCTCCTGTGTAGCTGTTTTGTCCCTGGATATTGTGGCTTTCTGCCTCCGGCCTTCAACGGAGTGGTGAGTATTTCAGAAGAATTCCCAAACTAATTCCAGGAATTTGCTTAGTCACGAGGTTTTTATGTTTCAACAGCACTACATTGATGGTGGCTTGAGTGGATTCCAGCCCTTGCTCTCTGAGTTGTCCAGCCAAACACTAACTGTATGCCCTTTCTCTGGAGATGCTGATATATGTCCAGCTGATCCTCCGTCTGTGATGGACTTGGTAACTTCTGGAACATTTCTTAAGGTCAACATGGCTAACACCTTCAGAATCATCAATGGTCTTTACCCTGTGACTTTAGAGGTAAGATGCTGTGTTGGATTTTTTCTTTTTGATAGATAAAAGTTTTATTTTTTGCATTGCTAATGTGTTGTACAGTAGTCTTACTGTATGACATTCAGAGAGTTCAGTAGTCAGAAATCTTGGCAATTCATTAGAATAATAAACAACAGCTTTTTTCAATTACCCCCCTGCAGCAAACAATAATATAATGCTGGACAATAATCACATTATCCTAACATCCTAACACAATCGCAAAAAATATTTTATTTCCACAAAATCCACTATTTACACATAATTAAAATGCTTATACATTTCATTACATTTCATTTCATTTCATTATCGACAAGGTATCACACTATTAATTTAATACAAAACACAAAATGGCCAAAAGTATAACATTACTTAGTAGTATTTACATTAATGACCATCATTACAAAATTAGTTTTGACACCCCATTCTCTGCTCATTTAACAAGACTGAGGTACACACACATTTTCACTTCAGGTTAGCAGGTGAACTTTCCACAATGTCAGCATCTATTTGTGTCAAGTTAAATTCCCTTCATTCAAACAGTTGAAAACCCCTTATGTATCTAAGAATAGTAACCATGTTATACAAACATTCATTGTTTTTAAAAGAGAGATCGAACTTGGTTTTGGTCTAATTCAGTACACTTTTGCGATTTTCTGAAAGATTTTAGGGAGACAGAGTGATTTTGGTGACATTTTGTGACTGTTATAGAGTTGGATTTAATTAATTTAACTGAAAACTGATTAAAAGCACCAACTACACAATACCTGGCTCTGGTTGGACATGGACACAGACTTAAAGTCGACAGCTGGACAAAATGGTGACAAAGTGGTGAGAAAACATGTTCTGAAACAGTACAGACTGTAGCTTACATGCATTTGTAAAGTAAATAAAGTGCACTAAGTACCCTTATCTGAATAGTTTGATATCTTTTTAACCTTGACACTTAACATTTGAAAGAATCACTCTAAGCCTGATGACCTAATCACTCTCCCAGCAAAGCAAGCAGTGAGTGAGCAAGGTGACAGTTGAATATTAGGATACTTGCGGATGAATATCGATTTTTTTCCTAGGAAAGAAAATATCGATATATTTCGCAAAATCGATATTATTACACAGCCCTAACAGTTACACTGTTTTTTTTTACCCTTATAGGCTGCAGAACAAGCCTTCAATTTTGGCTACAAAGATGCCATCAACTTCCTTCAGAGCAATGGTAAATCAAGTTCAAAATGAAATGCTTTAAGTTTACAAAAGATTTAATTTCTGTTTCAGAGAAAAATCATTGATGCATTTATTTTCTATTTTAGAAGTTGCTCTCGCTAAGATAGGGCATAGTGTATCCCACGGGCCCTCAAATGGTAACTCCATCAGTCTAAAGACGTCCAAAGTAGAGGAGCAGAAGATGAAAGGAGGGGAACAAACCGACCTGAAAACATCTTTCAAGGAAAACAGATCAATGCAAATGTTCTCCTCCACTGTGCAAGAACCCAGTGAAGATCCTCTTCACCATTTTTACTTAATGAAGAATGGTAAGGTTGTCACTAAGCACTAGCAATCATCTTTAGCAGCTAATTGATTAATGTTCAAATTTGCTGAATTGTTTAGCCAAACAAGAGTTGTCTGTAAGCCATAGAGTGCACTGTAAAAAAAGTCAGTAAATTTACAGTAAAAAATGGTAAAATGCCAACCGTTTTTGACCATCATATCCAAAAACATTTAATTACCGTGGAAATTACATGGAACTACCATAAGGCAACACTGCAAAAAAATCTGTAAATTTACAGTAGAAAATTGTGAAATTTTCTGACCGTAATATCCAAAACATTTTGTTACTGTAGAAATACATGGAATTACTATAAATCTGTAACTTTACAGTAGAAAAATTGTGAAATACCAACACTTATTGACCGCAATATCCAAAGCATTATACTACCGTAGAAAACACGTGGAATTATCATAACTCAATAAACATATATCCCAAGTAATTTTGACAGTCATGAAATGTAGAAAATACAGAAATATATTCTAGAAATTTAAGTAATTGTAAAGTTCATAGAAAAATATTGCAATATTGCCAGCAGTTAATTACCCTAAACTTAACAGTACTAATCAGCCAAAATTACAAATTTTGCTGATATTTATATCTACAATGTAAAACTGTAAACAAGATTGCAAAAGTAATTTTTACAAAGAACAGAATGCTGGTGTGATGTATATATATATTTTTAAAATGCCTTTAGTACACCAAACTGAAATCTCGACAGTAGACCAGGCAGCAATCTAACCGATTGCAAAGCAATTTATGAGAGTGTTTGATTAAATTATGTATTTGGGATCAATTTTATGTATGTTAGCCCCTCTTGCTTGGATGAAGCTGAAGTTGGTTTCCAATTGCAGCTTCCAATTTGTGAAATGGCTAAAGGGCAATTCCACCTAATTTTTTACTACCATCAGCATCTTTAATTTACTCTAGCTAAAATACTACAACACCTATAGTCTAGGTGTTCAAAGTTGGTCCTCGAGGGCTGGCATCCTACATGTTTTACTTTTCTCTCTGGTGGTAGCAACAACTTTTTCAGCAAGTCAATGTTCTTAGACTTCTAACGAACCCTCATTTGATCCAGGTGCGTTAAACCAGGGAGAGAACTAAAACATGCAGGATGCCAGCCCTCAAGGACCAACTTTGGATACCCCTGACCTAGACTCTTCAAATCTGGACTAAATCATTCTCAACTCATATCAGAATATTTAAAACCAAGTGTGGGATTTGTGAAACATTTATCTGATTTGTGAAACTTCAATAAAGAACAATTCTAGTGTTATCCAAATGCTTAAAAATTTCAAGTTGCCCTTCATTGAAGTTTCACAAATCACACACATGGTTTTAAATATTGTGCTATTAGTAGAGAATAGGCTAGAGAGTTTTTCATTGTCTTAATGTGATAAATAACAGGGTTTACAGAAAATGGAGACTGTTATTTGTCATGTAAAAAAAATAATTATCTAGTTTGTATTGCTGCTTGATCCTTCACCATCAGCAGCAAGATTCTTTTAACTTTGTTCTGTGGCTCAGGATTCTGTCATGTCCTGAACTCAACACAGTAAAGTCACAGTGTGCTAGCTAAGGCTGCTAACTAGCAGGTGCTAGCTCAGGGTGCTAAGAAATGTGGCTACTGTCTTTGAAATCAAATTTCTGCTATGTTTACGCGTCCAGGAGGAGGAGAAGGACAACACATTTCTGCATCACAGGTACTCACTTGTGATGCAGTAGTGTGCTAACTTTTCTGCTAACTTCAGTTAAAACCTTTCACGGTTTTAACATAAAGAAATATGTAATTTCTGAGCCATGCTGTTTATGTACATGCACTGCACAGGCGCGGAGCTATAGGGGACCTGGGGGGGCGGCTGCCCCCTGAACCGGGCCGGATGGGGGCCCAGGTCTGGAGGTGCCAGTGAGGAAGAAATGGTTTCAAGTCGCTTAAATGTCAGATTATAGACGGAGAAAGTGCGCCCTCACCTGTTGAGAAAGGTGTATTTAATGTTAAAAACCACCCCCTGCCGCCCCACCTCAAAAGTTCCCAGCAGCGCAGTTGATGCACGTAAGGGGCCCGGGGATTCGTTAGGGGCCCGATAATTGGCCCCGCCCCCAGGCCCGATGCTGACATGTTCCGCTAGTGGCACTGCAGCTAGACATTTTACTATATGGAACATTTAATTTTCCCAGACGCAACACTTCCATTAATGTTTCTGTAGGAATCCGGTTTACTTTAAACTGCATGTGCTTAAAGACTGGCAGCTGTAGTTGGTAATCTAAAATCACAACCAGAGCATCTTTAAGAAAACATGCTTTCTCAAAGTCAAAGCAATGAGTTATTCTGTTGACATCTGATATTACTAAGCACTGCTTCATGAAGACAGCTTCACTGAGAAAAATGGCTTTTAGTTCAAAAGAAATCTGAAACTGGAAAACTGAATTAAATGCCAGTGATGTTACGATGGATTTTTTTTTCAAATTATTAAACTGCATTTGGAGTGAGATTTGTTACATCTTTAGTCTTTAAAACTGAGATCATTATATTGATTTATTCCATTAACTGTGTTCTTTTATCTTTCAGTTCTGACGAGGAATGTGACAACTTACCTGAGTATGTTTGAGTTACCAGTGAGGATCTTCTCTGATCTGCTTCTACCTCTCATGGTGTCATTCTATGCTGTGCTCCAAAGTAGACAAGGGTAATTAATACACTGAAGGCAACACAAAATTTTTTTTTAATCAAAACTGGTCTGACAAGAAAATTGAAATTACCCTTTGTAAAACAAGGACTTGTAGTACATGATGATCTACCATATTTTTTGGGGGGAGCGTTCAGTTTCATAAGCCACCACCAATATCTGAAATAAGATCACATCATGCATGGACTTTTGGGTAAATATTCTATGGACTCAGGAGACAAATGTGGAACTTTTTGAAAGGTATGACTGCATCCTTTAAGCCTTCATATTTATAAATTACAAGCTTAATCGTGCTGTTTTTGTCTGGTAAAATGATGAATGTGTCCCTAAAGGGGAAACATGTGTTTTTGCAGCACTGTAGTTTTGAGTAAGCCAGATATATATGTTAACACAATTTAACCATAACTATGTTCTGTTTTTTTCACTTAGACTGAAGATGCTGCTTAAAGACGTCCCTGAGTTTGTTGTTTTTAATTGGTATTTCATAGGACATTGTGGGCTTTTCTTCCTGAACATTGTCATCCGTAGCGTCAAGAGACTAATAAAAGACCGGTAAGATGTTCTTCACCTCGACCAGGAAATGTTGTTACATGCTTTGATATGGAGATATTGATTTTACAACAAATTCAAGCTTTCCGTTTAATCTTAGCAACTCAGTTCTGACTTGATTTGACTGAAATGAACTGACTTTGTGTTTCAGGGTAACACAGATGACCTTGCTGCTGCTCTGGCTAAAGGTTTACACAAAGCACAAAGCCATGTGAAAGGAGCAGGATTTATTACTTTCTGATTTCAAAAGAAATCAGCTGCAGGAAGATTTGAAAAATGGTAAATAAGGTTCAAAGAAAGTTGGGGCTATAGTCATGTGTCAGAAGCAGAAAGTAACTGAACACATTTATAACCATTACAGTAATTGAAAATATTAAGCGCTCTGATGCACTAAAACCACATTTATTACACAGTATAAAATGTTGACGCTTATGAATGTCAGGCTACATGTCAGTGTGGCCTCACAGACTCTTACTCTTATGGAGTCACAGGGAAATACAGAGCTACATTCTGCTTTTATTGTATGTTTATGTTTTGTCTGTTTTATTGGGTATTTTTCACATTTAGAGAAAAGCTATGGAGAAAAAGTGCCTCAGGTCTCTGATGACAGATACCAGGAACGGGTGTTCTTTGTAAAACACTTCCTTTGAATTCAGTGTGTTGGTCACATTTTTATTGCTTGTTTTATCCTGTGACTTTATCAACCTTTTCAACAATTTTTTTTTCTTCTAATTTTTGATTAGTGCTGGTAAATTTAGCAATAAATGTGTTAAAAATACACAGACATGTTGCTTGAATAGATAAGAAAATACCACAAGTCAAAGTTAAGTCACCTAAACAGTATTTTGTCCAATAAACTAACATGTACATTTCATGGCTAGTCTAGAAGTTGAATGTTATACTGTTTTATTCATTACAAATCCGGTTCTGATGTATGTACGGGAATATTCTCTGTTTGAAACGTCCAGTTGAATCCAAGTTTAAACTAGTGGACTGAAACTGGCACGTTGAAATCAAGGAAAATTTGTTAGTAAATCTCAAGAACCAATTTTCTGACGACAGCATCATCCAGTGGTACACACTTTGTACAAGTTTGCACCAAGTTTTTTTAATAATGAATAGAGAAGGCTGCCTATAAGTTAACCTGAAATGAACAACATAATAATCAGACATAATTGGGTGAAACTATTTTTTACGTAATGGCAGATAATGCATGTATGTGATCAGAGAGACGAGCTTATTGGCTCCATTAAATCTATTGAAACCTGTTAAGTTTTCATGCTTCAAACTTGAATAACCAAAGCGAGCAGAAGCAAAACACTGTATTGTTCTATGTTGGTCTCAGAGAGACATTTTAAAACTTGTGATTAAATAGCAGCTCTCATGTTTTACTATTATAACCAGAAGATGAGACATAACTTTTTTTTCCCAGAGTTTTTTGTTTTTTACCACTTTTTCCCAGAGTAAATGTTCTGTTTCCATTTTGTGCATTTCAACCACAATCGAGTTGAAGCCTCAGATGACTGTGGAAGAGGAGGTTGTTGACAGCAGCTGCTTTGTCAAAGTGCAGAGTTACTTGTATAAAGGTCTTTGTGTGCTTATTGGTTCATTGTGGTTAGGTCACTACTTTATCTAAATGCCACTTGTCCAGATTCAGTAATATTTTACAAATATTTGTTGAAATGTGCCCAGCAGCTCTCTGTAATATAGCACAAATTTACTATTTCAGTCTCACCAAGCTATGATGTTTTCCCCTTTTTATGAATGAAATTAAATAAATGCAACAACAAAATGCATTATCTTTGCAAGTTTATTTATTTCTGCTGTCAATGAAGTGACCATCTACACACAATACAAACACTACTACTGGTGGCCTTGTTGTTTTATTTTATAAAAACTTATTTTCCTCCTACTTCCAGTCGTAGGAAGTAGGAGGAACTCAGGGATTTTGCTCCCCTAACTCAGTGTTTACACAAAAATCTCCATGTTTAGAATTAAGATTAATGACAATCAAACAGTCAAAATATATTTAAACATCCAAAAGGTTAACAAAGCACTTTACAGTGAAAATAAAACATAAAGTCACTGTGAAGCCAGAGAAGTCAGTAACTGGGAAGAAAATGACCATTTTTGCACCATTTTCTATTTTTAATAAAATAAAATGTCACAAATATTGTTACAAATTGTTTGTATTTTATTTTCTCTAATGTTTTGCTGTTGGCACTTGAAAACCAAAGTCAGGTTCCTTGGTCTTTGCATACAACTTTGGCCAATGAAGTGGATTCTGAAAATAAACCAAGATGAGCACACGCACACACACACCTACACACACAATAATAATGAAATATAACAAATTAAAAACATATAAAAGGGTCATATTGCCCTTTATTAGCTGACCTTTGTACATATAGATAGTAGGAGGAGAGTGAAAGTGATGATGTAACGATGTCAACAAACAAACAAACACAACTACTGTGAGGACAAAAGGAGGATCTGACATCGACTAAACGAGAAGCCCTTGCAGTGGGGACTTTGATTACTGGATGCAACACAGGTGTGTAAATGAACGGTGGGGGAACAGGTGTAAGAAGACCAGGAAACCGAAGCACTGAGGTAAAAGTAACACGAGTAATCTGAAACGCAAGAAAAATGAGACAGAAGACGCAACACTCAAAGCTCAACAGATCATGGTGACAATAAAATCAATTTAAAAATATGGAAACAAACAAAAATCACCTTAAATGTGCACCAGGGCATCACAGTGGCGCTAAGTATTAGAAGCCAATTTGAATAAATAAGTCTTAAGTCGTGACATGAAAAGCACCAGATTGTCAGTTTAGCATATGGGGAAGTTTATTCCACGTCTTGGGAGCACAAACAACGACCTTCCAGTTGTTTGTATCTTGACGATGGTAAGGCAAATTAATTGGAAGACCTCTCATATTATCAAGAAAAAATTAAAATTTCTGAGACTTACATACTGTAAGTCTCAGAAATTTTAACCTATTAATAGATTAATAACTATTTATTCAAGTCTATTTATTTAAGAGGCCATGCTGCTGTCCATGAAACAACTACAAATTTCTAGAATGCGGCTGAAACTTGCACCATCAACTGATTTTAAATATGAATGAAGGAAAATACTTTGAATCTAAATGAGAACAAAAAAAACATGGTAATTTATCAATGCTTTGATAAATATTGTAGTAGTTCTACGAATCACAACAGTAATAATTTTAATAACTCTACTCTTTGCTTTCTTTCTGACCTCAGCTTTTTTGTGCCCTTCTAACTTATCTGTAATGTCCATCACTCCTTGTCCATTATCTCGAAATCGTTGTGGAACTTTCCGTCTTGACGTCTCGTTAATGATGAAGCACTCTCATGCATCTTTAAGCACTTGACAGGAATCTCCCACGGTGAAGTCTCAGTTTGTGCAACACAGCAACTCTGACAATTTAGTTTCTCTTAAATCCTCATTGTCACAGGTTTGATATTTTTCTGGATTAAACATAAATTTGGAGTAGGACATTGTGGAAGTCAATCTTTGACTATTTTTGCCTCCTGAACTTTAATGTTTTATATTTGTTGTCACCTGTGTCAGTTGTAACTAATTTGGAGGTTATAGGTGTTTACTTCCCTGATTGCCTTGGGTACACATACAAAGGCAGATGCTGCTTCTTCCAAAACAGAGTTTCTATCAGCTTTACTGAGTGGTATTGTTGTTTCTTGTATTATTTGTCTCCCAACTGGACCTATTGCATTGTTGCATTCTTTAGGAACTCTTTTAGGTCTTCTTACATCTCGATGCAGTGAGGCATGGGATCGCCCGTCTTCCTGCATCTGAATCATTTAGAGCACAGTCTGTGCTTAAAGCTGCTGTAAAGAGACATGGAAGTTCTGGATGGAAAATGTCGCCCTTAGTGGTATTTTGTCAAAGGCATATCACAGACATTAGGAAAAAAGGGATTGAATTGAGTTTGAGAAAATATAAAGACTTGACAAAAGTCCACTGTGGGGACCAATTCCATGAAAAAAGTACTGTTTTTGTTTGTATTTGCTTATTTGACACAGATATTTCAGAGCTTTTTGCAAATTTTAATATCACACCAAGAAAAACACTGGAAAAATCCTAAAGGAGAATATCCATTAGTCATTTTGGGACAATAAGCTTGAATAAACCAGCAAGTCCAATTTAGTATGGCTCAAAAAAAAAAAAAAACTTGAATAAAGGTTTTGGAGTGGTCATAGTCCTGGCCTTAAACATTTATGCTTGTAGACCTATAAGTGTGGCTGAATTAAAACAATTCTGCGCAGAACTCAAATGACTGACTCCTGTTTTTGCAAAAGCTGGAAATCACCTGTAGCCATTAATGGTGACATAACCAGCCATGGTCTTAGAAAATTGACTTTTTTAAGCTTTATATTGTGTTCTAATGCTATTTCCTCATCAAAAATTACCTGTGTAGCTTTAATCATTAAATTTCCCATGGCAGCCATTAGGTAATGGCTAAACCCTTGAATATGAAATGCGCTTCCTATTTACCCGAATAGCCAACTATGTATTGAAGCCGAGCTTTCAGCCCGCAGAGCACCCCACACTCACACACTCATCCACAGACACACACACACACGCACACACGGAGGCACGCACACACACTCACACGAACACACACGCCCACACACGCACACACACGGCACGCACAAAAAGATAAAAAGAAGATGAAATCTGTGAAGAGGGAAACACAACAGTTAAATTTCTAATAAAACTGTAATATAATTGGTCCCGTAACCACACTGACTTTTAAACAACTGATCTTTGAGTGAAACACATAATTATGAAAACCTACTATAGTTTTAGGCTCACAGTTATTCTTTGCTGAATTACCAGACAAAAATAAACTAAACATTTTATTTGAGTTGGTACAAAAACACCCCCGGAAAAATATCATATTTTCTAATTATACTATTTTACACCTATGTAACACGGCATAGTTTTACTTTTTTCAAAAATCTGTCCATTGCGATATGCTGTCCTTATGTGAAGACGTTATTAGTCTAGACATAAGATAAAATCTTCCATCTCCCAAGCTCAATTGCATCTAGTGAGTTTTTCAACTTTCAACCCCGTTACCCTGGCTGCTCGTAAGGTATCATTGTGTCCAACAGTCCATTATGCAGACCAGGTGGCGTGTGAACTCACAGCTCCTGTTTCTACATAAGCATCAATCACCCCTCCTTTCCCTCGTTTCTTTTACATCTCTGTTTCACGCAATGACCTTGAGGGCTCCATAGTGTCAGTACAGTGTAAAAGGTAAAGTCAAAGGCTCTACAGGTGAAGGTTTGATTTGTTCTCTGCAGAGCTTACAGCCGACAGTGACTAGAATGACTTGGAAATATTCTATTGAGGAGATGATTAAAAACACTTACTTGTTCCACTTCAGCTTGAAAGTTTGGAAACATGTTCACAGTCATTGTTCATAGTACAACAGTTGTAATGTGACAACACAATTGAGCTCTGAAGTTGCATGTGAGTATGTTTTAATCTGCATTGCAAATGAGCATTTTCTCCAAGAAGTTGTTAAGATTGTGTTATTCATTGTGTTGCTCCCTGCTGCTTACTGAGTTTTTCTTCTGCTGGGGCAGCAACAGTATCATGCTTGATATATAAAAAACATCTCTTATTTATCTATTTCTTAAATAGGTATGCAACAATATGAAAATGTAGTTTCATGCTTATCTTGAGGAACTTGATCACAGTTATCAATATGATCAAAGTTTAGTTAAAATGCGTTGAAAATATGAGAAAAGAATTATTGAATACAGTTGTGAGATAATTCACAAAGAAAGAAAGCAGCTGCATTAATGTAATAATCAAAATCACATAGCGATATTAAACTCTATGCATTATCGCTTTTGACTACTGTGCTTTTTTTAACTGCTGTCATGAAAAACATAGCCTGTAGTTTGAAACCCACAGTGGAACGATTCGTGTCAAAGTTGATCAAATTAAATGCTTAATTAGCAAGCTAAATATTTAGCTATGAGCTCAATTTTTCATTTGAAACTAAATATTCAGTTTGCAAGCTAGTTAGTCTCACACTAAACATTTTGCTCCAAATTAAATATTTAGTTAGCAAGATAAATATTTAGTTTGGAGCTAAACATTAAGTTTACCGACTATTTAGTTCAGAGTTAAATATTCTGTTTGTAGCTTAAAACTAAATGGCTTTCCAGAGAAATATTAGTTTAAATCTCTGGGTGACCTCTGTCGGTGTCTAGGAACGGACAACAGAGTGAAAGTGGAGACACATTCTTACCTGAAAGGGTTCACAAAAAGGAATTCATGAATATTAACTATTTTTGTAATAAAGATGATTTAACTGGCTGCATAAAAAAATTTGAATACATAACTATCTGAAATCTGGCTTATCAAAACAGGAAGAGTAACAGGAATGACTTGCTAGACAAACATTTTCCAAAAGCTTCTGTATGAGCAACTTAGAAATGTTTGTGAATCGTGTCTTGTTGAGTTGTTTACCTTTCAATGCGTCAATAACCAGTTTACTCTTGTGTTATTCTCAACTAACAGAATACTGCGTACAAATAATTGTTCATTAAATATTCCTTTGATTGCATATTTACTTTAAGCTTAACATAAAATAATAATAAAATATTGTGCTTTAAGGAGGAAAATTAACAAATAGAAGCAGAGATGAGACAAAAGAATTAAAGCTGTGGTTTATTGATTTATTAATACATAATGTCTTAGCTACTGTGAATAAACAAAATCTGTATATGATTATGAAAGAGAAAATACAACCTGTGTTTGATTTACAAACATTGTTTAAAAAGACAGTTTTTTTACACTGAATTTAGGCCCACTGTTACTCGTAATATGTGAAGGACAGCAGCTGTTTGGAATAGCTGTTGGCCACTTTGCATATTATGCAAAGACTATTTTAAAACTATAATATTTCATATAACAGTTGACACATTTATAAACCCTCTTATCATTTCATTCAATACATAGTTGGTAAATTAGTTATTTACAAATTACGCTGTGCTAAGTTTCAGTCAGCAATAGTGACCTGTCCATTGCAGCATACGGGATGGAAAGCAATATACATATATGTGAAAAAGTCCACAGTATAAAAATATCTTCGAGGTTCAAATGAACAACCAAGCAAATTTTTATTCAGCATTGCTTTTCAATCAGATACCTTTTTTGGCTCAATACATTTATTGCAGTAAATTTTGCAATTTGTGTTTTAAATGGTTGTTGCAATGAATCATTGTGTTTTTTGTTATGTGTCATCTATGAATAAAAGAGAAATGACTTATGCAGAAATTATTCAATCAGCTAATATATTTATATTTTTTTATATTTTCATCTCCAAAATATTCGCCGTCTCCGTCCTTCTCTGACTCCGCATTCCACTGCTGTTCTGGTCCACAGTTTGGTCACATCTCGTTTAGACTATTGTAATTCTCTACTTTTTGGTCTACCACAGAAAACTCTGCATAAATTACAATTGGTTCAAAATTCAGCTGCTCGTATCATTACACAGACCCCTTTGATTCATCATATCACACCTATTTTACAACAGCTCCATTGGCTTCCAATCACATATTGCATTAACTATAAAATACTTCTTCTAACTTTTAAAGTAGTTCACAATCTCACACCTCCATATCTCTCGGACCTCCTTCACATCGCCACTCCCACCTGTTCCCTCAGATCCTCTTCTTCTGTCCATCTCACCGTCCCCCCTGCTCGTCTTGTCACTATGGGGAGCAGAGCATTCAGCCGCTCTGCTCCCAAACTCTGGAACTCACTCCCACCTGATCTCCCTAACATTGAGTCTTTGCAATATTTTAAGTCCAAACTCAAAACCCATTTGTTTAAACTAGCACATAGCTTTTAATTATCTTTGTACTGTTTTATAAATATTGTGTTTTTATGTTTTTTATTGCTGGTATGTATTTTACAATGTACTTGTTTTTATGTCAAGGTGACCTTGGGTGTCCAGAAAGGCGCCTACAAATAAAATGTATTATTATTATTATTATTAACAAATAAATGCTATTTTCTCATTAGTTAGCTATACTTCAAATGTCTTAAAATATCTTAAAGGTAACAAGGAATAACTTAGTTATGAAATATTGTTTTGAATTTACAAACAAAAAATGCCAAAATGTTTCTTTTTAATAAGCAACCTGAAATGGAAAACAATGAAGATGAATGCTTTTAGGTATCATTATGTGTGGCAAATTCAGCAGCACACTAACATTATACATTGTAAGGCACTCATTGTAATCCATAATCTGGAGTAAGTTAAACTATACGTAGATAGTTGTTTTTTTTATCTCAAAGTAAGTGAGAAATTGTTAGAAAAACAATATTTTTAAGTAAACAAACAGAGCAGCACTAAAATGAAAACATTATTTACAAACAAAATGAAAGAAACTCTGTGTCAGCTTTATTTATTAAGTATTATTTTAAAACTTTGGTTGTATTAGGTAAGACCTGTCCGTACTCCCATTCAGAATAAGTTTATCCTTAGCAACATTTTAGGGATGGCTGAGCAATTAATGTTTCCAAACCAAAATAATACACCAAAATTTCCCCCAGAGATCTTGATATCTTTGGTCAGTTTATAGAAGTGTGGGTTTTGCAGTAAAATTTTATTAAAAGGCTGTTCATTCATAATGGTTTTTCAGAGGGTTTTTTTTTGGGGGGGGGGGGGAGCTGGAAACAGTAATTCTTCAACTCTTGCTACACGTTCACAAACAAATAGACTTGGGTTTTGATTCAATCCCTTCTATTACATAGTACCTATGTTTTAAGCTCACTGTCGTCCTGGGTGATGAACCTCCAAGTGTTCTGTTGATTTTTATCAAGAATTGCCTGTACTTACCTCTATCCATTATTCAATAATCTCTTACCACCTTTCCTGATACTGCGAAGAAAAGCATGTCTACAGCATGATGCTGCCAACACTGCAATTGAAATATAGTGGTGTAATTTTTGCATGTTGGTCAAAAAGATAAATTTTATTCTAACCTGGTCAAAACAGATTGTTTGATTGTGTTTCCAATATGGCTTTTGGCATCCTGCAAGCGGGACTCCTAATGGAGTCAATAATGGCTTTCTTCCAGCTATTCTTCCAAGAGGATCAGATTCCCAGAGAGGATGACAGAAGAGTCGACCTATCAACTGACCTGAACTGTGGACTTTTTGAGGTTTCCCCAGTGTAATCATGGGCTTCTTTCTGCTGCTTTAATTAATGCTCTCCTTGTGTGGTCTGTTGGGTGAGTTGGATGACAGTGGTGGGTTTAAAGTCTTGCCATACTACTTCTTCACAATTCTGCATTAGTTTGTTTTAATCCACCCTATAGGGTTTTAATAAACTATACTGAGGCCTGTAGTTGTAACATTGCCAAATCTGTAAAAGTTCAAAGAATCTGAATGCTTTTGCAGCGCATTATATACATTTAATCTGTGGTCATTGTTATGATCTTTACCTTTAGCTACATTTGACATTAAATGTCTGAAAATCGTATTGTAAATAAAGATATGTGCTTAAATGTCTTCTAACCAAAATAAGCTAAGATTATGAGAACAAATGGCAAAGTTTATGAAAAAAACAATGTGAAAAATTAAACTGTTTAACACTTAATTTGCATCTTGAGTGATAGCAATGAAAGATTTACATATCGAAAGCTACAACAAACATTGAAGTTAATGTAAAATAGTGAAGAATGACAAAAATTCTTAAACAATAACAGTGAATTTTCAGGTAAATCCACAAAGTGCCATTTTCATACAAAAATAAATAAATAAATACAAGAGGTAAGTCTGGTACACCCTGTTTGTTACTATAAAACTTTTTTTTCACCAAAAGAATAACTTTATTCAATCTTCAGTTCATTCTTTGGATTCATATTCACTAAAATTTAATTCCTTTTATATTCCCTACTATTTTTGCTGCTTGATTCAAAAGTTCTTTCTTAGCCAGCAGTTTTTCTCCTTTTCCTCTGTCAGATACCATTGACCTTATTAACTGAAGGATTGCTACCCTGTTTGGTACTTTCTTCCGCCTTTATAGCTTGCTCGAGAGCCTCTGTCATGGGAACCTTGTCCTCTTGCTTCTGTCTCTCTGTGGTAGAAGTAGTTGAAGTTGGAGACAATGACGGGAACAGGCAAAGCAATTGTCAACACACCAGCTATTGCACACAGTGTGCCCACCACTTTTCCACCAAGTGTGATAGGACACATGTCTCCATAACCTACAGTTGTCATGGTCACCACAGCCCACCAGAACCCATCAGGAATGCTGACAAACTGTGTGTTAGGGTCATCTACTTCAGCAAAGTAGATGGCACTGGAGAAAAGAATAACTCCAATGAAAAGAAAGAAGATGAGCAAACCAAGCTCACGCATGCTTGCTTTTAGAGTTTGTCCCAGGATCTGCAGTCCCTTTGAATGACGTGACAGCTTGAAAATACGGAAGACTCTGACCAAGCGGATGATACGCAAAATGGCCAAGGACATGTTCTGTCCTGAGCTCTCCTGAGGGGTTGTGGCCAGTTCTGTGATCAAAGTTACAAAATAGGGGATAATGGATATAATGTCGATCATGTTCATGAGGTTGTGGAAAAACTCACTTTTGCTCGGGCACACCACAAACCGAACAATCAACTCAAAGGCAAACCAAGCTATGCAGGCAGTTTCAATAAAAAAGAAAGGATCGGATAATGTTTTGAGCTTTGTACCAGCTAAAGAGCCAGAGTAGGATACTTTGGACTGGTTGACATGTTGAACCACACGTGGAGCAAAGAGTTCAGTGTCATCTCTGAACTCTGGCAGTGTCTCCATGCAGAATATGATGATAGATATGACAATGACCAAGACAGAAACTAATGCTACACCTCGTGCCGCATTGGAGCTCTCTGGGTATTCAAATAGGAGCCAAAATTGCCTATAGATTTCATTTTTAGGGAGAGGTATGTCAACATCTTTTATGAATCCTTCATCTTCTCTGAACTGCTCCATAGCTTCTTGTCCAAGCTCATAGAATACAATTTCATCAGCAAACACATCAAGGGGAACATTAGCTGGTCTTCTAATTTTGCCTCCAGACTGATAGTAATACAAGATCCCATCAAAACTTGGTCGATTCCGATCGAAGAAGTATTCGTTCCTCATTGGATCAAAGTACTCCATCCTCTTAAAGGGGTCTCCAAGAAGTGTCTCGGGGAACTGGTCCAGTGTTTTGAGCTGTGTTTCAAACCGAAGACCAGCTATGTTGATGATGACTTTCTGGTCTCCATCATCCAACCCTCTTTTATCTGCAAACAGATCCTCACAGCACTCCTTCGTGAGCCGACTGAAAATTGTTTCACTTTCCTTGATGCCTTCGCTGTTTAACAGCAGCTTCCAGTTGGAGAGAATGCTGGCACAACTACTGCGACCTTTTCTGCTTGGTGATGGCATGACTGGTGAGTGAGGTACTTCCAGTGTTTGCATTGGTGGAATGGGTGAAGATGAGGTGGATTCCCAAATGTAGGAGGGCATCGGGTTGTAATGTGAAGGGGTGGAGGAGAGTTGATGGGGTCGTAGACGGTTATTGATGTCAGAGCTGTTTTGCTCTGGAGGAACATCCACTGTGAGAGCTGTTGTCTCATCAGCATAGGTGTCAATCTCATCCTCAAGGGTGCCACTAATGTCCTCCAGGCTCTCAAAGTCAACCAGGGCCACCTCCATGGCTGGGGTTCAGCCAGTGCAATGCCTTAAAACTACCAGGATAAGAGAATCTCACACTCTGAGTAACAGAGGGATAGCTCAGTTGTCGAAATACGTAGCAACATCAGTGCACCAGAGCTGAGTCTTTAGGAAGACTCATAGGACAAACAGGAAGCCATTGCTGTTCTTAGCTTTCCTTCAACACCTATAAAAGAAAGGACAGAGTAAAGAGAATTTGTCAGTTTTGATCAGCGGTCAGATACTTTTTATACATTACCTTTCTTAAAGTAAGAATATTACCATATCTAAAAATGGATTATTTTATCTTTGATTGTTTCATAGAAGATTGTCTTCTTTTTGGAAATGGCATAATAGAAGAAGCAGTAGCAAAGGAAGAAGTCAACCTCAAAGGCATAACTTTAACATGTTTCTACAGCCTTTTGAAGTTGCAATTATTGACCTGTTGACCTGAATGTTGCAATTATTACCACTGTTGCATGTGGTTTCCTCCTAAAGTCCATAAACCAGCATATTATGATAAGTCTCTCAAAGTTGTCTTGTGAGAGTGTGTGAATGTATGAATGATTACTTTTCCTATGTGTGTGTGTTGGCCTGAAAAAGAATAGTGACTTGTCCGAGTCGTGCTTTGCCCCATGTTCAATGACTACTGTAGATATAGGCACCAGAGCCTCTGTGAAACTGCAAGGATCAAGGGATAAAGACAATGGATGAAAAATAATTTTGATAAATCTTAAGAGATGTTTTAAAAATTTCTGAACTGAAGAAATACACATATTTTCATGCCACGCCAGTGTTTCTTTGAAGTTTTTGTCAGGTCAAACATTTTATATCTTGTAATGTAAAAATCAATAAATAATCAGACAAATATTTGATAATTATTTTTTCATTGTATATAAGGTTGTAGTAGTGTACACCTGTGCACCTGAAAGGGAACACAAGTGTACCTTTTGCAATGCCCTCACTACAACCTACACAAGGACAGGGTAGTGCAAGGTAACCATGGCTTTGCATAAATTAATGCATAATTAATTGGGGTAAAGTAATAGCATGGGTCTCCCTTCTTCCAGACAAGACATTTAAACTGCACAATGCCATGTAATTTCCAGAGGGCATGATACTGGAAACCTTTGTCATTTGTGATTACACTTAACTACCCTTGATTGCATACCATTTAACTGGTCTAAAAAAGGCATAAAATAGGATATAGTTGAATAGGAATAGGGATTAGTTGATTGTGTAATAAAATGACACCATGTCCCTGGAAATACATAATACTGCTCCTTTAAGTGACTAAATATGTGACTGAAATGTCTGCAGATGTTAAATTAAAGTCTTCAGAGATGAATCAACACCTAAAACCAGCAATGCTGATTCCAGCCCTGCTCTGCAAGAAATAGACAAAAAGCAAGTGAATGAGGAGAATGACATGGAAATTGTTGGGAAGATAAATGAGGGTGGAAGGAGCGGGTGGGAAGAGAACTGTGCTGCAAAAAAGGGAAAGTGACAATGAGACAAAATGGGAGCTGTGATGTGGGTGGATGGATAGATGGGATGATGAGAAAGAACCTCTGGCAAGGAAAGAGGAATTATTTATCACGAGGAAGGAAATATATAATGAATGTCACATGAAGGAAGCACAAAGATTACTATCACAGGACATAAATCAACCAGTCTCTTGTAAACACAAATACTTTGTTTTAATATTCAAGAATATTCATGATTAACAAACATGTTTGCTCAGTTCTAGAAAATCAAATAATTTCATCTTTTGCAGTGGAGCAACTTTGAAAATGTATTTGTATTGCCTGCCTTTTCAATTCTGCTGGAAAAGATTAAAAGGAAAATCAAACCCTCAGATTCAGATCCAGTTACATACAATCCTATTTATTTCAAAACCATGCAAATTGTTTAAACTAGATTTTAAACGATCTAGTTTAAAATCCAATTTCAGTCAAACCCAACTCAATAATTTTCTGGCACTCTATTCCAATTATGTCATGAATTCAGCAAGTAATATCAGAATTAAACACAAATGGCGTGAATTTAACATCTGTTTACATATAAAACAGTGTGCTCACAATGACTATATAGTCCTATTATTAAATAGTTAAATATTATATTGACACAAAGCTCTGCAGGACTCAAAACACTGTACTGAAACAAAGTAAATAAAACTTTTGAAAAAGATTTGGACGACTAAAAAGCAAAAAACAATATAAAATGGAAATGTTTGAAATTTATCCTAGAATAAACTTAATATACTTTACACATTTAAACCCAGTACAAGTTGACCTCTCTGAGGCCTCTTAAACCAGCAGGACTTCTGCAAAATGTCTTTTTTTTGAGCTCCTATTTCATGGAATAAACCCAATAATAAATCTTTTAAACAGGTTGTAAATCAAAGAAGTGCATAAGTGGCACAGATTTTACCTTCTTTTAAACAGATGCTCTCCAGATCTGGTCTTTGCGATATGGCAGAAAATGTCTACAGCTAAAGAAAGATACAAGAATTTTCTGTGAGCTCTACTCCTCCTGCAACTTCCTGCTGCTCTTCTGCTTTGGGCGAGAATGCTTTATCTTTCATGGTCTACACTGGGTAACCTTATGCTGACGAAGAAACTGGAGCTGTGGCAAAGGCCAAGCAAACCTACACACAAACAACACATGCACACTGATAAACACACAAACTCACACTATTTCTGTGCCGTGTGTCTGTGTATGTTGACGTGCGTCCACACACGTCAACATACATACACACAGGAACAGATGTATGCCAGTGGACGGCTTTCTAGTTTCTAAATGGCTGGCAGTGCTATTTGCCTTATGAAGTGTGAGTGGTATCTTGTGTGGACGGAGTGCCTGTTCATGTGTGTCATATGCTGTCTATCAGTGATCTAAGTGATGTGCTCAAGACCTTCTAGACTGGAACGATCCTCAGATTTCTCCATGCTTGACTCACTTACCTTACACACACACAAGCCCCTGTCGTATCAACATCTGACTTATTTACAGTATCACAATGAATATTTAATATCTAACTTCACAATGCACTTGTTCAATACTGGAGGTTAAACAGAATGATGGAGCTCCCTTTACACAGCCTTTCACTTTCAACACATCCTTTATTACCACTATCTTTAAGCCTTTTAACTGCCCACTGTGTCTAAGCTGCGTACCTTTAGAGCATAAATCTTTAATGCCCATGAGTCTAATTTACTGTTTAAAATGTTCTAGCATTAAATCAGAGAAATTGGATATCTGAGCTCTTGAAGGGGCCTCTGGATATGTGTTGGCAACTAAATGTGAAGGATTTGGTACTATAATTCAATCCATTATGATCCTTTGAACATATCTCTGTTCTCTCATTGTAGAAATTATTTGCATAAAATGCTATATATGGAAGCTGTCAGCCTAAATTTAAAGGGACGATGTGTACACTAAGACTTTTCAAGTTATCACTAATTATTTTTTTTATATACATTTTTAACTTAAAAAATAAATAAAATTTTTCTAAAAGAATATGCAATGTTCCAAAACCTTCAACATCTTACTGTAAGGATCCTGTAAAGAATGACAAAAATCCCAAACTACTTGTATAAATAATTTTTTTTTTTAAAGTACGCTAGTATTCAAATTGTCCTTCCAACCTTCCAAAAACAGTTAAATATTTATCAATTAAATTACTCATCTTTACATTGATTCTACATTAAGATATTTAATTTGAATCCTGAAAGAATTGTTGAAAACATTGTGCTGTGTGCTAATTTTTATTTGCACTGTAAAACTTGTTATGCATAAAGTTCCTAGTACAAAGAATAGACACTCAAAAATCTCACACTTCAGTAAAGTTTTTCTATGAGAATTTCATCAACAACATGAGTTATAAAATCTCTGATGACATCTGATCCACTAAAACATCCCCACACCCTTTACCCCTTTCTTCCCTCCCAATGCTGGACAAGGATGAAAAAACTACATATTGATAACAATATAGTAAGCTAGATAAAAAAAAATAAGAAAACACAAATAAAAAAGAAACAAAGAAAAAAATATGGTGATGCATGCTGAGCCGAGTAGTGCACTTCAGTAAGCTATCCCCTGTGAATTTATTACATGTGGGTAAACACGAGCAGATGTTCTGGCAAATCTAGCTTAAGCCAATCCCTTGTTGGCTGGTTTGCTTAGAAATGAATATATTTGGTACTTAACAATGTCAAAAAGGTATACAGTTGAACCCAGATATTTACACACACTAAACAAGAAGTCACAAAAATATTTTTTATCACTTTGTGAAGTAAGTAGTGGCTTCTTCTTCACTGAAAGACCTTTCAGCCCATGTAGATACAGAACTTGTTTCACTGTGGAAAATGAAACTCTCTTACCAGCTTCATCCAACATCTTCATAAGTACTTTAGCCTTTGTTCTGGCTTTCTGGGGTCAATCTGCACATTTTGGGCCACAATCCATTCATCTCTGAGACACAGAACCCATCACATTTATACTTGCATATAATTGTTTGATCAGATGAACACGGTGCCTTCGAGAATTGGTAACTTGTTCTCTAGCATGAAGCAGAATTGTGCAGCTGCTGATTTCTTTTGACTGTGTCAAAAAAGATCGCAGTGTGTTTAAGGTGTGGCCTTGAAATACATCTACAGGTGTGACTCCAATTTACTCAAGTGTGTCAGTTAACCAAACATTTGTGGAAGGAAGTTTAACCCATGTTATGCATTTTAAAATGTATGACTTGGGTCCCTAAATTCAGAGGAAGTTTTAAAAAATAACAAATAAATGTTCTCACTACACACATTTTGCACATTCTAACTGACCTAAAACAAGAAAGAAATTGTCAGATTTAGCTTGAGACAGCAAGAAAAAAATGTGTACTAGTCTTTTTATTTGATGCATGTAAATATCTGGTTTCATCTCAACTTAGGGGGTGCAAAAGTGTTAATCTCACTCACCTTTGGACAACAACTAAGAAAAATAAAGAATATAACAAACCTCCGTATGTCATATTTTCAGTTTCTGTGCATAAAGATAAAAATTAATAAGTAGGAAATAGAGTTTAAATAATCCTAATTATTTTTCTAATACACATGGTATGCTCTATTTAATTAATTTGAATCACTTCCAGTACAGCATTGCACGATTTTTAGGTTACAAAATAGGGTTAGACAGAAACAAATACGTACAATTTACATCAAGGTGGACAAAAGCCATTTAAAAATTATAGGGCAAAATGCAGACATGTCATGTATGCACACGCTCACACTGAAGGGCAAGTTTAGTGTTTTTCTGGTGTTTCTTTATTTCTCTTACTGTGCTAAGCAGACACTCCAGAAACCCAAATGTGTTCTTAATTTGAAGTAAAAACATTAAGAGACATCTATCCATAACATTCATTAGTGGATGTTATGATTTTGAGTTGGCTAATTCCAGTCACTTGCTACAAAACTATACCGACATCTTAACATCTTCCATTGCAATGCATTTCTTTAAAGAGTCAGTGTTTCATGCTGTAAATGCACAATTTCAACCCGGCGTAATTATCAAGAGGGTTCCCATAAGATTTGTCATTAAAACTTTCTGTCAGAGGAATCAGGGATCCTTGTGTTGTTTATGGACAGAGCAAGGACATTTTCCATTCTCGCATTTGTTTTAAATGTTGCAGTTTTCCAAAAACCACTGCAATTTTCTTTGTTGTTCTCTCTTCAAGCTATAAACCAATTATTTGCATTAATTCCTAAATTTGCTGTGTGTTGTGAGCTCAAACTACAGACATTTAATTTTGGTTTTCAAACATCCAATAATCACAAATCTGTCCCGTGTGTCTCTGTGCCGGTCCTGTGATAGACTGTTACCCTGTGTGTACAGTGTCTCCTACCCAGTGATTGTTGTGTGGGACAGGGGGAGACCCAAGTTGTAGGAGTGCTTTGGCTGGTATTTTTGGATCAGAATTTTGACCCTATTAAGCAGATTAATGCAGGATAGGCAGCTCAGTGCTATAAGCCGAGGAATCTCTTCCACTGGATCATCACAGATACCATTGAGCTGGTGAGCCAGGCAGTTCTGTACTAAGGGAAGAAGGAGATGAAAAGTAAATAAGCACTGATAGTGTAACATGTTGCATTTCATGATTCCAAATGGAAAATTTTGCTTCCATTTTCTATTTTCTACTTGCATTTAGGATATGGGATTTTATAATTCTCTCCTGCCAGTTAAGAGTGGCAATGCTACTTTTTTGTCCAAGTGAGAGAAAGCAAAACATGACATTTTATACATTGACCTGGCTCAATTTTTCTCTAAAGCTGAAGAGAGAAATTTGAAACTCAGAAATGTGATCTTTTTCAATTACTGAATACACTGTAATTTAGCACTTTTGGACTCTTTTACAGGTTTAGATGCCTTTAACTAAATAGAGAAAGCATATTTTTTTCTGTAGTAAATACAGTTTAACATGTTATTTTATATTTATTTATTTGACCTTTATTTATTCAAACTCATTGCGATACAAAATCTCATTTACGGAGACTCCAGTGTGTGTTTGTTTTTTCTTTCTATGTTGTAAAATATTAACACTAGAAAAAAACCTGTTTTAAAGCCACTCCTATTCCCATCCCATGCATGCCTGGGATGTAAATAAATAAATAAGTAACCAATCACAGCAGGAAGTCTGACACAACCTAAAATAGCATTTACTAATCTTCATTAGCAACTTTTACCAGTGCCAAAAGTTGCCACGGCTTTCGCAAGTGACGCTAGATAAGATACTAGTTCTTTTACTCCACCCAAGCTACTAACAGCTTTGCCTTCAAAAGTGTTATAATTTTCCTCCTTCCTATATATTCACATAACTAAGCTAGATTCAGATTGATCAGCTATAAAACACAAGTGTTTTCCACTGTGGGTAGAGCAGGAAGATACTTATTAAATGATAGCATTTGGCACATTTCCCTGTCAAACAGATCCCCCTTATCTTAGCTGTGTGTTTGGGAATTCTCTTTATGATCAAACTTTGACTGATCTCTGATCCTTATTTACAATAATTGTAGGGGACAGTAAAAACTTTAGGAATCCTTTTAGCAGTTTCAATAGCTTGCGATGCACTAGTTTAGATGCTTGACGCAAGCTGAATCGAAGAAGACTTAACTGTTAGAAGACATCTGAAAATAATTTTCCTCTCACTGTGGCTTTCCACTCCATATGTCTTTCGAGAACAGCTTGGTTAGTTGACGTGTCACCCCTGCAAGGCATTTATAAGCTGTAAGCTGCTGATGTTGACATGGGTGTGTCTAGAGGCCTCAGGCCAAGTCTCAGTACAGAGCAGCTGGGACCAAAATCCTCCCTTGGCTTTCTGACAAGGCATGTACACACACACACACACACACACACACACACACACACACACACACACACACACACACACACACACACATGCACCCACACACACATATACAATTGAACTAAACAACATCACAAAAGTAAATCCCTTCCTGATAAATTAAAAGCTTCCTGTCTTCCTGTAGACAGTTAAAATAGGAAATTAGTAGATGAACTAATGTATCACTGGAGGCAATTACAAATTATTAGCAATGGGATGGGTGCAGTCAAACATCTTCAAAAATTAAAGGCATATTACTGTTTCATTGAGGTACAAATAATCTGATGCAAGATTAAATTAAGTCCCATTAAAGTCTTTTTTTTAACATTTGAATGTATGTGTATGCAATATAATTTTAAACAATGCTGTAAAACTCAAGCAACACAAAGAAATATTAAAAACTAATGAAAAAACATTTAAAATCTTTACATGAAACGTAGTACAAAAAACGCTATTCATTTCAACACTAAATTACGACTCGTACTTTTATTCATACTTTAAAATAGATAAAATATCTTAGATACATAGCATATTAGGCATGCATGCTAAAAACATTCTTAGCAAGCAAGCTGAAGGATGCTCGTCCTGTTTAAGCCTCAGATATTTAGCATAAATGCTGCTGTTGATATGTGAGTAAACACCATGGTGAGGTCAAAAAGATGTCCAAGACATTATGAAAGAAAGCTGTATCAGCTTATGAAGCTGGGATAAAAGGTTCAAATAGGTATCTAAAGAATTTGAAATAAGTCAGTCCATGTAAAACAGCTGCTAACATGCCTAGCAGGCTAGTTTACACTGACACCAGACCACAAGATGCTAAAATAAATGTTCAAAAACCATAAAATGTTATCACAGGAAAGCTATAGCAAATATTTGTAACTACTGTTATGCCAGTAGTAGTAGTAGTAATAATAATAATAATAATAATAATAATAATAATAATAAATAATAATAATAATAATAAAAGTGCTTGCCTGCACATAGACAACAAATGTTTATCTTTCATTGGAAGTGTGTAAAGAGGAACATTTGTTCAAAAATATCTGAAAGCAAGCCTTGAAATTATTCTCTTCTACTTCTGAGCTAGGAGTATAAAATTGACTTATGCCCCTTTTCCACCGACCCGGCCGGCCCGGCTCCGCTCGCTTTGCTTGCGTTTCCACCGACCTTTTAAACCGGGCTGGCGCTGCTTTTTTAGGTCCTGCTTCAGAGCAGGGTCAGCAGAGCCAGCCCGGCCAGCACTGGTGACGTAAGCTTCGCTGCTGTTCACTGATTGGCTGAGGGCGGGGACAGAACAGCGAGGCAAGAGAGAAGAAAAATGAAGGCGCAACGTTTGAAACTCGCCGCAACACGGAAGTGATGGAAGATACAAACAAGCCTGTGAACTAAAAGATGCAGCTTTTTTTCTTTGCTTCGGATTTCAATATTCAGCAGCAGCTGATGGAGCCGTGAGGAATGAGGCGTTTTTGTCACCATAGTGGAGAGAATGAAAAGCCTCGTTAGCCACTTCGGAGCCGATGGAGCCTCACAGTGAAAACCGACTCAGACGCAGCTGACGCCGCTGCTGCTCTCAGCCAGGTGAGCAGTTTGTAGATAAATCTGTCTAGTTTTTACTACATTTATGGTGGACGACATTTAAAACACAGCCTGCTGTATTTTTATTGCTCAAACACAACATGCGCATTTTCTGAAGACACGTTGTACATTATAAATAACTCAATATTGTTCAGCATTTTACCGTCATTTGTTTATCTTTGTGTGAATCTATGAGCTTCCATTGTTTCTCATTTTGCTGTTTCATCCGAGTTTCCCCCATTGTGAGATAATAAAACATGTTATATGACATTCTATTGTAAAATAGCTAGATATCAGTTCTCTAATCAAATTGTTATGAATTATTAATTGTAGAATGAGCAATAAACCTGAAGAAAACGATAGTGGTATTATATCCATGGCTGTAAACCTGCATAGGTCTAAAACTTAAAAGTAATTAGATTTTGTCTTTAATTTAGACAACTATTCCAGTTATTTATAATTTGTATGGCTGGATGGTAAAAGTGTTGTGTGTGTGTGTGTGTGTGTAAATATATACATGTGTGTGTGTGTGTGTGTGTACATATAGTAACATGCCTGTTTTAAATAATTCCTTATGTCTATGTAACATCCACATTAGTGACTCTGTTATTTATCTACATTTATGTGCTATAAACTATAACATCTTATTACCAGGGAGCAGAAGGAGCAACATGGCTGACATGATGGACCATCTGAACACCTGGATCTCCTTCAGCAGGAAGCAGCTACCAGCTGAGATGGCAGAGCAACAAGGAGAGTTGAGACAAAAATAAAAATAAAAGTTGTTGTGTCTCAGTGACCAAAGTCTCTTTATTTCTGCTCACTCCACACATTATTGTACTTACTGTAGATCAAGGTCCTAATACAATCCTCCCAAAATGTGAGGAGCTTAAGCCAGAGTGAAAATATTATATTATATACATATTTCATTGAACTTAACATTGTAGATTATCAATGAAGCCATTCAAAACTGAAAACATTATTCAACAAACCAAACATTTTGACATTATTATCAGGGCAGCTATTAACAAGAGCCCTAAATACAAATCATGTTTGTTAGTTTCTAGTTTATACAAAATCATTCTATTCACTCACTGTTCATCTGTCTTCCTGCAGAATCTTCAATGTAAGAAAGTGAGAAAATGTGTCCAACCGGTAAACTTAATTAGTGATAATTAAGACTGAGTTTAAACTTTTAATTCTTAGTGTCCAAAATGTGAAAACATAGAAGAGGAACCAGTCAGATTAGAGGGAATAAAGCTTTATTTGTTCTCAGTATAACTTGGACATCAGGTGAAACATAAACGTATTGAAAAGTTAAAAACAACAGACTGTTAATGCACTTCAACTCCGTCAGAATATCAGACACGTTTTTTTTAAATCAGAAATATTTCATCAGCATATTGGGGTCATGTGATTCCTGCTCCAGAAAGGTGAAGGTCTCTGAAGGTCGTATTGACCTTCTTCCTGAAGGTCAATACGACCAGCAGGAAGACGGACACTGATGAGATCCTCCAACCCAAAGAAGCACGAAGAACCACGATGGTCTGCGGCGGCAGTTTGCCAACATGAAAACACATTGGAATATATTAGGAATTTATTCTGACATTTTTAAGTTATTTGCAACACCGTGACTAACATTAGCTCAAGTATATTCGGCACGATTACAAGTTTTATCGTAGTTTAAAAATCATCGTTATCTCACCTGAACCGTCTGAACCTCCTGCTTTCCTCCAGCAGGGCGGAGATCAGCTCCTCCTCACCACATCCAGCTTTTCCTCCCACTGTCACATTTTCTTGAAGTCTCAGAAAAATCGCAATCAGGCTGTAAAAAATAGCTCAGCTCTCTCTTCTTCTTTTGTATCAGAAAAACAACAACTCGCCTTAGGTCGCATGTAACGAAGCTCAGCACGAAGCTCCTGGAGGCGGGGCGCTACACCCCCCCTCTTCCCTCCCGCCACCAGGAGGCGGTACCTGCTACAGAGCCGAGAAGAGCCGGTGGAAACGCGGTCACTCCGAAACAGAGCCGAGCCGAGCCGAGCGGAGCCGAGCCGGGCGGGCCGGTGGAAAAGAGGCATTACATGGACACCAGACCCAAAGAAATATTTAACAAATTAAATACAGCAGAAGAAAAAAATAACCTAACACCATTTTGGGGGAAGTGTCATGATTAGGCATGTAAAAGCAGATACTGATTTTAGTAATTGAGATTTGTGTTGGGGATATCACAAGTCTTAAACATAGATTTGTGATTCAACATAGGAAAATCGTGATTAATATTGATATCACATTATTCAGAAATAATAGCAAAATTAATTTTTACAAAGACATTTAATTCTTACAACAAAAAAAACCTACAAAAGTTTTTACTTCTTCAACGTCAAATAGTTAATATTGAGGAATAATACTTTTCCAACTGCACCAGTAATATGTTTCTCAGGTTGTTTGCATAGAGAGAAAACGTGTTTCCTATTTGGGTAAAAACACAAATCAGCAATAACATCTCCAACTGTTTTGACAAGGCATTTTCCACTGCGGGCACTGACTGATGCACCAGGCTGTTTCTATCTGTTAACGCAGCCGACGGAACATGTCCACATATCCACCCAACCACAGGCCAGCCATTATAAAAACATTCCTCCAGCTGCAACTCTGAATCTATGACAGATAAGACACTAAAACGACAGGACAGACAAGAGTACTAAAGAGCGCTTTAGTACTCTTAGAATTAAATATTTCTTATTTAATGCAAACAAAAAAAATCTAAATCAAAATGAGCATGGTGATATTATTCTCACACACATTTGTGACCCTCTAGTCTACAGTCATCTATGCCTCTTGTATAATCTCAAACATTGCTCTTTTTCCCCCTCGTATAATGTATTTACCAATATACACTTGAATTTGCTGTGATCTAACAATGCTCATTTACTCCAATTTGTTGATAAGCACAACCACAGGATTATACAGCAGCATTTAATGTTACTTAAAAGCAATGAAGTGTATGCTCTCATCTGTTCTATCGTGCACCCAGGTCACCCTCCCTCACCCTCTGGCATCAGTCTGGCACAGATGGGATTAAGGGTCTCTCATTTCCACAAATATTAAATTATTTTTCAGAAGCCTTTTTAGTGCCAGAACCAGACGGGGAAAATATGGACATCTGGTCTGACTCTATGACATATCACTAATCTCAGGTGGTGCACAAGCTAGCAACAGGCATGCTCACATACATGCACATAAACTGATGCAAAACTGCACATGCACACAGAGTGAAGCCACATCTGCTCCTAAAATTACCATATGACACCTACTGTACTACTTTATTTGAGCCCTAAAGACTTACATGCATGGGAAGTCACAGTCTGTGCAAGATCTTTAATAAGTATGTAGATAATTAGGCAACAGCTAAATATATCTTTTAGCAGCTTGGTCATCACAAGGTCACAGGTTCATCTGTTTACTGTAGGTCATTTTAGAATTTTGCTGTGTCCATAATAAACCACTTGTCAACACTAGGATTACCTGCAGGGTAATCTGAAATGCGGTAGGCGCCACAATTTTTTAAGAAAAAGTTTTCTTTTTGTTTGTTTTTCCACACGGTCATAAATAAATACAACCAATAGACGTTGAACTGAGAAATCTGGGGGAATTCTCTCTCTTACAGAGCTTTACAGGGAACTAATGCCAGTTTACAATGTTGCTTGTTGGGAGTATGCAACAGGGTAGAAGGTCCAGTACCTGGCCGGGGATTAAAGCCAATAAAGACTAACTACACACGTCCATCTTTTTGAAAAATGTTTGTAACTTGGAAAACAAGGTTGATTATTTAACATTTCAATTGCACACACAGCAAGAGGCAGTTTTTTATGTTTTGTCTGAAACTTGGCCAAAATCCCTGACTTGATAATCCAGCTGGATGTGCGAACAGACAGCAATTAGACAGCTCCATTGCATAACCTGATCGTCCTGGCTCAGAAACTCCTCTCTGAGCACAATAATAAAATGGTAAAAGATGTGGTGAGGATATACTGAAAACTCAGTTCCTGGAACATACATAATAGCCATAGAGACAGTGGAGCAGACATGTTACAAGTTTGCTTTTTTCTTCCCCAAGTCAAATCTAAAGTCTGAAATGACAGAAATAAACATTTTCTCAACAAATGGATGGCATCTACTCAGTCAATAACAATGCATTACAGTAGGCTGTGAATTCAGTTTCATCCTTATATCTCATCCTTAGACCTCATTTGAAACAGAAACATCTTAAAGTTCAAAAGTCAGCATGTGGATCACGACCTTAACTCAACCACTTTAGCCCCAGACATGTTAATCAGGTGAATGGCGCACATTTTAATCCACAATCTCAGAGCATCCTCTGTAGCCACACATGGACTGCAATCTTGATAGAGCAACTTCTATGATGTGCAAGGACAAAAACATCCATGATGGGGATTAATTGAAAAATCTAAATTCTGAAAAGGGTTCAAGAGAGAATGTCAAATGCTTCATTTGTCTAAACAAATACAGAGTCCTTCTAGTTTGAAAAGGTTGAAGTCAATTATTCTTAGTTAGGATGATAACTTAAAAGTGAGAAATGAAATATGAAAGGTAAATTGAGCTGCTTGTTCTGGGTCAAACCAGAGCCATTTATTACACAGTCAAGTTTGAGATGCATCCGAGAGATCATAATGATGATAAAGCTAACCTGATCAGATTATGAGCAAAAATAGCTGATCCCTGGCTAATAAAGCAACATTTCCTCATCCTTTCACAGAAAAATATGCATCACAGAATCCTGGAATGTAGTAAAAACTGAATAATACTATAAGTCAAGTCCTGAGTGTTTAAAGTTGCACTTAACCATTTATCTTATTTCACATATTAAGCAAAACCATAAACACAAATTAAATCTTTAGCAGAGGAAACAAATAGGACATCCTCCCCAAAATATCTAGTGTTACCCCTTTGGCTGAAATAACTTCAGTGAAATGTTAGTTGAAGCCTACTAGCAGTCTCAAAAAAAAGTCTGAAGAAAGCTTCCCTCAGCCTTCCCTTTCATTATCAAATGTCACTATGCAACATCTCAAATGGTAAAGTTCTGGGATTTCATGTTATAGGCCTCAATTCAACTTCAGATTTGATTATTATAAGAGACAAATCAATCCAATAGTGTAGAATAGCTACCCTCTGTTGGTGCATTTTATAATGTTGAGTTAGTCAGGTCCTGCGGTAGCAAAGCCTTCCCAAACCACACTTCCTACTTTATGCTTCATAGGTAGGTGTTGCTTTTTCTTTAAAGCTATAATTGCGTTATGCCAAATAGACACATTTTATTTGAATTCAAAGAGCCTTATCCCACAAGTCTCGGATGTTTTCTATGTTGTATCTGGCAAAGTTCAACCTGACTTTTTTTCTTTTTCTAAGAAAACAAAGATTTTGTCCTTTACATTTCCCATTAAAATTGTTTAGTCTCTTTATGATTGTGCAGTCATGCACTTTTAAATCAACAGCAGTAAGAACCTGATGTAGGTCCTCCAATGGCATTCTCAGGGTTTTGGAGATTTCCTTTAGCATCTTGCATTTTGATCTGACGGTTTGATCCTTAGTGTTAAGATGGTTTCCACTGTGAATATGTATAAATATTAAGGTATATTCAGTCTTTGGATTATTAATATATGCATTCTTAGAGAGGATCTCAAGCATTTCTAGATTTTGGCTATTTGTGGGGAGATGTGGTTCTTAAACCCAGGGATTCACTGTACTGTAATTAAAACACTTAGGATATTAAGTTAGTCAAATAAACCTCATAAAACTCATAACAAATATAATTGAGACAGACCTAGAACTCAGAAGAGCCTGATACTTTCCATTCCAGACCTTTAGAACCAAGTCAGAATATACAGATTTTACTAGAGACAGCTAAATGCTCTCTTTGTAGATTAAGGGATTAAGCAGCATTTCTCTTATTGAGTAAATCAGCGCATGTCAAGTAATCTAATCCTTGCAGTTTCCAGTCAGGGATTTTACTTGAAAACGGTCATGTGACAATTTAAATTAATAACAAGTGTAGGTTAAATTATGTCCTGCCTGCTGCATGAAAGTAAGTTTATATTTCTTGAAATCTAAATATGGCAATATTTATAGACTCTGATATGTCGATTCGGAAAGAGATATATTTCGCATAACAGCAATACAATGTTACTATCCAGCAATCAAACTTAGAAATCACTGTTAGATGGAGGAGACAGAAGTTATTTTTAGAAAGCTTCTTTTCCTTTTCATTTTTTTTTCATTTTCATTGTACTGTAATATGGGTAAGGATAACCTCAGTTGCAGTTTTTCAAGACTGGACAGGAAGGATTAGCAACAACACATGCAAAAAAAAGTACTTTATTTTGCTAAAAGTGCATAACACCATCTTAAGAGCCTTCTCCAAATGAAAAAGCTTGATTTTATCCAGGAAGCTCTAGTAGTTAAATACTTCCTCAATAAAGCGCTTCATTTTCAGAAAATATATTTCTTGTGATTCCTAGAGTTTCAAATAGAGATTGGGGTCTTCTATTCTTTTTGAAGGCCAAATACTCACTCCCAAGCAATCTAAATGCATCACTGATTGTAAATACAAACTGCAAATCGGTCAATTACATGGCAGCAACTCAATCCATCGATGCATCTAGACACGGTGCACTGCAAACTAAGCATCAGAATGGGGAACTGAAGGGGGCTTAGTGAGCCAGAGTTGTTAGTAACAGATATTTTTCATAACTGCAGAGGTACTGCTGTGATCACCCAAAACCATCAACAAACTTGGGCTACACATTTATTAAATATTGTGATGTTGGTTTAATGATGTGGGAAACTTTTCTTGGTCAACTTTAATCTCCCTAATAGTGTGGTATAATTTCAATAAATGGGAAATTGACTGAATTTTGACAGTTTCAATTTTGACTCATACACTGATGTAGATAGGCAAGTTGGGCTAAAGTGTCTCTACCCAGGGGGTCGTTGATTTGTAGCTGAAGGAAGATGGAATCAAATCCAGAAATTACAGAATACAAAACAACTACTCTGTCCATTTCTGGACAACTCAAATTGTCTAATTAGTTTGGTGAATGTGACATAATCCGAGCTTACTTTGCTACACATGACTTTTATCATCACAGACTCTCATCATGGAGGTGCAGCTGAAAAATTGACTGCAACTGTGTGATGTATCAATATAGATCAAAATCTCTGAGGAATGTTGATGACAATTTGTTAAAATTCACAAACATTGAGGAAGCTGAATTGAGGACTTAAAGCTGTACTTAAAGGTCTACTTCATATTGCACCTGTTGAGTGTACAGTATATAAACATCTGAACTGGTCCCTATAAAGTTTTGAGCATTATGCCACAATTCTCTTTCCAAAAATACAAGCATCTGTTGTCAATTTTAAATGTCACAAATAACTTTAGATGTAAAGTGTTTCTACATACAGCTTCTACAAAGGCTATAGAGCTAATCAACAGTGCTTAAAAAATTTCAGCAAACGACACTCCCTGCTAACAAAAAATCGTGGGTAAACGTAAGTGCTTATCTGTTCTGTGGTTCTGATTGGATGTGATTTTTTTTTAAGCTTATTTGTTTATTTTTACTTATCGGAACTAATATTCCCAATATAACAAAACCCGTAGAACATAGTTGGCACATAAAAATAAACATAACTGCCTACCTTTAAAAGAGAGGCGGTCCTGTGGGCTTCAGGTATCGTTAGGAAAGTTTGCCCGAAGGCATAGTTAGTCTACGCGCACCGGATCGCGGGACCAAGAGGCGCTTCCAGCCCTGCCCGCTCCGACAGCTCGAGCTGGCGGGGTCACCGGCCAATCACTCACCGGGAGCAGATGTGAGTGATATAACCACGTCATAATTACCCGGTGTTTAATTTGGCCAATTCCCTTACTTTGTAAAGTCCTTGTTTTTATTCGTCCACCAAATAAGGCTGGGCGGTTTTCATCAGGGAGAGAGCGCGAGACAGACAGAGAGAGAGAGGGAGGAGAGAGAGAGAGAGAGAGAGAGAGAGAGAGAGGAGAGAGAGAGAGAGAGAGAGGGAGAGGAGGAGAGAGAGGAGAGAGAGAGAGAGAGAGGAGAGAGAGAGGGAGGGAGGGAGAGAGAGAGAGAGAGAGAGAGAGTGAGAGAGAGAGAGAGAGAGAGAGAGGGAGGGAGAGAGAGAGAGAGAGAGAGAGAGAGAGAGGAGAGAGAGAGAGAGAGAGAGAGAGAGAGAGAGAGAGAGAGAGAGAGAGAGAGAGAGAGAGAGAGAGAGTTGTGTCCGAACATCTGTCCGTCTGCTCACACCACACTTGAACGGCTCAATGTGGATTGCTTTTCTGCAATCTGTTGAAGACTATTTGATTTGAAGAAATGCACGTATGTGGCGGTTTCTGGAAAAAAACCGTCCTTTGCGCAGCTCCCCAGCTCTGTTTCTGTAGACAACTCTTTATCGAAGTAGTTATCGTAGCTTATCCTAGCATAGCTTTCTAAGCTCTATGAAATGCAAAGTACTTAGAAAGCAATGGATTAAACATAACATTTCCAAAGAGAGTGAAACTATAATTCATTATAACTATAATTAACTATAATTGAATGCAGGGACCATACTGTCCCTGCATTGTGAGTCTGCTTTTAGGTAGCAGCACCAGCAGAGGGCACCGAGTGGCCATGTGTTTATTTAGGCTAGATTTAAAACGTCGCAGACTTTTCTGTTCGTTTTCCCTGTGGCTGGTCCACCAGCACATCATCTCAGATTTTGCTCTGCTGTTTTTTTTTTATACATAAAGATGGTTAAAAAGAAAGTTTTAATTACAAATCTAACTGTAATGACTTAACCATTAAACAC
The DNA here is from genome assembly GCA_033032245.1 of Poecilia picta. Taxonomy (NCBI): domain Eukaryota; kingdom Metazoa; phylum Chordata; class Actinopteri; order Cyprinodontiformes; family Poeciliidae; genus Poecilia; species Poecilia picta. The sequence goes on along the minus strand of CM065359.1, from coordinate 16,984,757 downwards.
CTTTTATTTTACATGTATTACAGACATTGGCCGTTGGACCAGGTCTACACCTGGAGAGGAAAAGCAACTGTTGATATAGCTGACAGAGTAGTCAGACAGGGAATTCTAAAATGTAAAAATAAGAATAGGTTTCCATCTACAGGCAGATGGTGGCACTGCTGCCAAACATCCCTAAGGTTCAAATTTGGATTGGGAGATTTTACTCAGGCCTAGATAATGTCATGGGGACAAAATGCATTTAACCCTTGTGATTTTTCAATATATTCCGTAACTTAAATAAGGAAAACTGCTTTGATTTTTTTTTCTGATTGTACATAAACCTTAACTCATCTTTATTTGTTTTTCACTATTATAAATACTTAATTCTAATGTGTATTTCATATGTAAAGCTATTCGTAAGATAATACTTGTACTTAACATTCACATCTCAAAGAGGAGGAACTGTCCACAAACAGCCCCGCAATCCTGATTTCATCCAGATATTTTTGAGGGTATCTTTTTTTCCTGGAAGCTCTGGTTACATATCCCAGCAGGCCTTCTTTTCTTCTCCCACTCATTTTCTCCCACTGATTTTTCTGTCTTGAGAGCTGTTCTACTGTAACACTCTGTTATTTCCACATTTTCTTTATTGAGCGACACACTTAGAACAAGGTAGGGTGACAGTAAGGAGAAGAGATAACTTAGATAAAGGAAGATTTTTCTTCATAGGTTTTTGTTTTCTTACTTTTTTTTGTCAACCACAATTGCTCATGGGTTGTATAATTTGCAGAACAATAAAGCATATCAAACAAGTCTCTTTCCTTTTTAGTATTAGTTTACAGAAAAACACATGAGCCAAATAGCCAGTGAGCAATAATGCTTTCTAATCACTCACTCAGTTAGTCACATCCCTCTAGATCCAAGAGTAATGCTATATGAGACATCAAGGATAAAAATAAAAATTTGTAAGAGCTTATTTGTGAACGTGTTTCAGAGCGGACTGTGAACCATCTTTCTTTCCGTATTAACCTGGAAATGAAACACACACCCAGATATCACGTAATTCTAGCAATAAAGCAATTTTAAGCTTGTCAATCTAATGATCTAAAAACAGACAACATTAGCGAGGGAGGGAGATAGAAACCAAAAACCAGAAGGGGGATTGCAGAGCATGGTTTTAGAGCTTATGAATTATTTATGTGAGTGGGATATTTTAAGGCCGTCACATTATGTCTGGGAGCGATGAGTTAGTGGGAAGTCAGAGAGAAGAAGATGAAGTGGATATCATAGCCTTTGTTTTTACTGTGGCTACTACGACTACTTAGCAAAGCCCTCAGTGACATGTACGCACTCACCAGCCCTTGACTCCCAGGCCCTTATAAAAATGACAAAGAGCTTATAGAAGTACTGCAAACAGGGCATTTATTAACATATTTCTCCATGAAAGCTCGTGAATGGCTCTTTTGCAGCATGATATACAGTATGTACTGTTGTTACTGTTAATAGTTTCTGTACAAACATATTTAATGGTTTCATGTGTATACAAGTTAGTGTTGATTTTATAAAAGTATTTATAGTCACTTATTTGTAAAGAAGCAGGGGATTGTAAAACACAAAAGATTTGAATTGTCCGGCAGGTGGCAGAAATGAAGATTAGAGAATTTTCAGCAAACTCCACAGCTGATTAATCTATTGCTATATTTTTACTTTTTTGTGAAAAAAATTTGAACGTAACCCATACATGTGTGGTCACTTTTATGTTTTCTACATGAGTTGTTTTATTTTATTTTTCAAGTTATTTGTAAAAGAACAGGAGGTTCCCGAGAAGCGACTGTCCTAAACAAGATATGTTTTTGTTTTATATTAATGGAAATTTTGTTTTTAACTTGAAACATGTTAATGTTTTCTCCACTGTTTTATTCGGCTTGTATGTGCTTTTGTTCCTGGTAGAACTAAAGATAAACTGAGTACATCAATGGAGAAAATACTAAGAGAGGAAATAAAAATAATCTGTCACTTAGTAAATAAGCCGCAATAACCTTATTCTTTTAATGCTACTGAAATTAAAGAATAATTAATTCATTCACATCTACAGTGGTATATGCAAATCTTAATAACATTATCATCATAAATGTTCTTACATCAAATTCAGGAAGTGATTCTTCTGGAGCGTGCCACTGATTGTTTAGGTCTCAGAGTATTTATACCCTCCTGAATGTATCTTTTCATTTCTTAAATTACACTGCTCATGATTGTAGTAATTTTAACCTTGTTGTAACAAACTTCTAACTCCTTTCAAGAAAAAAAAAATGTTAAGACTAAGGTTTTATGTCCTCCATTTACTCAGCAAATAACTGCAGTGAGGAACAAATAGGAACCATGATTTAGTTGAAAGAGGAGATTGATGAGAGATAAGAAAAGAAGTGTCATCTTATTCCAAGACAAACAGGAATACATATGTGAGGACATTAACTGAACAACAATCTCCCTCTGAGAATAATGCGGCATAAAGGAAAGTTCAGATTTACAGGCCATTAAATGTGTTAGGCATAAGGTGGTAAATCAGTTCTCACTGTATCGGGGAAGTGCTCCCCGGCATTCATTTAGCTTATTGCATATGGGCTCAAATTACATACAGACACAAGTGCACTTGAGCTGATCATGATGACTGAATGGAAGAAACTGGACAGGAGAATGTATTGGAAATAGATGGTTCAATATACTTTTATTACAACCAATAGGCAATTCTAATGCTTGGTTGACAGGGTGAAATGTATTTGATTTATTATTATCAAATAGCTAATATAAAAATTTTATAGGAATCACAAAAGCGAAAGGCCAACATAACACACATGGTGCAAAAAGCCACATGTTAGATATAGCTTGTAAATTGGTTAAAAGATAACTGAGTGAGAACCTTATGAGGAAAAAAATCTCACTAAAACATTAACAAAACATGCTGCAGCATTGTGGCTTTAGTTGATGCATTTAAACCCCTATTAAATATTGAATTACTGTTTTTCATAACATATGTAAGACATTTATTTTTTATGTACATAATTAGGATAATAAAGCAGTGGAAAAATACCCATTAGTTATCATGAAAGATGCTAGACTGCTTTTCTCTGCTAACGTACCGGAACTGAGACGTCCAGGGGGAGTTCTGCACTCCACCTTTATGTCTGAGAGGAGAATCAGCTCAACCGCTGCGCATTATCTCAGTGCTTAGAGATGATGGAGGTAGAGGGTAATGAACAAGAGAGAAAAATCTGTTAGACATGAAGTGCCAGAAAAAGCAAAAGTGGAAAAACTCAAGTACAAAAATCCCAACAAAAAACAAAGACAAGAGCAGGATAAGCAAAGATTAGGGGGTCTCAAAAACAGCTGACATAAGGACATATTCATACATTTTCATGAATAGGAGTGCCATATTAACTTTAATTAGCTTTCAAGCCAAATCAAAGACTCAAATATAACAGCAGTTTATGGAGATATGTCCCTTGGCAACTTGCAGGAAGTCATATTGTATCTCAATGATCTGATGGCTGACCCAATCGGGTGTTCAAACACAACAACACTCCCGCATGCATATTAATGTTAGTTTGGGAATATAAAAAGTGGGCTAATAGGCTTCTGGAATTAGCTTAAAAGTCAGTATGGGTGATTGATTCCAAGTCTCAAAACTAGCTGAATGTCACAACATGGCCACCATAAAATTCCCATGTCTAGTGTGTCCAGTCTGTGCTAACTGTGGACCTTTGGAAAGCACTTCAACACAGCCAATAAAAAAATAAACCAACCAAACAAAAAAAGAAACATTTGATGCTCTACGTTAATTTATTACCTTTGAATAATAAAAAAAATAATAGAATAAGCACAAAAACAAAGCCAAATGTTTAAGGAGAGCAGGTAAATGTGTGTGAAATATAAAATCGAGAAGTTTATGATCAGTCCAGAAATTTTCTAGTTAAAAATGTATCATTATTGGACTCATAAAAAGAAACACAACAGTAACTTTTGTTTATATAGAAGTTTCTTTTTTTTTACTGAAATCATTATTTAGACCATTACATGTTCCAGTTTTACAGTATTTTTAAAATAATGACACTGAAAGATTTTCCTGACTACCGTATTTATGTCCACCAGAAGTCCATGTATAGAGCTTGGGTAGCAATTCCGCCACATAATTCTTCTTTAGGTATCAACATACATTTTGTTTCAAGGGCTTTTGGTAACACTTTATTTGAAGTGGGGTGAATGAGGCTGTCATGACACTGTCATAAACCTGACATAACACCTGTCATGATCATGAATAAGCCTTCATGAATATGTATGACTGTTGTCATAAAGCGTCATTTGGTAAATTATGACACTTTTAATACAAAGTTGACATTATTCAAAATGTCTTTGTTATGACAACTTGACATTAACCAAGAAATTATTACAGATATAAATTTGTTATAAAAGTATTACTGATTGCACTTTAAAAATTAGGTAACTTTATGTTATTAAAGCCAAAGTTTAAACAGTAATAATTTATTGGTTAATGTCAAGTTGTCATAAGACATTTGAATAATGTCAACTTTGTATTAAGTGTCATGATTAACCAAATGATGCTATGATAACAGTCATAAATATTCATGAAGGCTTATTCATGTTCATGACAGATGTTATGTCATGTTTATGACAGTGTCATGACAAGCTTATTCACCTCCCTTCAAATAAAGTGTTACCGGGCTTTTCAACACAGTGGTGAAAGACAGCTGTTACACAGAAAATTGAGAAGAACCATAGGATTAGTTAGTCTTTATGAATGACACACAATTGGCTCAAGGCATAGAAAGTAGACAGATTAAGACACAAAGTATTAAAGCAAGGCCCGTGTGTGCATCTTCAACAAACCTCATTCACTGCATTTGATTTAATGATATTCAACCAAAAGGAATAGTGAAATATTTTGTGGTAGTACATTTGTTCATTTTTCATTTAAATTGTATTATATATTTACTTTATGTTCATATATACTGTATATATAAATTGTGATTAGATTAGCAGCATATATCTCAGTTTTGAAACACATGGGAGTCTATACATAACAGCTTTAAGCATTTTAAGACATAAGACATCATTTAAAGCAGCTGTGAACTTTAGATAAATTAGTATGTGCTATCATCTGTAGGCTTTAGTCCTTCATAAACAAAGCCACATGTAGGTTTTCCATCCTCAGGCATGTCCATTAAAATTATTTTCCACAGGCAGTGTATGTACACATTAGTACACAAATTATGTTCAAATGGTCGGTGTGGTTTTTTGTGTGTAAAGATCCATGACTTGGAGGAGTTTTCTGCAGTTCACATTCTGTTCTTTGACTCCTGTTGGATTCTCCAGGAGAGCAATTTTGTCTCGGCAGTGTGTCACTTCAGTTGTGTGTTTGGTAACAAGAACTGAAAGAACAGGGCCCAAGGCCAAGCTTAAAGTGACATAGATGTTCAATAACAGAGTTTAGAGAAGCACAAGCCACTGTAAAAAATAAATAAATAAAAATAAATAAATAAAAGAGAAAGAACTTGGGTGTAGAAAAATCTATCAGTTTTTCATCTGATAGATTTTTCATGCTTCCTGTAGGCCTTGGCAGACACAATAACTTATCCCATAAGCCAACACATCCTCTGTAAAACACATCTCCTGTGTAACAGGGCATTCTTTCAGCATCCCATATTTGATGTACTATATGCATATGGTATGCATACAGCCTGTAAACAGTACACAGTGATACATTAGAACACACTGACCGCCCCTGTCATTTGAGCCAGCAGTTAACAGGACTAGCTACAATGTTGTCTCTAAAAGCTCAACACTTGGCTTATGTGTGTAGAAGCTTTCCATTCCTCTCGTCTCTCCTGAACACACACATGCACAGATACGAATGTACTCCACACATCGAGCTTGATGGAACGATATGTCAGTGAGAGGAGCACTCAGACGTTTCCTTGGAGAATTATAATACACTCAGCTGAGCAAAAACTCTAACTGACCCACTATGAATCTTGTTGCATCCACTGGGCTGGCAGCAGGTAGTAGCTGTTGTGCTTTTATTTGGACAGTATTCAAGACACTGAACTGTTGGGAGAAAGAATGAGTAGCTAACGTCCAACCTTAGATTTCCAGGACTATAATCATATTTTCCCTCTTTCCTGTCATAAATTATCTGTAGGGAGTTATTGACATACAGCACTCTCTTAAAATGGATTGTGACCCAAGTGAGTATTGGATTAAGTCAGTTTAATACTTAAATGTTATTCATCCTAGGCAATGCTACAACTTTAAAGGGCGAGTAATTCTACAAAAGCAGAATAATACAAGTTAAAGAGGAACAGTAAACAGCAACCCTGCCTGTTCTACATTACTGTATTTATGCATATAGATTGATACAACAGCTGAGCTAACAGGATACTAAACAACTAAGACACATATAAAAATCAGGCATAACATAGAGTGTTTTCTCCGTTTTGCTGTCGAAACTGCCCTGACTTCTCCACCAGACCCCTAAGGGTGTGTTGTGTATCAGCAGTGTTAGTTGTATATCATTCTAAGGTGCTTACACAAATGTATAGACCAGGGGGCTTTGATTCTTTCTGGCAAACTTTCACTCTGTACTTCTAAAAGAAGACCAGACCACAGGGATAACATCATGCAGCTGAAACAGCTACGTGTTTAAGAAGGTATTGCCAAAATGATTGTTGACCAGGAAGGAGAAAAAAACCCCATAGATTCAAGAAACAAACTCATTGATGGACAAGCATCAAAAATATAAATCTAATCCCTGCACCTTTTTCATAAGAGAACAAATAATGCAGCAACATAAAATGTATCCAGTCTGGGTGCAGATTTATTTATATGCATAAGAGGCAGGCCACTATGCACATCACACAGGACAGCAAGCTATCCACCATGTTCCTAATGTTGTTTCTTTAGTTTGCTGGATACCCTAACCCTAGCCCTACCCTAATATAAGCAAACTACACAAGGGTTCCTGGCATGACATTGAACAAGCATCACATTGACTCTGCCGACTTGCTAGTTCTCACAGTGAATCTTGATTCCACTCTTTTTTCCATGTGAACAACGTGCATGCACCAGTATTAACTTCTTTTTCCATTTGAGCTGCAGTTGCTAATCTGTTGCATTAGGCCACACGCCACAATTATCGCTCAACACATGGATTAGTCAACCACTGTCCCGTAAGTGAATCTTCATTGTTAGATACTAACCACCACAGACTGGCATGCCCCTCAAAAGAAGCAGTTTTGAAGATGATCATGCATCACAAGTTGGCTATTGTCAAATTTGCTTCCAACCATGACAACCCATTTTCCTTTCTTCTAACACATTATCTTTGAATTGCTACCTAGTATGTCCTTCCCACAAACAAGAGACACGACAGCAGTCCAGCGTTATCTACTTCTTCTCTCAGTGATTATGTTACGGGTAATAAGTGCATGCTTTTTCAGCCTAAGATACAAGAGGGAACATGATAACCTGCATCTACAGTACAGGAAAATAGGTGCCTTAATTTGATTTATTCCAGAAGGACGTAGTTTACTAATTTGGATTCATTGATTGGGAGAAAATGACAGGAGAAAGTAGGCATGATAAAGTAAAGCATTACATTAAGTCAATAAATTAGTATTAATGTTTCTACTGCAGCTACAGTACCGCTTAATGTTGTCAGCAAGTTTCTACATACATTTTAAAATGCTAACAATTATTTTGATACCTGAATAACAATCACAAAAAATATGTAACACTCCAGGTAAATGGCATACCTTATAACACTCAGAGTAACTATAGTTGAGCTCCTTCTTTGGTTGAATGTTGTTCTAAAAACATTAGCTTGGAGGACAATGCAGTATAAAGCATAAATAATCAAAATTATACATAAGGTCGGTTTTCTGCAATATATATATATATAAAATGCACCTGACGTCAGCTTCAAGATACAGTACATTTATAACATGGAATGATTTGAAGTGCAGAACAGCAAAGATTTATGTTGGGCAGTGGTGTTAAAATCTAATTCACAGGCATTTATAGGTTGCGGAGTGTGGGGCATGTCCTAACACGGAGGTTATTTCAAGCACAGACATTTTACAGAGTTTCTTAGAGTTAAGCCGTGTGTACACCCAGACATTTTGAGATTTTGTCAAATGAAAATACAGTGCACACTTTCAGACGGCTCCCACTTAAACTCATAGAGATTTGCTAAAACAATTTACAGCACCTGTGGGGCGAGTTGTAAAATGTCTCTGCTGCTACATTCAGTGATGATTTAAAAAAAACCTGTAGGTTACTAGAATAAACATAGAATTTTCATTTGCAGCATTCAATTAGATGTTGAAATTAAGATGATATATATACAGTATATACTGTATATATATATATATATATATATATATATATATATATATATATATATATATATATATATCTTTATATATATATAATAGTTATCCTTGTTTTTATATATATATATATAAAAACAAGGATAACTATGTCCAATGCTTGTGCATGATTGCAAAAAAAGATATATGATATATATATATATACATATATATATACACAGTCCAGTCACATTAATGTGACCACCACGTACTTTCCACTTCAGAGTTAAATAACCAATCACAGAAGGCAGGTGGCAGCACAGTGCAGTTGAGCGTATATAAAGGGTGTGTGTGGGCTTCGGAAAACATTTCAATCGTTGGCGTAATGCAGAAACGAAGCGATTTATCCGACGTCCAAAAGGGCATGATCATTGGCTTTCGGGCCAAGGGTGGAAGCATTTCCGAAACGGCTGAGTTTGTGAACTGTTCGCGTGCCGCCGTGGTAAAAGTGTACCGTGCATGGCAAAATGGGACTGTCCAAAATCAACGACGTGGCAAATGTGGTGCACCACGGGCCATAGATGACAGAGGCGAACGACGGTTGCGGAGATGCGTTCGGGCAGATAGACGGGCTACCGTTGAGCAACTGACCACTAAAATGAACCAAGGGGCTACCACAAGTGTCTCCCAAACCACTATTCAGCGAACATTGCTGCGTCTGGGCCTCCGAAGCAGACGCCTGGTTCGTGCACCTATGCTGACTGGTGTTCATCGACGACGAAGGCTAGAATTTGCACGCCAGTACAGCAGCTGGACGTCCACTGAGTGGCGACAGGTAGCGTTTTCAGATGAATCGCGTTTTATGCTCCATCGGACAGATGGACGTTGGCGTATAAGGCGTGAAACCTCTGAAAGGAACCACCCTGCAACCATTGCAGGAACGGTCCAAGCTGGAGGCGGGAGCATTATGGTCTGGGGAATGTTTTCCTGGCATTCTCTGGGTTCACTGATTATTGTGGAAGGCACGATTGATCAATACAAGTACGCATCTGTCCTTGCGGACCATGTCCACCCCTACATGCGCATTGTTTTTCCTCAGGATGATGGCATCTTCCAGCAGGACAATGCGAGGTGCCATACAGCTGCCAGTGTACGTGCGTGGTTCGAAGAGCACCAGGATGAGTTTACCGTCCTCCCCTGGCCAGCAAACTCACCTGACTTAAACCCAATCGAGCATCTGTGGGACCATCTCGATCGAGTTGTTCGCGCCATGGATCCTCAACCGCGCAATCTAGCGCAGCTGGCCACGGCATTAGAGTCGGCATGGCTCAACATCCCAGAGAAGACCTTCAGGGACCTAAGTGACTCTCTTCCTGCACGTCTCGTAGCAGTTCGCTCTGCGAAAGGTGGTTATTCTGGCTTTTGACAGATGGTCACATTAATGTGACTGGACTGTGTATATATATATCATCTTAATTTCAACATCTAATTGAATGCTGCAAATGAAAATTCGATGTCTATTCTAGTAACCTACAGGTTTTTTTTTTTTTAAATCATCACTGAAAGTAGCAGCAGAGACATTTTACAACTCGCCCCACAGGTGCTGTAAATTGTTTTAGCAAATCTCTATGAGTTTAAGTGGGAGCCGTCTGAAAGTGTGCACTGTATTTTCATTTGACAAAATCTCAAAATGTCTGGGTGTACACACGGCTTAACTCTAAGAAACTCTGTAAAATGTCTGTGCTTGAAATAACCTCCGTGTTAGGACATGCCCCACACTCCGCAACCTATAAATGTACATATATTATACTGTATAATATATATATATATATATATATATATATATATAATATATATATATATATATATATATATATATAATATATATATATATATATATATATATATATAAAAAACAAGGATAACTATATAACTATGTCCAATGCTTGTGCATGATTGCAAAAAAAGCATTAGGTTGTGCCCCACTCTCCCTTACAGTCAAAGAGAAACAGGCACTGACTCTGAGCAATACAGTGAAAATATTTCTTACATCCTTGAGCACTGAAAACATAAATAAGACATGTTTTTAACGCAATAAAAATATACTACAAAAATATCAAAAATATACAAAGTAAACATTCTCATCGTTCAGAGATAACATTTCTTTTACTCTTCTAGTTGTCTGAACTGATTAGCCCAATAATTTGGGTTATTAGTAGGGATAATTGCTTGTCCCCACATTGACCTCTAGCTTACACTAAAAGAAAAAGAGCAAAGGGATGAATGCTAAATGCAAGTCTCTGCTTGTACTGAAACACCATTATGACTGGTCTCAGACTCTCTCTGTTGCTCTGATGAGTATTTCCCTGACAGAATAATGTGATTCTGTCTTTCTTTGAATCGGGGCCTAGGCAGTTTGAGTAGCAGATTAAAGTTGCCTGTGAATTCTTGCACCAGACCTTTTGTCATTACAAGCTAGGATACAAATTCATAAAAAATGCTAACACTAAAATTATCTTGACTGTCCATTTTTATCTGGAGCAGTTTAAGTAATATAATACATACTACTGGTCCCTTTATATTGCAATAATGAATTATTATTTATTAGGCTACTAGTTGGCTACTGATGCAAGCAGGACAACCACTGTTACAAACTATTTCTACTGTATAAGACTAACTCCATGCAGACATGAAAATGTCCTAAACAAGACGAATGGCAGTTCTGGAAAGTGCACTGTTTATTCTGTGTGATAGGAGAACATGAGGTCTTCTCCATCTACTGTTTGTGTGAGTTCATCTTGCTCTCACCTTGTTCTGCGTTCTTATTCTTGGTACTATAATCCATAAGCAGAGGGAGACATAAATTCACCTTTCTGCAATACTAACAATGTTTGACCTTCCATTGCAAGTCACATTATACATCTGTACGCATTTTAGTGATATTTACGAAATTAGTATTGACCAGAGTGCAGTTTCCTGTTTTTTTGCCCTCTGGTCTGAAGTCCTCAGTATTGTGGTTAACGGGCTCCTGGATCTCAACATAGTCAGACTTACTGAGGGTGGATCCGCTCCCACTTCGACCACTCTTCTTCAGATCATCAGCAGAACTGCCTTTAGGCACACTTGGGATATTCAGATACTGCGCTTGTTCCTCACCCTCTGTCTCTCTGTGATAGAAATAGTTAAAATTTGATACAATGACAGGCACGGGCAAGGCAATAGTCAGCACACCAGCGATTGCACAGAGAGAGCCCACAATTTTTCCTCCGATAGTGGTCGGTACCATGTCTCCGTAGCCTACAGTGGTCATGGAAACCACTGCCCACCAAAATGCTTCAGGGATGCTGCTAAACTGTGAATCTGGCTCGTCTGCTTCTGCAAAGTAGACAGCGCTAGAGAAGAGAATTACACCAATAAACAGGAAAAAGATTAGGAGGCCGAGTTCACGCATACTGGCCTTCAGCGTCTGTCCTAAGATCTGGAGACCCTTAGAGTGACGTGAGAGTTTAAAGATGCGAAACACCCTTACAAGACGGATGACACGGAGGATGGCCAAGGACATGGCCTGCTGGCCAGCTTGGCTATCCTCTGGCCTTTCCGCAAGCTCAGTGCCCAGGGTGATGAAGTATGGAATGATTGCCACAATATCTATGATGTTCATAATGTTACCAAAAAATCCAGCTTTGCTTGGACAGGCAAAAAATCGAACGAGGAACTCAAAAGAAAACCAGATGATACAGAGGGTCTCCACAATGAAGAAAGGATCTGTAAAATATGTCGAGGGGTCGTACGTAGAGGTGGAGTTGGACATGGAATGCAGCGGGTAATTGTACTTTTCCTCATCTTCATTTCGGAAAAGTGGCAGTGTTTCCAGGCAGAAGCTTACAATCGATATAAGAATCACCATGACGGAAATGATGGCAATGATTCGAGCTGGACCCGAGCTCTCTGGGTATTCAAACAGAAGCCACACTTGTCTCTGAAACTCATTTTCTGGCAGTGGTCTCTCCTCTTCCTTTATAAAACCTTCATCTTCTCTGAAAATTTCCAT